>CANJKZ010000777.1:3425000-3924777 GCA_947471745.1 Closterium sp. Naga37s-1 | reverse complement strand
CGACAAGGCCCTTTATTTCAACGTCGGCGGCGACGGAGTGGCCTGCTGGGTGCTAGTCTCCGTCGACGACCTGCTCGCGGGCAGCAGCAGCAACACCGAGATACTGAAGGAACTGAAGGAGTTGCAGGAGGGCGCATGCGAGCTGCGCTAGATATCGCCGGTGGAGAAGTACCTCACGCTGGAGATAGTGCGCGACAGGTCGGCGAGGAAGCTGTGGCTGCACCAGCAGGGCTGCGCCGACAAGCTGCGCGGGCGGTTCACCGACGAGGACCAACCGGGTGCACCTCAAAGACGCCGGTCTCCGTCAATGCCTACGCCGAGCTGACGTTCGACTACGAAGAGCACAGGAGCGTCAGGAGGAGGAATATTGGCAGAAGGTCGGCTCATTGCAGTTCGCGGTGACGACAATAAGGCAGGACATTTCGTTCGCTTGCAGCAAGCTGGGGGCGCGGCCTCACGGTAAGAAGCGACCAGCACTTGCGTGAGGTCGACCGCTGCCTTGCCTACCTCGCCAACACTCGAGACACCGCCCTAGATTTGGGCGGTGGACCAGAGACGCTGGAGCTGGTCGGCTATGTGGACGCCAACAACGCCGGCGACAAGCGGGACCGGATGAGCACGGGCAGCTATGTGTTCGTCTATGGACAACCCACCCCAAAGCCGGGAAGGACGGATGCCAACTTCACTTCCTCGTGGCACAGTTCCGGCTGCTGGACGCCGGGACGCCGACCGTCCTTCGGGGGTGACAACAAGTCGGCCATCACGGTCGCGCAGAGGGCATGAGGTTGACGACAACCTCAAGCACATGGAGCGACACTACGCTTGGCTGCAGCACATGGCGAAGCGCAGGAGGTTTTCGCTGAAGTACATCACGACCACCGAGCAGCTGGCTGACTTTCTGACGAAGGCGTTGCACTATCCGGCCTTCAACCGGTGCTCCGTCGCAATCGGCCAAGTGTGCTTGGCCGACTTTGGCGATCATGACGACGATGTGCAGGTGTAGGTGCTATGCCGTTTTGTACGGATGGTGCGGTGACCGGCATGCTGTGCGTCGTGTGCACGCCGACGGACTATTCTCCAAGTAGTGCTGCCGTGTGGGCTGGGGGCCCAAGCGTGAACGCGGTAGGGGAGTGTCAACAGGAGATGGGTGTTGGCCCCCGTCCTCTCTTGGGCGGAGCCGACTTTGCTGCCGGATGTGTGGGGAGTGCAGCAGACCAGCTGTAGTGGGCGACGTCGACTTGGGCGCCAGGCCAGTGCAACGCCGCCGTCAGTAGGGAGCTGGCAGCCGACTTGACCCGGAGGTCGACGAGGGAAGGGGCGCGGGCTTCGGAGACGACGTCCTCGACCTGAGAAGGGGCACCTTGGTGGGCGCCAACGTCAAGCCAGAGGGCGCCGGGCTTCGAACAGTAGGAAGCCGCGTGCGGGGCGCCGTGCTGCTGGGCGCCAAGTTGGAGCAGCGCCGGGTTTAGGTGGTCGACTTCGGGGGACACCGATCTTGTGCAGCCGCCGACCGATGAGCCGGGTCGACCGGGCGTGGTTGCCGGGTCGACCAAGTTACCTGAGCGACGTGTGCGATGGTCGTCGGGGTCGTCGGGAAGTGGTATCCCGAGGTCGACGTGGGCTGCGGCGCAGTCGCTGGCAGAGTGTCTGCGCTGTGTGCGTGACAGGGCTTGGCACGCCAACAAGCTGTGCGCACCTGCGAAGCAGGTGCAACACTGTGCAGCCACCTTGCTGCAGCGTTGGCACGCCGTAGTTTTTTTTTTTTTCTTCTTTCTTTTCCCATCACGTACAACACTGTTCACGTTCCTCGACCGTTCTTTGTGCGTTATGGCATGTTCCTACGCTCTTATCGGGCAAAATTCTCGTCATCCTTGCCTGAGTTTAGCCATCGTTTTTGGGTTTTTGGGTTGAAGGTTTTCGGGTTTAGGGAATTTTCAGTATGTTTGATGTGAGCTTGATCAGAGGTTGGCCTGATAAGGGGCCGTAGGAACATTCCCTTATTGATTAACGATGTATGTAACATTGAGTGGTATTATGAGTTGTCAAACAGAGTTGCGCGGAAAACGAATAACGAAGCTTGTGACTAAATGAACTGAAGATACAATGAAAGGCATGATAATATAGCGGGTCAACCGAGCTAGGTGGGAACCTTGAAAATGCGAGGTTGGGTGCAGGTTGGGCAAAGGAAAGCCGAAGGCGACACAAGGTTGATTCGGCAGCAAGCAAAGTGGCCAAACGTGCACTTCCGAAAGTTGTGGTTGTACGCGGTTGAGTAAACCCCAGTAAGAAAAGGGGCTTTTCCTTACACTACCCCACCTCCCCCACCTTTTAAAAAAGGTGCTCAACACTCGCGATTGTCTCCTGCTTCAGACACAACAAACAAAATCATCCTAGTTCTTCACACACAACATACACACACCCACGCGCACACACACACAAAAAATCAAACACACACATACACACACACACGCACGCACGCCACGTACGCACGCACACACACACACAGAGACAGACACACACAGACACACACAGATACACACAGACACACACAGACACACACACAGACACACACAGACACAGACACAGACACACACACATAGACACAGACACAGACACAGACACACACATACACACACACACACACACATACAGACACACACACACACATACACACACACACACATATACACACACACACACGTACACACACACACACACAGATACACACATACACACACACACACGCACGCCACGCGCACACGAGCACACGCACGCACACGCGCGGCACACGCGCGCACACGCGCACACGCGCACCGCGCGCAGACGCGCACCACACGCGCGCACACGCGCACACACGCGCACACACGCGCACACACGCGCACACCACGCGCACACACGCGCACACACACGCACACACGCGCACCACACCCACACACACGCACACACACGCACACACACGCACACACACGCACACACACGCACACACACGCACGCACACACACACACACACACACATACACACACAAACACACACACACACACACACACACACACATGATGACGACCAGCCGACTCCCAAGCCACACCTGTGCTGGAATATATGTTTTTACTGTTTATTCGTACTTTCTCGGACCTTGTACTTGTACCCCCCCTTCTGACCTAATGCACTTCATTCCTTCCTAGCTATTCTAACATGTGCTTAAGAGCCACTAGGTCCTTTAGGGACCGTCCGTTCGTGAGTCGATTTTTGTTTTCTTTCCAGCTGCCCGTTACCGTTCCCCTTCCGCCTGCCCGTGGCGCGCCCTGCTAGCGCGCCGTTCTTCTGCCCCGCTAGCGCACCGTTTTTCCTCCCGCTGCGCGTCACGCCCCTGCTGCGCGCCGCTGCCTGCGTACTGCCGCACGCCGAGCCATGCTTGCGCACTGCTCACTCGCGCGCTGACCTTTCGCACCCCCTGCATGCTGCACGAGAGTGCTGCGTGCTGCCCCTGCTGTGCCGCCCGCACGCTGCACGCGCGCTGCCCCTGCTGCCCCGTGCGTTGCCCATTACTCTGCACGCACAGCCCCGCGCCCTGCCCTGAGTCGCCTGTGCACGCCCTTCCCTGCGCTGCAGCTGCCTGCTCTGCCCTGCCTGGCCACCGCCCAGAAGCTGTCTTACATGCTGCACAGCGTTTGGCCTGCCCTGCCTGGCCGCCGCTAGCGCTGCCCTGCACGCTGCCGAGCGCTTCCCTGTCAAGCCGCAGCTCCTGCATGCTGCTGCCGCCACTGCAGCCTGCTGCTGCCGCCACTCCTGCCGGCCGCTGCCACTGCTGCCCTGCCTGCACGCGCTGCCCAGCGCTGCCCTGCCCTGTCTAGCCGCTGGCCAGCGCTGCCCTGCATGCGGCCGAGCGCTTTCCCTGTCAAGCCGCAGCTGTTGCCTGCTGCTGTCGCCACTGCTGGCTGGGCCGCTGCCACTACTGCCCTGCCTGCATGCGGTGCTCAGCGCTGCCCTGCCCTGCCTGGCCGCCGCCAGCGCTGCGCAGCTGCTGCCTGCGGCTGGCCCACCACCGGCTGCCCTGCGCATTGCATTACTTCCGTGCCGCCATGTCGAGGCCACCCATTCGAGCCGCCCTGCCGGGCAGCCCTATTGAGCCGCCCTATCTTGCTGCTACTGCCAACTGCCCGCTGCCGCCCTTGCTACCTCCTACGCGCACTCCCTACACTTGCTACCGCTACTGCTCCTATTATTGCTGCCACTGCACCTACCGTTCCAACTACCACCGCTGCAGATCTTACTTCAGCCCTTGAGCCCCTACTGCCATCTGACACTTCCTACCATGGCCACTTTCACTGTCCTGCTGTCAGCGGCAGCCGAGTGTGCCAGAGTCTCTCTCATCGCAGCAGCTTTGCGAGTGGGCCATCTGGTTGGGCAGCCCCGATGGCAGAGCTAGCCGTGCTCGTCGGGGGAAGCCGCTTTCGCCACAGCAGCGTCATGTGTGGGCGGTCCGATGGGGCAACCCCGGTGGCGGAGCCTGGGGTTCTACTACTGGAGGTACTCGTGAGTCCACACCTGCTGGTAGTGCCGCTGGGAGTGCACATCAGCGTCCGCCGGAGACTCTCTTCCCGCAGCAGCTTCGTGAGTGGGCTGTCCGGTGGGGCAGTCTCGGTGGCGGAGGATTTCGAGGTACTCATACTGGGGGGTGTACCAGGCTCCAGGTGGCGTAGAGGCTGCTAGTCTTGGTGCTTGTGACTCAGCTAGCACATGTGCAGAGCCTGAGGAGGCCTTGCACTCTTTCACTCTAGACTCAGACGCGTCTCGCTGCTTCTTTTGCACACAGCACCACAGTCACACCGCATACTGCACCACAGTCACACCAGAGGGCCCCATTGGTGGCCCCGTCGTTGCACGGGGCTCCACTTTTCTCCCGTGTCCAGCAGTCCCCTCAGGTCCCCTCAGGTCCACTTGTTCGCTATGAACTTGGTGGCTACCTCTGTCCTCCATGACCAGTGGGTCAATGTCACCCAGCCTGGAGGCGAGCTAGTGGCGATCTGTACGGACTCGCGCACTTGTGAGCACCTCGCCATGTTCACTTGGAGGCCCTGGGTCTGGCCTGTACACACTGACCACTGAGTCTGCTCTGGTAGCTGAGTCAGGTCAGGTAGCTGCATCTGTTGAGGTCGCTGCGTCTTGCTCGTGTTGTCTCCTTACGCACCAGACTCTCCGCTGGCACCACCGTCTTGGCCACCCCTCCTTGCCACGCCTTCGTGGCATGCACTCCCGTCTCCTTGTCTCTGGGCTTCCCAAATCCCTGCCCCGCTCCCGAGGCCGCTTGCGCCGCTGTGCCTTCCCTGCGTTGAGGGGGCTGCAGCGCGCCGCTTCTCACTCCTCCTCGTTTCCTCGGACCACAACTCCTCTGCAGACACTCGACATGGACGTGTGGGGTCCAGCCAGAGTCCCTGGAAAAGTGGAGAGCGCTAATTCTTGATGGTTTTAGACGACTAAATGCGCTACACCATGGTCTTCCCCTTGTAGAGCAAGGCGAAGGTCCGCAATGTCCTGATCCGCTGGATCCGTGCTGTCAGTCGCCACCTCAGTGCTCAGTTTCAGCACGACCTTCCGGTCCAGCGACTGCACTCTGACCGAGGTGGTGAGTTTTCCTCCGGCCTCCTCGAGGACTTCTGTGTGCCGAGGGCATCCGCCAGACGTTCACACTTCCGGCCTCTCCACAGCAGAATGGGATTACCGAGCGCCACATGGGCTTGGTGATGGAGGTTGCTCGCACCTCCATCGTCCATGCGGTTGCTCCCCATTTTCAGTGGCCGTTTGCGATCCGATACGTTGCTGAGCAACTCAACCTCTGGCCCCATGTCTCCCACCTAGAGACCTCTCCCACTCTGCAGTGGACGGGCGAGGTTGGTGATTGCGTCGACGTTCGGGTCTGAGGTGCCTTTTCGCTTGTTCGCGACCCCCCCGCGGGGAAGCTCTCTCCCGTACCCACTGCGTCTTCCTTGGCTTCCCTACGACGCCCTCGGGCTGGCAGTTTTACCACCCGGGTTCTCGTCCTGTTCTCTCCTCCCAGGACGTCACCATTGACAAGTCTGTCTGCTTCTACCGTCTCCACCCCCACCGCAGTTCACCCGTGCCCCTCCCGCCTCTCGCACTGGTCTCTGACCCCCCCCCCCCCCCCCCCCACGGTAGCCCCACTCCCCCCGCAGGGTCCTGCTCCCTCAGGTGTGTCTCAGGTTGACCCGTCCCCCTTGGTTGAGCCAGTCGAGGTCTCCTCTGACACCTCTGGCCCAGCTGAGGGGGGTGACCCAACTCCTGCTGCCACCATGACCCCTCGCCACTCCCGCGCGCTTGGTGGTCCCTCCTGGGTTTCCGCCTCGACCGTCTTCACTGCCGTTGCAGCCTGTAGCTGAGGACTCTAGTGCTGCATAGGTGGTGCCACTGGGGGTGCGGATTCTGGGGGTGCTCGTTCTGTGGGTGCTGAGTGTCCTCTGGGTACAGGGGGTACTGGAGGTGCTGGTGCTGGTGGTTCTGGTACGAGTCGGGTAGGAGGCTCTCTCGCCGGAGCGGCTTCGCGAGTGGCTGTCCAGTGGGGCAGCCCTGGTGGCGGAGCTAGACCGTTGCCCGTAGCGCGTTACGTCGTCGCCCGTCGCCCGTTTCCCCCTGTCGGTCATCGCCCGTTTTCCCCCCTGTCATCCGTCACCCGTTGGTTTTGCTACGCGCGCTTCGCGGATGTTCGTTAGCGGGCCCCGCGGCCCTTCGTTAGTGGGCCCCGCGGCCCTTTTGTTAGCGGGCCCGCGGCCCCTTTCGTTAGTTGCGCGCACGTAAGCAGCACGCATGCACAACAACAGCCGTGCGCACGCCCAGCTCGTCCATTTATCCGTCGCCGTAGCTGCCGTCGTTAGCCGCCCGCCCGTTTTGCATCCGCCCGTACGCACGCATCCACCCGTTCGTACGCGCCCTCTCCTCCGCATTCGGTCGTATGCACCCCGCCCGTCCATTCGAACCTGCCCTCTCGTAAGCACCCGTCTGTTGCTACCCGCCCGTACGCACCCCACCCACCCGTACGCACCCATCCGCCCGTACGCGCCTCGCTCACAAGCGTCCTCCAGCAGTTCACCGCCAGCAGAACAATAGCTAGCGCCAACAGTAGCAGCAAGTAGCGCCGACTGCAAGTAGCGCCACCTACAGCTAGCTAGCGCCACCTCCAGCAAGCACCTGCAACTGCTAGCATCAATTGCAACTGCCCGTGCCCCTGTTACGCCCGTTGACAGCCCACCCAATTTCCCCCACCACCCTAGACTGGTCTTCACCGCTCCCAATCGCACTGAACTGCCCTCCATCACTCCCAACCGCATCTGACCGCACTGAACTCCTCCCACAAGCACCAGGACCGCACTCAAACCACATTCCACCGCACCAAGCCAAGCCCACCTGACCGTCCAACACCGTTCCCTACCGTTCTTAACCCCACCCAACCGTTATTCACCGCACTAGACCGCTTCCCACTACACTAGACCGTTTCCCACCTCACTATACTGCCATCAGTAGCACCATCAGCAGTATAGGCTGCCCCCAGCGCACCAGCAGCAGCTTAGGCTGCCACCAGTAGCACCAGCAGCAACCTCCACTGCCGCCAGCGCACTCTTAGCAGCTTAGGCTGCCACCAGTAGCACCAGCAGCAGCTTCCATTGCCGCCAGCGCACTAGCAGCAGCCTAGACTGCCACAAGTATCACCAGCAGCAGTGTAGGCCACTTTCAGACACGCCAACACCAGCCTAGGCCAACCTACCACCAGTACTGCCGCCTCGACTGGCCCCTACCCCCGTACTAGCACGCCATGTCGATGTGGCGACAACGACAGCAGCAGCAGCAGTGGCTGCAGCAGCGGCAGTGGCAGCAGCACCGGTGGCCGCAGCAGCAGCAGTGGCCGCGACAGCAGTGGTCGCAGCAACAGCAGTGGGTAGTAGCACCGGTGGCCGCAGCAGCAGCAGCAGTGGAGGGTTTCAGCAGCAGCAGCAGTGGTGGGTTCAGCAGCAGCGCCCTGCGGCAACTTCCACCACGGGGCCCTGTCATGACCCTGCTAGTACACACACCGGTACGTGGGAGCTGCAGCTGCCATTGAGACTTGTGTTTCTAGTCTTGGTGCATGTATAGTTTTTCAGTCCAGGCGCTCTCAGAGGTTCTTACTGTGGGAGCTGCAGGCTACCACTAGTCTAGTACCAGCCTTTGGTCGCTGACTCGGGTGCGACATCACCGACTGCACAGCTTTCCTTCACCCCAGGACTCTGGAGCGTTCTAGCTATTTCTTTCGCGACTGCACCGACCTCACGCCACACGCCTTTGCTGACCCCTCCGTGGGATCTGTAGTTGCCCACAGCACCACCACTCTCCCGTGTCCGACGGCTCCCTCTGGTTTTTCTCACCGGTTGCTACACCCCCTCGTTCTCTAGGAACTTGGTGGGTGTGAGTCACCTCCACGACCTCGGAGTTGTCACCACTTTCCCTCTGGGAGAGCCAGTTGCCCCCTGCACAGTCGGTTCCACTGGGGCGCTACTGGCCACCCTTTCACAGGGAGCCAGGCTCTGGTCTATACTCGTTGCACACTGGGTCAAGTCAGGTTCCGGTCAGGTCAGGTAGCTACTGTGTCGTGTGACTATCGGTCACTCACCCACCCGTCGGTCCTCTGGCACCACCGTCTAGGTCACCCGTCATTCCCGCATCTTAGTAGGATGGTATGCCACCGTCTGGTCTCAGGTCTCCCAGAGTTCGCTCGCTCCGCTCCCCCGCTCGCCTGCGCTGCGGTGCACTCCTTGCGTCGAGGGTCAGCAGCGCACTGCCCCTCACTCCTCCTCATTCCCCCCCACCACGGCTGCCTTACAGACCTTGCACCTAGACGTCTGGGGCCCCTCCCCGGTCCTTGGCCCACGTCAAGAGCGCTACTTCCTGATTGTGGTGGATGACTATTCTCGCTACACCACAGTTTTCCCCGTGCGACGGTAAGGCCGGCGTGCATACCATCCTTGAGCCGTAGCTACTAGCGAGGGGTGGCGCCCCAGGGCCTGTGTGGGCTCCGCCTATACTCAGACCGTTGGTGGTAGTTTTCTTTTCACTCGCCTAGAGGACATTTCTGTCAGGGTCGGGGGATCATCCAGTCTTACACGCTACCAGACTCGCCGCAGCCAGAACGGGGGTAGCCGAAGTGACGCATCGGCCTGGTCATGGAGGTTGCCCAGACCTCCATGTGCCATGCCGGTGCCCCCCAGTTCCTGTGGCGCCAGGCAGTCCGGCTACGCCGCGCACCAAGCTGAACCTGTGGCCCAGTGACGCACAGCCACGGGTAACGCCGATCTCCCTTTGGACAGTTCTCCGGGCGTAGCAGCTGACTACCGCGTCTGGGGTTCCTTGGCCCACGATCGCGCTCCCTGGCATGAACAAGTTGGCTGCACGCACCCGTGCTTGTGTTTTTCTTGGCTTCCCACTCGACGCCTCAGGCTGGTTGTTCTACGACCCAGTCACCCACCAGTTCTTTGGCTCTCAGAACGCCACCTTCGACGAGTTCGGTCAGTTACTACTGGAGTCGCCCCCACCGAGGTACTGAGGCCTTTTCTCCCCCGCTATTCCTCACCCCTGAGCCCCTTCCCCCAATCGCCCCGGTAGCCCCCCCCTCCTTCGCGTCCTGCCCCGTCAAATGTGTCGCACGTCACTCTGCAGTCGTCTCCCCAGCAGCGTCCTGTCCCTGTCGTGTCTGGGGGTGTGGGAGGTGCGGCTGCGGAGGGTGGGGGGTACTGGGGCAACTGGACCTGGTGGTGCTGGCTCTGGGGGTGCAGAGGGTGTGGAGTGTGGAGACCTTTCCTGTGGAGGACACGGCTGCCTCGACTCGGTGGTCTAGCCCAGCGTCACCCCCTGGCTTCCCGTTTGTCCCACAGTTTCCCCCCTGTTGCCTTTTTTTTGGTAGCTGCGGAGCCTGTAGGTGTTCCTGCGGGAGGTACTGGAGACACCGCGGGTGTCGTTGCGGGAGGTTCTGGTTCTAGGGGGTGCTGGAGCCGCAGAACATGGGCACTGCGACGCCTACCACCGTGCAGTGTACATTTCTTGACCCGTGTGCAGCGTCTGGACCGGTTGGAGAGGGAGGAGAGGGAGCGGTTTGAGAGGGCACGACAGCAGCAGTAGCAATTTCAGTCGGGAGGATCAGGAGAGAGTAGAGGGAGTCGTCACGGCAGCAACAGAAGCGGCAGCAGCACAGCAACAGCAGCCTTCTTAGTCGGAGCGTCAGGAGAGAGTAGAGGGGGAGTCACAGCAGCAGCAGCAGTCCCAGTTCGAGCGTCTGGAGAGAGTAGTGGAGTCACAGCCACAGCATGAGAGAGTAGAGGAGGAGTTTCGACTGCAGCAGCAGGTGCAGTTGCAGCCACAGCCGGAAGAGAGTAGAGGCAGGGAGTCCCGCACGCAGCAGGAGGTGCAGTTGCGAATGCACCAAAAAAGGGTAGAGCAGGAGTCCTGACCGCAGCAGCACGTGTTACTACAGCCACAACAGGAGAGATTAGAGGAGGAGCCACAGGAGCAATAGCAGGGGCAGGAAGCCGCCAATCAGCAGTCGTCGGTATCGGAGGAGCGGAGCAGCAGCGACTTTGAGACCTGTCTGACTCAGCACCTGCATGCTTTGTTCGTGGTCCCCTACCGGTCCCCTCCCGTTCCCCCTGTCGAGTCCCCTTCCTCGTCCCAGTGGAATCGTCGTTCTCCCCTCAGTCGTGCTGTGTCCCCAGAGCCTCGTCAGTCCCGTTACCGTGCCGACGTCCCGTTTCACCTTGTTCTTCGCTCTCGTGTTTCGACCTCCTCCTGTCCTTCCACAGCCTCCTGAGTCATCTTTCACTGTGTTTCACGACCCGTTGTCCGACTACCTTCCGTGCCTCTCGTCCTGTTGTCTCTCGTGTATTGTCCGTGTTGGTCACACACCCGACTGCACCTCTGACGTCTGTCTCGGCAACTTGTTACCATTGTCGCTGGCTTTGCGTCTTCCCACTGCCTTGACTACGCCGCTCACTTGGTGAGTGGACCTGCTTTTTCTCCGTTCTCTGGGGGAGCTCCTGTTTCCCCCCTGAGGTCCTCGAGGACAGGAAATTCGAGCTTGGTTTCTTTGCGGCCCGCTGTTTCCTCATCTCTGCGCCATGCTGCTTGCCCCCGAGAAGGATCCAGACGCCCTTAACATCCCGATCCCTCGCACTGACGCCGAGGTGGTCTTGGGACCCCTCGCTTCATACTGGAAAGCAGCTGAGGAGGCTGCGATGGCATCTTATTGGTCCACTGGCACCTATGTCGATGCCGTCCCACCACCTAGGGCGAACGTCGTCAGTGGATTGTAGCTTTACAAGGTGAAGCGGCCGCCTGGATCACCACCGGTGTTCAAGGCGCGCTATGTGGCGAGAGGCTTCAGTTAGCGCGAGGGGGACGACTTCTTTCAGACCTTTGCTCCCACCCCCGAAGATGACCACTCTTCGGGTGTTGCTGCATATAGCAGCTCAGCGCGACTACGAGTTGCACTCCTTGGACTTCTCCCCATCGTTCCTACAGGGGAGCTTGCGCGAGCAGATCTGGCTGCGTCGTCTGCCTTGCTTCACTGGCACTTTCCCTCCTGGGTCGCAGTGGCAGCTGCGTCGACTGGTCTACGTCCTGCGCCAGGCTCCTCGCGAGTGGCACGACACGCTACGTACGACTCTTGTAGCGCTTCACTTCTTTCCGTCGTCTGCCGACCTGTCGCTGTTCGTCCGCCGTTGGCTCGACCCCCTTCTTTGTTCAGGTTTACGTTGACGACCTGGTCTTTGCCACTTCCGACCGACGCGTACTGGCCTCCGTGAAGGAGGAACTGCAGAGGAGACACATTTGCACTGATTTTGGTGAGCTGCAGCGCTACCTTGGCTTGCAGATCACCAGGGATAGGGCAGCTCGCACCATTACGCTGACGCAGTCCAATATGGTCAAGCAAATTCTCACGTGTTTTGCTTCCCGTTCTCCAAGGTACAGCCCACCCCTCTTCCTGTGGATCATGGGCTCATGGCTCCACCTTCAGATGAGTCATTTGAGTCCAGTGGTCCATATCCAGAGCTGGTGGGTTGGTCTCATGTACCTGACGACCTATACTCGCCCAGACATGGCTTACCCTTTTAGCGTCCTTGCGCGCTTTGTTGCGCCTGGGAGACACCGACCTTCCCATTGGTACGCTGCTAAGAGGGTGGTGAGGTATGTCGCGAGTACATCATGCATGGGACTTGTCCTTGGAAAGAAGCAGCCAGTTACACCTACAGGTTTCTCGGACTCGTCGTAGGCTGACGACGCAGAGTCGCTGCGGTCTACACAGGGTTACTGCTTCAGCCTTGGGACCGGAGCTGTTTCGTGGAGGTCGACTCGGGCGTCATCCGTCTGTAGTTCTAGCTGTGAGGTAGAGGTGTACGCTGCGGCCATGGCCCGCCCAGGAGCTTCGCTGGCTGTCTTTCCCCCAGTCTTATTCGCCTACAACAAGTCTGCTATCCCATTGTGCGAGGAGCCCCGACTGGTGGGGAAGGCGAAGCACATCCAGCTTTGTTACTTCCTTCTGCGGGACTTGCAGCAGCGTTGCTAGGCACTCGTGCGACGTGTGGTCTCTGAGGCCCACACTGCAGATATCTTCACCAAGGCGTTGCGCCTTGTGACCACCAGCGTTTTCGCACCCAGCTTGGCCTCGTGTCTACATGCCCTCACTTGCTTGCGTAGAGATGCTTTGTCTTGTACTCTTGAATCTCTTATATCTGCTATATATCTGTTTGTGGACTGGCCTTGTGGCCAATTGTTTCCGTAGCGATGCTTGTCATGCTTGTCTTGTACATTTGCATCTTCTATATGTCCTTACATGTGGAGTGGCCCTGTGGCCCTTTGTTTGTTCTCGGACCATGTGGTGATCTTGAGATCCACCCCGAGATCTGTTGTGTTCTTGGGAACTGGTCTTGTGACCGTTGCTTGTTTCTTGCTGACTGGTACTGTGACCCTTGCTGTGTGTTGCTTTTCATAGGACTACCGTCACTTAAAATATGGGGGTGTGTCAAGCTATATTTGTTATAGCTTCTAGTTATTAGTCTAGGTGGTGTACATTCATGCTTAGGATTGGCTAGGGTTTGCATATATCTTCCTTGTCATTCTCTATTCTAGTCAATTCATTATATTTTCACAGTGCTAGGTACTGGTACTGGAGGCACAGGTGCTTTTGGAGGTTCTGGAGGCGCTGGCCCTGGAGGTGCTAGTGCTGGTTTTCCTTGTGTTGGCCGTGCTGGAGGTACTGGTACTGGAGGCACAGGTGCTGCTGGAGGTACTGGAGGTACTGGCCCTTAGGTGCTAGTCCCGTTGTTCTGCGAGTTGGGGGTATTGGCGGTGCCGACACTGGAGGTGCTACTGGATGTGCTGGAGTTGGTGGTGCTAGTTGGCAGGAGTCACTCTCGCCGCAGCAACTTCGCAAGTGGGCTGTTCGTTGGGGCAGTTTCGGTGGTGGAGCTGGAGGTAGAGGCTCCGGGGGTGCTGTTGCTACTGAAGCTGGAGGTTCTGGAGGTGCAACTACTTAGCTGCATTAGTCTGCGCTTAGTCACCTTCCTCAGTCTAGCGCCTGCTGTTACTAAGTTCCCTGTTGCAGGCACTACCCCTCCGTTACTGTTTCCACCGCCTGCCGGTCTCTGCCACAGCTACTGCCTCACTCCCCACTGCCTCCTCCTGCTCCACTCACTATGGTGACAGAGTCCTTCACTGAGCGTAGAGAGCCCTGTGTGGCATCCTGTCACACCTGCCCGTTCTCGCCGTGCTGTGTGTCCTCGTCCTCCACCTGTCCCTGGCACGCACAGCATGGCACTTCGTCCTTCCTATGTTCCACAGCGTGTTGTCCTTTCGACGCCTCCCGCATCTTCTATTCCTCGCGTTCCTAACCCAGAGTCAGACCTTGTCCGTGCTGCCAGTCGGACTGTCACTCGTCTTCTTGCCACAGTTGAGACTGACCCCTCCTTTCAGTCTGCTGCTGCTTGTTGCCTTAGTTGCTAAGCTTGTTCACTTTGCTGCTTTGTGCTGCCTTGACTACGCTGCGAGTCTTGTCTTTGACACTTTCTGTCCTCCGTCCGTCGAGGGTGAGCTTGCCCTTGGCTGTGACGTCCTTGAGGACAGGCAGTTTGAGTTGGAGTGCCTAGCGGCCCCTGCACCTCATCTCGCGTCCACGCTACTTTGCCCTGAGGGAGACCCGGATGCACTATACATCCCGACCCCATGTTCTTATGCAAACGCAATCACGGGTCCGTACTCCTCTCAGTGGCAGATAAGCCATGGATGTAGAGATGGCTTCCTGGAAGTCCACAGGCACCTACGCCGACGCAATTCCCCCCACCTGGGGCGAACATAGTCGATGGCTTGTGAATTTTCAGGGTGAAGCGGCCACCGGGTTTCTTCGCCTGCCTTCAAGGCGCGTTACGTTGCACGAGGTTTCAGTCAGCGTGAGGGAGTAAACCTCTTCCAAACCTTCTCCCCCACCCCGAAGATGACCAGGTCTTTGGGTGCTACTGCACGTTGGAGCACAGCGTGACTACGAGCTGCACTCCCTCGACTTCTCGACAGCTTTCTTGCAGGGCAGGCTTTACGAGGCTATCTGGTTGCGCCGCCCACCTGGATTCACTAGGTCGTTTGCTGAGGGTACCCAGTGGAGTTTCCAGCGACCAGTCTACGGTCTGCGCCAGGCGCCCCGTGAGTGGCACGCCACTCTGAGGACGACACCCGGGACAGAGCACGACGCGCCATCACCCTGACTCAGTCACACATGGTGCAGTAGATCCTTCAGCGATTTAGCTTCCAGTTCTCCTTGCCACAGCCACTCCTCTGCCTACGAGCCACTCGCTCTTAGCTCAACCTTCGGACGAGTCCGTAGAGCCGAGTGGTCCGTATTCAGAGCTTGTGGGTTGCCTCATGTACCTGATGACGTGCACGCGACTGACCTCGCGTACCCTCTCAGCCTTGTGGCTCGCTACGTGGCTCCCGGTAGACACCGAAAGGTGCACTGGGAAGTTGCGAAGAGGGTGTTGCGTTACTTGTGCAGTGCATTGGGCATGGGGCTTGTGCCTGGAGGACAGGGTTCAGTTGTTGTCACCGTTCACTCAGACGCTTCTTGGGCTGACTACCAGACGACTCACCGGTCAACACAGGGTTACACTTCCAGCCTCGGAGCTGGTTCTGTCTCGTGGAGGTCCACTCGCTCGTCTTCTGTACTTAGTTCTAGCTGTGAGGCCGAGAATACGCTGGGGCATGGCTACGCAGGAGCTCCGCTCGCTGACCTACGTGCTGACCGACTTGGGTGAGCGGCCTCGTTCTCCTCCGCTTCTGTACGTTGACAACAAGGCAATGATTGCCTTGTGTGAGGACCAGAGACTGAAGCACTGAACGAAGCACATTGCTCTCAGTTACTTCCTCACGCGAGAGCTGCAGCAGCGTGGTCAGCTTTTTTCTTGCTTACGTGGCCATACAGGCTTACACTGCTGATGTCTTCACCAAGGCCCTTGGGTATGGTGATCATCAGCGTTTTTGCACTGCTCTTGGGCTTGTGCCCACTCTGCCTCACCTGCTTATCTCTTGATCTTGCCCTGCCCTTGTTGTACACTGATATATACGAGTATACCTGCATGCTTACACTTGCTGGGTTGTGATCAGTGTACTGCTCTTGCTATTATAAACTTAGCATGTGAATTGGCCTTGTGGCCGCTTGCTTGTGCTCGAAATGTGTGGTGTCCTTGAGATTCACCTTGGTCTTTGCTTTGCTTTGTCTCTTGACTGCTCTTGTGACCATTGTTTTCTCTGGCTATCTCCCACTTCGCCTATGGGGGTGCATCAAATATATGTTTACTGTTATCTAGGCCGTAGTGGGTTTAGCCTTAAGGGGTACAGTAATTCTCTCGTCCTTGTACTTGTACCTCCCCTTTTGAACTAATTCAGTTCATTCCTTCATAGCTCTAACATGTGCTTCCATGTGCAAATGCCTGCAAGCACGCCTATACATGCGTGATGCTCACCTTTAGTGGTAGGTGTTCTGTTAGCACCGATACTGTTCCATGCTGTTCTATGCGAGAGGCAGCTGCTGTTCCGTTATGAGCCACCCTGTCTCTGGTGCGACTAGTAAGGATGATGTTGGTGCAGGGCAGCAGTAGTAGCGATGGAGCGGAAAACAAAGGTTTCGGCGCAGGCGGCAGAGGATCTATCAATGTGGACATTAGCAACTCTGTTAGCAGTGGTTTTTGGTAGTGTGGTCATGAATGCGGTGATGCGGGTATTAATGGTGCCAGTGGTAATGCAACCGGCAGTGCTTCTGGTGATGCGGTTGGCAATGGTTTTGGTGATGCAGGCGGCAGTGGTGCCAATAATGTGGGGGGGGGGAAAGAGTGGGTGGCAACGGTGCCAGTAGTGTGGACGGTAGAAGCTCTAGTCGTATAGATAATAGTAATGCCAGTTTTGTAAGCTACAATGGCATATAAGATGCCAGCACGGGAAGAAGCTCGAGTCATGGTGGATGGAGTCGCCTGGCTGTAACACGAGCCTATCCCAATATGGGCTGATATTGGCACGGCCAAAAAGCGTATCCCAAAATATTCCTTCCATTTACCCATCTCCTTGCCGTCCACCCATATCCCTGCCATCCACCCATCTCCTTGCCATCCACCCATCTCCCTGCAATCAAGAATTGGGGAGTGGGAAACAGGGGGATGCTGAGGATTGAGATAAAGAGGAAGAGGTTGGGGAACGCAATGATGGGGAGGTGTGATAGGGATGGGGGACAATATAGAATCGGAGGATCTGGAGGCTGAATAGGAAGTATTCAAGTGGCTGGCACTCTCTCCTTATCTGCAGAACACATCTTGCATTTAGGCCTCAAGTTGTAGTTAGGCTGCAAGTACGATGGCCAAAGCAACGTGGGACAGTGAGGCGCACATATGTGTCTCGATCAAAGAATGGTTCCAGTTTCAGTGTACCTTATTATGAGTTGAACATTTGTTTATTCGAGCGTTGAGCACAGGTTGACCATGGATCAGAATGGGTTTGAACACTGGGGCTCCATGCACTGAGTGAGTACCTGAACGAGTGCCTGCCAGTCTCCACTTGAGCAACGAGCTCCATGCACCATCCGTGATTCTAGCTGAGAGGAGGGAGGTCCTAGGAGGAATGAAAGAGATGGGTTGTGATGGGAGAGTGATTCAGATGTGATGGAAACGTTGAACAGAATGCAGCAGCAGCAAGAAGTTGCAAAGATGAGTCACAAGTAACGGCTCCGCATCCATATGAGTTGATGAACGCATTCAAGTAAGGAGACCTACGTGCACTGAGTGATGAAAGCCTGAGGGACATAAGAGGATGTCTTTTCATTTCACTTCAACCTTGCCATGCCTGCCCCTACAACTTTCTTTTCAGCATTGTCTTGCAATACATTGTCTCCCATGCCACACACGGAACAACTCTACACCAGCACACACCACCACCATAATCATCCCCCTCCGTGTGCTCGTCCATGCAACAACCAACGCTTTTGATCAGTGCTCACCTCCATTGGTACAGGCATTGGTGCTCAAATGATTAGTTGCAAATGGACCATTCCGCTAGTGGCGGCGGTGGTACTGGTGATGCAAGTGGCAGTGGTGGCGGTGGCATTGGCAATAGTGGTGCCGTAAGTGCGGGTGGCACTGGTGCTGGTGGTGTGGAAAGCAGTGATTTTGTTGGTGGGGCGCGTGTGGGCAACAGTGGTGTTGTTAACAATGTGGGTGGGAGTGGTGCCCCTGTGGTGCGAGCAGAAGCGGTGTCGCTTTCGAGCGGCAAGGATGCTATTAGTGTGGGCTTTCAGTGCTGGTGTTGGTGCCAGCAGCAGAAGTGCCAGTGGCACTGGGTGCAGAGTCATCGGTGTTGCGGGGCAAAAGAGGAGCCTGTGGTGTGGGTGGACATTTCCAGCAATGGTGTTATGGGCGGCAGTGCCACTGGTGGCTCGGGCGGCAAAGGGGTGGGTGGCAATGGTGCCAGTGGTGCGGGCGGCAGTGTTTCCGGTAGTGCGTGGTGGTGGTGGTGTGAGTTTGGGCTGTAGTACAGTGTTGGAAAATGGGAACAAATGGGTTCAAGCAGGAGAATGAATAGGGATCAATCATGGAGGGTAGGAAAACACAGGATTGCCAGATCGACATGTGTTATGACATGAGGACAAGCATGCTGAAACACATGGTGCAAAACCCCTGACTATAATGGTTGAAAGAAAGAAAGAAAATTAAAATATATGTGGAAAGTCAGTGAGAGGGTGAAAAGGAAAGAGTCACGCTCACTACTGTCATTCAAGCTTTTGAGGCACCAAAATAGTAGCAATGACATGCAGGCACTACTGTAACTAATCCAGGCTTTCCAAGCACTGGGATGTGATGCAACAAAACTCTCCGCTCAGGTACCATGGAAATACCCTCCGCTTAGGTACCATGGTAAAAAACAGCGACGAGATTTCAATGATCATGGGTCACTGGTCATGAAGAATTGCAGCAGCGTAATCATGCATCACACACTCTCACACCCTCTCACCCCCTCGCAAAAAAAAAAGCCACGTGTTGATTCCAATGATAATGGATCCGTCGGCACCCCACTTTTCAAAAAAACCTTATCTCCCTATCCCTGTCCTTCCTCCCTCCCTGTCAGCCTTCTCTCACTCTCCGCTACTTTCCCTCCTCTCTACTAACCTGCTCAGGGTAAGGAGTGAATGGGAGGGAGATGGGTGAATGGCAGGGAGTTGGATGAATGACATGGAAACGGGTGAATAGCAGAGAAATGGGTGAATGGGAGGGAAATGGGTGAATGGCAGGGAGATAGGTGAGAGGTAGGTGTTGGGTGCAAATTCACATTGCACGACATCCTGCCGTCTGTTTGTACGAGTAAGCGTGTGCGAATGCATTTGGGTGTGAATGGAATGTTCGTGTGTTTGGTTGCTTTCGCAATTTTCGCTTGAAGCATTTGCAGGTACTCGCGCATTGTGCGCTTCGGCACAACATTGTACGTGCTATGAACAGTACAAGCAGAAAGGACGAGCTCGCAAAGGAACCCAAGATGGAAGCTTTGCGGTTCGGTTGAATTGATTGTGCAGATTCAGTTCTATCCAACTCGAAATTGTCGAATTCCTCCCTTCCTGGAATTTCGTTTCTACGCGGTGCAACGGCGGAATGCTACCCGAGTCAACGCCAGTACGCTAGCACTCCAATACTAGGCAAACGCTGTCCGAGCCATAACGTCGTAATGGCAGAACTTTTCGCGAGGCAACTTGGCTCATTTTAAAGCTCTTGGAGCGAGCTTCGATATAGGAAATTCTCAGGTTAATCCGATCGACGGTCTGCACGATACGCTGCGTGACGTTCAAGGCACTCTTGTTATTTTGGCTAAGTCATTCTTGACTCCTCTCTCTACAAACTCGAATCCGAGGATAGGGGCTGGTCTTGTACCAGGCACCCAAGGACCCTTGGAGGTGACCCCGAAGAGAGGTTTTAAGTTTGATAAAGTCTTAATAGCTTGATTTTAGTAGGCCCTTCACTAACAGTAGGGAGTTTGGGTGAATGGCAGGGAGATGGATGAATGGGAGGGAGATGGGTGAAAATGAGATGGTGTGGAGATTTGGGAATGGATGCGAGTAGTGCAGAATGTTTCGGATGCTCTAATTTCATATTCATTTACATCCTATGCCAATCTTTTTTTCTGCAACTGTAATGTGAATCACGATCTCAGGATAAGCGGAGAATTTGAACGGGCGCGCCTTAGGCGAAATCGCCACTGGCGCTTGCCTAGCGACGAAATCGCCACAGGCGCGCCTAAGGACGAAATCGCCGTTGGCGCAACCCAGGACAAAATCGCCAGTTGCGCACCCCAGGACAAAATCGCGTGCCACAGGACGAAATTGCCACTGCGCACCCCAGGACGAAATGGCGCGCCCCATGACGAAATCGCCACTAGCGCACCCCAGGACGAGATCGCCACTGACGCACCCCAGGACGAAATCGCCACTGACGCACCCCAGGACGAAATCGCCACTGGCGCACCCCAGGACGAAATGGCGCGCCCCAGGACGAAATCGCCCCTGGCGCACCCCAGGACGAAATGGCGCGCCCCAGGACGAAATGGCGCGCCCCAGGACGAAATCGCCATGGGCGCGCTAGAGGACGAAATGGCGCGCCACAAGACGAAAGCGCCACGGGCGCGCCTGCGCCTTGGGCGCGCCTGAAACTACAAGGGCGCCCCTGCAGTGACAACTACTCTATCGCTAAACAAGTATGTGCTGAAATTCGTTTTTGCATATGCATCCCGTTTCTATTTTCTTTTATTTGGCTTTTGATCTTAATGCAGTGAACGAGGTGCGAGGCGATTGCTTGGCATAAAGGTCACCATTGTTTACACCCTCGCAAGGACGACCGTCTTGACACCCACAACGTTTCCAAAGGAGAAAGGGACTGAGTGTCCCGTTTGTGGCCAGAGGGCCGTTCCCGAGGGGGGAAAGGGACCGAGGGTCCCATTGCTGGCCAGAGGGCCGTTCCCTAGGGGGGAAAGGGACCGAGGGTCCCGTTGCTGGCCAGAGGGCCGTTCCCCAGGAGGGAAAGGGACCGAGGGTCCCGTTGCTGGCCAGAGGGCCGTTCCCCAGGGGGGAAAGGGACCGAGGGTCCCGTTGCTGGCCAGAGGGCCGTTCCCGAGGGGGGAAAGGGACCGAGGGTCCCGTTGCTGGCCAGAGGGCCGTTCCCCAGGGGGGAAAGGGACCCAGGGTCCCGTTGCTGGCCAGAGGGCCGTTCCCCAGGGGGGAAAGGGACCGAGGGTCCCGTTGCTGGCCAGAGGGCCGTTCCCCAGGGGGGAAAGGGACCGAGGGTCCCGTTGCTGGCCAGAGGGCCGTTCCCCAGGGGGGAAAGGGACCGAGGGTCCCGTTGCTGGCCAGAGGGGCCGTTCCCCAGGGGGGAAACGGACCGAGGGTTCCGTTGCTGGCCAGAGGGCCGTTCCCCAGGGGGGAAAGGGACCGAGGGTCCCGTTGCTGGCCAGAGGGCCGTTCCCCAGGGGGGAAAAGGACCGAGGGTCCCGTTGCTGGCCAGAGGGCCGTTCCCCAGGGGGGGAAAGGGACCGAGGGTCCCGTTGCTGGCCAGAGGGCCGTTCCCCAGGGGGGAAAGGGACCGAGGGTCCCGTTGCTGGCCAGAGGGCCGTTCCCCAGGAGGGAAAGGGACCGAGGGTCCCGTTGCTGGCCAGAGGGGCCGTTCCCCAGGGGGGAAAGGGACCGAGGGTCCCGTTGCTGGCCAGAGGGCCGTTCCCCAGGGGGGAAAAGGACCGAAGGTCCCGTTGCTGGCCAGAGGGCCGTCTCCCAGGGGGGGAAAGGGGCAGAAGGTTCCTAACGTTTAGAGGGTTGTTCCCCACGGAAGGGAGGCTAGTATGACATGTGCTGAGGCCTTATAATCGAGATTTATAAGAGTTTGGTTGCTGAGCAGAGTCATCATCCATTGAAATGTGTAGATCAATGAAAGCAGTGGTAGCAAGAGTTGTTTTGACCATGAGAAAATAGGAACGTGAAAGCACATTTTCTTATTACTATGCCGTTTTATGGTCAAGTGAGAGAGGGGGATGAAGAGTCCGTACAGATGTTTGGATTGGACGCACGCACAATGCGTTGAACATGAAAACACATTGCCCAAACTCTCTCCCATTTGCGTGCGGCCGTTGTTGAGTTGGCCAAGCAAGCACACCATTGGGCCCGGCATGGCCATATAGTACTTTGGAGGTGCTAAGGTCATCGTTATTGCTGATACCATTGATGGTCAGATTCTCAAAACCGTTTTTGACACACCAGGAACTGTTACGGTACTATCTGCTCGACCACATACCGTACCTGCGCTACAGAACTCTACCTAAGAACTGAAGGAATGAGCTAAGCACTAGCCGATGATCGCAGATATTTGTCATGACAACTGTAGGGCAAAGGAGACAAGCGAATGGTATGATGACAGAGCGCTGCTATACATCGAATTATCGGGTGCGTGAAGTTAAATCGTCTCCCGAACAACGATAGGGATGAAACTCCTACGGTAGCGCTTGGATATACTTGACTAGCGTTCATACGATACTCTTCGTAGCGCAACTCTGGCGCCCCATTCCTCCCAAGCCATCCAGTCTCCTACCTTAGTTGCATGCGATTCCTCATCATGCTGATCGTGCACAAAATATCATGCTTCCATGGCAGTTTTGTCGTCTTGCGTGTTCTAGCGACCACCTGCGAACATGACAATAAAACTCATTCAGCATCAACGTAGTTGCTGTCCATCCGTCATATAGAAATCACTTGCATGCAAGTTCGCTTGGTTATCCATCGTCAGCTCGTTAGCATCGTCACCAGCTCAAAACCAATTACCACGAGCTTCAACCACACCATACTGCAGCACCAAGAACCAGTACACCTACAAGGGAACAAGCAACCTCCACACACACAACATTCCGAACCCCATCAACACGGCGATCGCAATCACCAACGGCACTCCTCTCAACACGTCGTCGATATCATCAACTGCAATTACACTCAAGACGTCTTCAACGCTCCTGACAACACATGTCTCAGAAGACCCAATCGTAATGAAGCACGTTGCCATTGCAAGCACAGAAAGCAAGCTTTCTCAATATTATAATTTTTAAACACACATTGAGTTTTTTAAAATTGTGTATTGTGAAAGCGAAGCTGCTTGTACTGCACAATTGGCATCGTCGAAGCGCGCTAAACGCCCTTCTCCAACTACAAAAACCGTGGGTTGGAGTTCATTTCCCTCCACCCACGTTTCTCGATTTTCAAACGGCCCACTCAACATTCCCACCACCCACCCCAGAGTAAACCGCCTTGCTAATGCCACTTGGATAGGGTACATCTTAGCTAGTGTTATTAGACTGCACTAGCTTGTGTTCAACGTTGCTGCAAATGTTGTAATAACCCATTTGTAATGAGAACGATGCCAATTGATATAGAATAAGAAAGCAAGCTTTCTCTATATGTTTTTTTTCGAAGTGTGTAACACTTTCTAAAAATGCGTATTGTGAAAGCGCAGCTGACTGTAGCGCAGTTAGGCAATTGCGAATTACCATTCGCCGAGTATATAACGAGGGTTGGAGGCCATTTGGCCTCCACCCACGTCTTCATTTCGGAACTTTGCAGTTCCACTTCCCCACCCACCCACCCTACTCATACACATGTATAGTCTATAGTTGGACGAGAATGTTGTAATGACTGCAATCGTAATGAAGCACGTTGCCATTGCAAGCACAGAAAGCAAGCTTTCTCAATACCACATTTGGAAATCGTGCCTGTTTCGAAGCGATTACTAAATGCATCAATGCTGCAACTGGGATTGATGTGGTGCGGAAAAGGCAAGCAAAGCTGCCCCACCGAAAAACAACCTCAATTGCATACACGGATGCACCTAGGATTACACCCCGAAACAGACACAACACGTTACACAAACGAAAGCACACAAACATGTGCAAAAACGAGAACTGTTGTGAATGCATTGAAGGTAATGCTTGAATGAATTGATAATGCAACTGAAATTTATCTGGTATGGAACAGGCGAGCAAAGCTGCCCCACCAACGATCACAATCCCACTTGCATTTACGAGGCACTTAGCACCACACCCCGAAACAGACACAGACACTAACACGCGTATACACGTGCACGCACGCACACATACAGGATCACACACACATACACACACAGCACAAAAACATACAGCTAATAAGCATGCAAGCCTAATCAATTAGGTTCAGCCATGTATAAATGATTGCTAGCATGTCCCCCAATCTCCTCCCTCCCTCCCTGGTCTCCTCCCCCCCCCCCCCCCACCTTCTTCCCTTTTCTCTGCAAGAAACAAAGAATGCAGCTTGAACTCCCTGCACCAACAAGGACAAAATCAGAGTATAATTCTTGCATGAGCTGCAAAAGACAACAAAATCAGAAAATTCAGCTCTCACAATGCATTAGAAACAAATTAATCGCTAAAGAAATTGCTGATGAAACTAAAGAGTGATTAAACAATCAAACTTGAGTGCATGCAATACCTCGCAGCCACCCTTGCACTCACCCTCACATTCATCCTCACACTCATGCTTGCACTCACTCTAGCACTCACTTTCCCACCCACTAATGCCCACACAGTTGCTCTCAGCTTTTATTAGACACACTCACAGAAACACACTCTCAAACCCTGGCACTCAACCTTGCACTCATGCTCGCGAACATGCTCGCGCTCACTCTCACACTTACACAGAAAATCACACACACCCACTCACCCTCGCCCTCACACTCACCCTTGCACTCACTCTCGCGCTCACACCCGTATTCACCCTCACACTCACACTCGTATTGCTCTCACACCCACCCTCGCAATCATTCTCGCACTCACGCTCGCACTTGCTCACATTGACCCTCTCGTACACCGCACTCACTCTCGCAGACACCCTCAAGTGCATGCGCACGCTCACTCTCACACTTGCTATTGCTCCCAAATTCAAACCCGTGCTCACACTCTCGTACACGATCGCAGTCACTCTCGCAACCACTCACGGACACTCGAATATTTTTTCAACCGTTCTCATACACACTCAAGGAAACACACACAAACCCTCGCACTCACCCCCTGAGTTGCGCTCACGCTCACCCGACCACCCACACACACACGCTCACACTCAACTGAACTTGCACTATCACACTCGCAATCACGAGCCAACGTCAGCGGCCCTCAGCCTAACGCCGGAGCACCAGGCACCTGTGCCCAAATCGTCATCACATTACGTAAAACATGCTACAGCCAAGCATCCTAGGAGCCAACACAATGGCCAGCCTTTCACATACCCAAATATTTAGTATTATCTCTTAGCCCTGCCCTATAACTCAACAGAAACCTTTGTGGGAAGGAGAACGCGAATGAAGTGAGTACATATAGGAAACCCTAATTGGGTTGTACCCCTTATGGGATACCCCACTATAGCCTACACAACAGCATAAGCTATATAATGTTCTGACACACCCCCATAGGCAAAGTGGGGGAGAACAAGGGGTCACAAGACCAGTCACGCAAAGCACAGCAAGCTCAGGGTGGATCACAAAGTCACCACACAGTCCGAGCACAACGACAAGGCCACAAGGCCAGTTCACATGCAGGGGGACACATATATATATAGAGCTAGACAAGCAAGAGCAGGTATATATATGTGACAGTACAAGCAAGGTCAAGAGGAGAGCAAGTGAGGCAAGACAGGTACAAGACCCAACTGAGTGCAGAAGCGCTGATGGTCACAAGGCGCAAGTGCCTTGGTGAACACATCAGCAGTGTTGGCCTCAGAGGCCACGTACGCAAGTCGCAACTGACCACGCTGCTGCAGCTCACGAGCAAGAAAGTAACGGAGAGCAATGTGCTTCGTTCTGTGCTCCAAGCGCTGCTCTCGACACAAGGCCAGCATGGTTCTGAAGTCAAGAGAGTGGAGCTCGTAGTCGCGCTGAGCGGCTATGTGCAGCAGCACCCGAAGAGTGGTCATCTTCGGGGTGGGAGAGAAGGTCTGAAAGTAGTCAACTCCCTGCCGCTGACTGAAAGCCACGAGCGACGTACCGCGCCTTGAAGACAGGTGGAGAGCCCGGCGGCCGCTTCACCCTGAAGATCCACATGCCACTGACGATGTTCGCCCCAGGAGGGGGCACCGCGTCAACGTAGGTGCCTGTGGACTTCCAGGACGCCATCTCTGCATCCATAGCTGCCTGCCACTGAGAGGAGTAGGGACCCTCTACGGCCTCCGCGTAAGAGCGCGGAGTCGGGATGTCTAGTGCATCCGGGTCTCCCTCAGGGGCAAGTAGTACGGACGCGAGATGAGGTGAAGCAGCAGCCAGACACTGGAACTCCTCCTGCCTGTCCTCAAGGACGTCCGTGCCAAGAGCACACTCACCCCCGACGGACGGAGGACAGACAGACGCAGACTCAGCAACAAGACCGGCAGCGTAGTCTAGACGACAGCGAGCAGCAAAGTCGACGAGCTCAGCAACAAGCGCAGACGCAGCAGTGGACTCAAAAGAGGGGTCAGTGACGACAGTAGCAAGGAGACGTGTGACAGTAGGACTAGCAGCACGAAGAGAGTCGGACTCTGGGTCGGTAAGTGCAGGAAGGGAGGACTCAGGAGGAGAAGGCAAAGGGGCACGCAGAGGAGCAGTGGACGGACGCAAAGACATCCGGTGCGTGCCAGGGACAGGAGGAGGACACTGACGCGAACCGCGACCACTAGCGCGAGCAGCACGAACAGGCGACGCAGGACGAGACGCAGGCTCACGACGCTCAGCAAGACCTCCAGTGGGACCAGTGTAAGGAGAGGGAGCAGGAAGTGGGGAGGCGGGCTCTAACTGGGACTGTGACTGAACAGGCGGTGGACACGCTGCAGGAGGAGAAAGACCAAGAACCTGCTGTAGGAGTGGAACGAAGTACGGCCGAGGCCGCGCGGCGACTCCAGACACAGCAGGGACAGCACCCTCAGCAGCAGCACCAGCGCCAACAGCACCTCCAGCGGCAGGACCTTCCAGCAGCACCAGCAGCACCCGCAGCAGGACCACCGCCAGGAAGGACAAGCAGCAGTCTCAGCACCAACACCCGCAGCAGCTCCAGCTCCAGGCGGACCCGAGGGGCCCAGCAGCTCCGGGGACCAGCGGCACAAGTACCCTCACCAGCCGAAGGAGCTCCAGCTCCAGCAGTACGTCTCCAGCGGCGAGCAAACCACTCGCGCAGCTCCTGTGGAGAGAGGGGCTCCCGCCGAGGCGAAGCACCCGGAGAACCGCCAGGTCCCGCACCGCCAGACGCCACAAGGGGAGGTCCAGTGGCCGCAGGCTCCGCAGCTCCAGGCTCAGCAGCTCCAGACGCAGCACCCCCTGGCCTCAGCACCCCCAGTCGCAGCACCCCCAGGCTCAGCACCCCCAGACTCCGCACCCCCAGGCTCAGCACCCCCAGTCGCAGCACCCCCAGGCTCAGCACCCCCAGACTCAGCACCCCCAGGCTCAGCACCCCCAGGCTCAGCACCCACGCGCGTAGCACCCCCAGAGTCAGCACCCCCAGGCTCAGCACCCGCAGCAGGACCAGAGTCACCAGCAACCTCGACCGGCTCGACTGCGTCTACCTGGGACACACCTGAAGGGCAGGACCCTGAGGGGGAAGGGGGTCTACCGGGGGGGGACCTGGCACAAGGAAGTGCGGTGGCGGGGGGTGGGAAGGAGTGCGGTAGGGGAAGAGGCGGTAGAAGGGGACTGACTCGTCGAACGTGACGTCCTGGGAGGACAGAACACGACGAGAGGAGGGGTGGTAGAACTGCCACCCTGGGGCGTCAGGGGGGAAGCCGAGGAAGACACAGGGAGCAGCACGAGGGGACAGCTTGTCCGCAGACAAGTCGCGGACAAACGCCCGAGATCCCCAGACACGGAACGCAGACGCATCGCCGACCTTCCCCGTCCACAGCAGAGCTGGGGAGGTCTCCGGCCGGGAGACCCTGGGGTGAAGGTTGATCTGATGCGCCGCGTACCGAACCGCAAACGGCCACAGAAAATGGGGGGCAGCCGCATGCATCATGGACGTACGAGCGACGTCCATGACCATGCCAATGCGGCGCTCAGCAATCCCATTTTGCTGTGGAGAGTCCGGAAGCGTAAAGGTCTGGCGGATGCCTCGTGCACGAGAGTAGGCTCGCAGAAGGCCAGAGGAGAACTCTCCACCTCGGTCAGAGTGCAGACGCAGAACAGGAAAGTCCGAGCCGAAGCTCCTCCTGAGCTGGAGACGAGCTGCGCGGATCCAGTCGATCAACACCTCAGTGACATCACCCTTGCTGCGCAAGGGGAAGACTGTGGTGTAACGCGAGTAGTCGTCAACCACCAGCAGGAAGTAGCGCTCGTGACCCTGCCCACGGACGCGGGCCGGGCCCCACACGTCCATGTGAAGCGTCTGCAGAGGAGCCTCTGTCGGGGGAAACTGGGAGGAGTGAGGGGCAGCCCGGAGCCGCCCCTCGACACAGGGGACACAGGAAGGTCCGGGTCCCGAAGGAAGGGGAGGGAGAGACCGGGGAAGACCAGAGACAAGGACACGGGAAGCCATGCCCCGAAGACGAGGCAAGGAGGGGTGGCCAAGACGGTGGTGCCACAGGAGAGTCTCCTGAGACAGGCGGCGACACGAGCAGGGGGCAGACTCAGGACCAGACCTGGACGCAGCAGCAAACACCTGACCCGACGCAGCTACCTGGCCAGACGCAGGGACAGGAGGAGACTCAGTGGTCAGGGTGTAGAGACTCGACCCCGGCCGACGCGAAAACGTGGCCAGGTGTCGGCCTGTGCGGGCGTCCGAGCAGTGGGTCACCCGCTGACTCGCAGGAGTAAACTGGTGAACCCCCGCATCCTGCAGGTCAGCACCACTCACCAAGTTCGTCGAGAACGAGGGGAGGTACAGACCAGACAAGGTGCCCGAGGGGGCAGCCGGACACGGGAGGACAGTGGAGAAGTGAGAGAGGACAGGACCCCCAGAGGGGTCAGCCAGGGAGACTGCAACCGGCCGGCCAAGCGGCGTGAGTGTGGTGCGGTCTCGAAAGAAGGAGCGAGAAGCCCCTGAGTCAAGCGTGAAGGTGAGGGAGGCCGAAGCCGACGCAGTACCTGAGAGCGCAGCCTCACCAGTACCTGAGAGTGCAGACGCACTGGCACCTAGAGCAGCAGCCGCAGAAGTACCTAGCGCAGCAGTACCAATGCCCGGGTCGGGCGGGAAACACCGGTAACAGTCACCCTCCTCACTAATAGTCACAGCATACATGGCAGCAAGGATAGCATCAAAGTCAAGATCAAAGATAGCTACGCCAGCCCTAGACAGCTCTCCCCAACGGGGAATCTCACTAGCCTCGGGGAACTGCTGACGCCAAGCGTCCGTCAGGCGGCCAAAGCAGCGCTGGGTGGGGTGGGCACCCCCACACTGCTCACCCGCGCGGTCGCCGGAACGAAGGAAGTAGGTGCACGGACCAAAACCCCCACCCCGCTGACGCTGCGTGTACCACTCACGGAGCTGCTGGGGCGGGGGGATGTCCCGCGAACGCTGCTGCTGCTGCTGCTGCTGACGCTGGCCACCACCACAGCCGCTACGCTGCGGGGCACCACCCCGACCAGCTCCACCCCCTCCGCCACCGCCGCCTCCACCTCCACCACCACCGCTGCCTCCGCTCCCACCGCTGCCGCCACCACCGCCTCCTCCTCCGCTGCTGCCACCGCCACCACCGCCCCCGCCACCACTCCCACCGCCACCCCCACTCCCTCCGCCGCCTCCACCGCCACCTCCACCGCCCCCGCCAGTTCCACCCGCGCCCTTGCCCCCCTTGCCCCTGCCAGGGCGGCGTCTCCCGCTAGGGGCAGACGCCGCGCAGACCGACTCAAGACCAAGCAGGTCGGCAGCAGCAGCAGAGGCAACAGAGGGCAGCAGGGGGGAAGGGAGAACACCCCTCAAAGATGGGGGTGCGAGGGTCACCACGAGAGGCTCCTACAGCGACGATGCTCTTCTCCGCCGCCAGGAGGGACTTCTCGAGGAGGTCGACAGTGAGAGTGGTGGGACAGACTGAGAGGAAGTGGTCCCTGACTACGCGAAGGGAGTCAGGGAGGCGTGTGACTATGTAATAGAGAGTGATGTACATGGGGGGGGGGTTCTTGGCGCAGAACTCAGCAGGAAGGGCGGCGCGGTAGCGAGTGTCACTAGTGCAGAGGTGCGTAATGAGGTCAGCGACAGTGGGAAAGGCAGCAAGGTCAGGAAAGAGGTACGGTAGCATGAGGCGGCTCAGGGCAGCAGTGGCAGGGGAAGAGTAGCGCGCAACTACAGCGTCGTACAAGGTCTGAGCACTCTTGTACTGACTAAAGTGCGCGCGCTCAGTGGTAGGCAGGTGGCGACGCACAGCAAGACGTGCAGCAGCATCGCGGGTGGCCCACTGAGAGCGAACAGTGGGGTCAGCATCAGCAGCAGGGGCAGGAGAGGCGCCAGAGGTGAGGTCAAAGAGGGAAAGACCGTCCGCCCTATCGCACTGTAAGAACAGCTGCAGGTCGTCGACCCAGACCTCAAAGTCAATGGCTCGACCCTCAGCGCCAAAAGCGAGGACACTAGGGGTAGCCATGACGACGACAGTGTAGTAGTGCAAGCAGTAGGGGAAGGGCACGCAGTAACAGTGGTGCTGTGCTCACCAGGCAGGGCAGGTCGGGCGGCTCGGCAGTAGGGCGGCCCGGCGGCTGGGCGGCTCGGCGGCTCGGCTGCTGGGCGGCTCGGCTCCCGGGCGGCTCGGCGGCAGGGCGGCTCGGCGGCAGGGCGGCTCGGCGGCTCGGCTTCCCGGGCGGCTCGGCGGCAGGGCGGCTCGGCGGCAGGGCGGCTCGGCTCCCGGGCGGCTCGGCTGCTGGGCGGCTCGGCGGCAGGGCGGCTCGGCGGTCGTAGGCGGCGGGGCCGGTGAGGATAGGCGGCGGGGCCGGTACCGTAGGCGGCGGGGCCGCGAAGTGGGGCGGCGGGGCCGCGTAGGTGAGGGCGGCGGGGCCGCAAAGTGAGGGCGGCGGGGGCCGCGACGTGAGGGCGGCGGGGCCGCGAAGGTGAGGGCGGCAGGGCCGCGTAGGCAAGGGCGGCGAGGCCGCGACGTGAGGGCGGCGGGGCCGCGACGTGAGGGCGGCGGGGCCAGCGTAGGTGAGGGCGGCGGGGCCGCGTAGGCAAGGGCGGTGGGGCCGCGACGTGAGGGCGGCGGGGCCGCGACGTGAGGGCGGCGGGGCCGCGACTTATGGGCGGCGGGGCCGCGTAGGTGAGGGCGGCGGGGCCGCGACGTGAGGGCGGCGGGGCCGCGACTTAAGGGCGGCGGGGCCGCGTAGGTGAGGGCGGCGGGGCCGCGACGTGAGGGCGGCTGGGCCGCGACGTAAGGGCGGCGGGCTCGCGTAGGTAAGGGCGGCGCAACGGGCCGCTAGGGGCGACACGGAGGGTCGCTAAAAAAAAAGGAAAGCGCGCCTCGGGGCGCGCTTCGGTGGGCCCTAGAAACAGTCCCTAGGAGGGGACCTGCTCTGATTCCATGTGGGAAGGAGAACGCGAATGAAGTGAGTACATATAGGAAACCCTAATTGGGTTGTACCCCCTATGGGATACCCCACTATAGCCTACACAACAGCATAAGCTATATAATGTTCTGACAACCTTCTCTCTCTATCTCTCTCCCCCTCCCCCCCCACCCCACTCGACCTCTCGTCATCTCACAATTTCCAACTCTCTAACCTTCCTCTCAACGCATTGTGCCGACGATGCTCGCACCCTGCGTTGCTGCTGCGGCCGCCGATAAGAGGAGAGCTCATAGGTTAGACCACTGGAAGGAAGGGGTGGAACGGGCGGGGGCAGGGAGGGAGGGAGTTGTGAGCATGTGCGCCTCACATCAGCAAACGCATGGCATGTGCATACCATGCCTTAATACTTTCCACTAGAATGCGACGGAAAACGCCTAGAGCCAACGAAATTAAAGCCAAGGAGCCAAAGGCGCCAGCGCCAGCGCCCAAAGGCGCAAGAACCAACGCGCAAAGGCGCCAGCGCCAGCGCCCAAAGGCGCCAGCGCCAGCGCCCGAAGGGGCCAGCGCCAGCGCCCAAACGCGCAAGCGCCAGCGCGCAAAGGCGCCAGCGCCAGCGCCAGCGCACAAAGGCGCCAGCGCCAGCGCGCAAAGGCGCCAGCGCCAGCGCGCAAAGGCGCCAGCGCAAGCGCCCAAAGGCGCCAGCGCCAACGGCGACCGCGCCCAACGGCGCCAACGCGAATGGTGCCAGCGCCCAACGGCGCCAGCGCCTTACGCGCCAATGGCGCCTAAGGCGCTAGCGCCCTAAGGCCAATGCCCTTGGCGCTTACGCTCTAGGCGCCATAGGCCTAGGTTCCAACGTTTAGGAGAGAGCGCCCTAGGGCGAATGCTCTATGCTATATTACGCTATAGGCGCGCGCGGCTAGGCATTAACAAGGTAGCAATCGTTAGAACTACCCGAGCTAGTCGACTTCTTGATGACATCGCAAGAGTTGGAAAGGGCATGAGGGAAAGCCTCGAGAGCACTTTGGGAGGAGTGGTTGGGTGGGAGGGCAACGAAACCCTAGCCTACTGTTCACCCAATCCCAACAAAGTCAGCAAAGAAAGATTCTTTAGTGCAATCTGTTCCTAGCGTTTTAAGTCCCAATCGGTTGCTAGTGGTTTCATGGTTGATAATTGAATTAAAAACATACATGGCATTCTTATATTGTTATCAATTCGGTATCCACTCTTTGAATATATGTGAGGGACGCTATAAGAGAGTAACACTCTACGCAACCCTTCCGACGTTAAAGCGTCGAGCCTTGTAGAAACTACACGAGCAGGCTCAAACAGGATGCGCAGCTTACACTATGCTGAATATGTACCAGTGCAGCACATGTACCCTTATAGCGTGCTGATAGAGGACCCTTGAGGTGCCTCAAAGGTGGTGCACTCTCTACTACTCCTATTCTATGGAATGATAGGTAGTTGAGGGCCACTAACAACCTATTGCATCGCATGGGCCATCTCAACACTAAAGGCAGAAAGGCCATCAGAACCTCCAATTTCCACTTCGGTGCCAGAAACCTCCACGCTCACCTGCGCCCCGAAACATCTCCTGCTTTAACTTAACCAGCTCGGCCAGCATTAGGAGCATTGAGGGGCGGGAGGCCCCAGGCAGGGCTGTGCAGGAGAGGGCAAGGCGAGCCAAGCGCAGCACCAACTCATCCGGTGCTTCCAGGTGAGGGTCCTTGAGCTTTGCCGCTGCTCCTGAGTCCACCAATGGAGTCACCTGCCAGGTTGAACGGATATGACATACAACAGAACAGAGTTGTGAGTCGACTCAAAACAAGTGCAACACCAAATATTCAGGTGCTTCCAAGTGAGAGTCCTTCAATGCTGCCATTGCTCGAATCCACCAGTGGAGTCACCTGCCAGATTGAACGGATATGCCATACGAGATATGCCATACGAAGCATGCCCCTCCGGAAAATTCAGGAGTGTTGCATGAAGAGCAAATATGTCAGTAGAATAGTAGCATCAAAGTATAGGTGATAATGCAGAAGATACAGAGGCATGGGATGGGTGAGTGGCTAGAAATATAGGGTGACTGGCACGAAAGAATGTGCAAGGGATGAGTGTTTATCATTGTTCTACTTGACTTCCTCAATATGGCATGTGTATTGTGGGAGGAAAGATCATATGATCAAGCCTTCATGTTTATGAAAGCAAGCAAATCTATTCAACGTGAGGTGCACTTGGAATTATGAACATGTGTTAGTCATTGTGCGATGTGCCTCACCCATTGCTTGATGTTGACGCGCTTGCCCTCTATTACCAGCACAGCCTCCCGTGACAACCACCAGCATCACCATGCCAAAACTGCAAGCCAGGGAATAAAGAAGGACATTAATAGTTACGGTACAGCTCCAGTAGTTGAATTGAACATTATCTGTAAAACAAAAACAACGATCCACATGATTATGGTCCTCTGTACAACCACTTTCGTACCAAGCCCTTTTCATTGAGTGGCTGGGGATCTCAGTGCCTTTGAATGGTGGCAAGGCGTGCCTGAAACAGCAATCATGGACTGCTGCTACTATGTACGATGCAAAAGGAAAGCTAAAAAACATAGTGAAGAAGAAAAAAACAGAGTTGTTGCAAACATCAGATGGCTATTTCGTCCCATCTAACCTGCACCAATCTTCTAACTTGCACCAATCTTCTCACCTGCACCAATCTTCTCATCTGCACCAATCTTCTCATTTGCACCAATCTTCTCACCTGCACCAATCTTCTAATTTGCACCAATCGTCTCACCTGCACCAATCTTCTCATTTGCACCAATCTTCTCGCCTGCACCAATATTCTCACATGCACCAACATGTGCTGTGCCAATCTACTCACCTGTACACATCTGCTGCTGGAGAGGCAATTTGAGAATCGTAGTATTCAGGCTCCATATAGCCCAGTGTTCCCACCACTCGAGTGGAAGCCTCAAATGCTGCCATAGATGACCCTCCAAGCAGCTTCACGAGACCAAAGTCTGCGATCTTTGCCTGCCCAGCATTAACCACAATAACAACATGATCACACAACAAGAAATTAGGTGACGGACCTCTATGCCGGGCTATTCAGAACATCACATGATAGCAGAAAGGGATGAAAAAGGATAGGATATCAACTTTCTTCCACATGCGACCCCGCTTAAAAAAGGTTGAGCATATCTGCATTCTTCTATCAAGGAGAATGATGGCCGGCTTGATGTCTCGCTGAATAATGTTCAAGTCGTGAAGATACTGCAACCCCTTGGCCACTCCAATAAGAACGTCCAGCCTTTGGAGCAGCGAAAGTTGTCACAGGATCGAATTTCCACTCGAGAATGTTGCACTAAAGGTGAGTACAAGGCGTATTTATACTCGGAAATACATAGAAACAACAGATAATCCGAACCTTCGGGAACGCGCTCTTCTAGAATAGATAATCACAAGTGCGCATAAGCACGCAAGCCCATTGGCACTTCGGATTATGGCGAGATTACGCCTTGTACACCACTGTCGGTGCTGTCAGTGCCGTATAATGTAAATGTCGGTGCCGAAAATACCAAATAAGTGAAATAATCGAAAAGCTCTAGAAAATAGAATAGTAGTCCGATTGAGGTGAAATAAAGTGCAAATGAAAGAGGAAAATAAGGAGAATAAGATGGAGTAAAAATATGGAAATGAGAAATATGTCGAACGTCGGCGTACTCTCACACTTCCCCCCCTCAAAGCTGGGTGGTAGATGTAACACCCTGCTTGACAAGATAGTCGCGGAGAGAACGTCGGGCATTACTCATGTCTTCTTCTGAGATCCAGCTATCCTCAGAAGGATCATAGCCCTTCCAGCGTATGAGAAACTCCAGGGCGCCATGCCGACGACGACGATGTGCAAGCACAGATTCAACCTCGTACTCAAGTTCATCATTCACGAGGACTGGAGGCGGCGGCGGAGGTTGGCGTCCCGTGTACAGCTTATTTGGATCTCGATAGGGTTTAAGAAGCTGCACGTGGAAGGCGTTATGAATCTTCCAAGTAGCTGGTAGGCGCAAGCGGAATGTGACTGGAGTGACCTGCTCTTCTATGAGGAAAGGTCCGCAGAAGCGAGGTCGTAACTTGGATGGAAGGTGACCGAGGTTGAGGTTGCATGTGTCGAGAAGCACATGGTCACCAACTGCAATAGTATGATCACGTCGATGGCGATCGGCCAAGCGTTTCTGTGAAGACTGTATGTCCTGTAGACGCTTGTGTGTCCGATCCCAAAGCTGCTGCATTGTGGTAACGAAGTCGTGCGCGGGTTGGACAGTTGCAGGTACTGTCGGCTGTTGAGGAGTTAGCAGGATGTCGACCGTAACAGAGGAAGAATGGGGTCTCTCCTGTTGCGGCATGCTTTGCATTATTGTAGGCGAACTCCAACACCGGCAAGTGCAAGTCCCACTTGTTAATGTCGTCCTTGCACGCTGCGCGCAAGAGTTGTTCCACAATTTGGTTCAAGCGCTCTGTCTGCTCATCGGTCTGGGGATGATATGCAGATGACATTGCTAGGCGTGTCCCCATGAGCGACATGAGCTCTTTCCAGAACTTGCTAGTAAACTTGGGGTCCCTGCCGGATATGAGGGTTGTTGGGATCCCGTGCTGTGAGATGATGTGTTTGAGGAATAGCTGTGCCGTTTCCTCCGTGCGTGCGGTTGTATGTGTCGGAATGAAGTGTCCCATCTTTGAGAATTTGTCGATGACGACCAGGATGGCGTCATGCCCCGCGTTGGTAGGTGGTAAACCGGTGATGAAATCCAAGCTGACCACTTGCCAAGGCTGTTCCGGGACAGGTAGAGGCTGAAGAAGTCCTGCTTTCTTCTGCTTACTGCTCTTCATCCGTTGGCATGTGTCGCACGAAGTGACGAACTTCTGCACGTCGTCCGCCATGTTAGGCCAATAGTAGACTTTCGCAATCCCGGCAAGAGTCTTGTTACTCCCGAAGTGTCCAGCGTAGAGCACGTCATGAAATTATTCGAGAAGCAACTGCCGAAGAGGCGGGTAGTTGGGTACCCATATCTTTCTTGATCCTTTGCGTAGTGCGATGTCGTGGTCCCACTGCAACAATTTCTTTTTCTCTGCCAAGGGAATCTCAGGGTCGATGGAATACCCGTGCGTGAAGAGTCCCTTGAGTAGCGGATTCATCCCCTCAATCTGTATGGCAGCAACGTGTCCAGGCCGGCTCAGTGCATCTGCCTTATTCTTGTGTCCCGGCTTGTACACGATGTCGTAGTCGAAGTGCGTCTCGAGGAAGTCAATCCACCTGACTTGTCGTCTGGAGAGGGTCGGCTGCGTCTTTAGGTACTTCAGGCTGCAATGGTCAGTGTAGACTGTGGTCTTTCTCCCTTCGAGGTAGCATCGCCATGTCTTGAATGCGGTGATGATCGCTAAAGCCTCTTTGTCGTGAATCGGGTAGTTGAGTTCTGCCCCGTGCAATTTCTTGCTGAGGTAAGCGATTGGTTGTAGTCCTTTCCATTGGTCTTGCATCAAGACTGCTCCAACTGCTTGGTCGCTAGCGTCAGCTTCGATGACGTAGTCTTTTTCTGGATCTGGCAGGATCAGGACGGGTGCGGACGTGAGTGCGGTCTTCAACTGCTCCATGGCTTGCTGGTGCACATCCTCCCACTTGAACGGTGTATTCTTCTTCAGTAGATTGGTGAGAGGTGTTGCAATCTTCGCATACTGTGGCACGAACCGATTATAGTAGTTCGCAAAGCCAAGGAATTGCTGAAGTTCCTTCACGTTCTCCGGTGTCTTCCACGTACGTACGGCTTCGATCTTCTTTGGGTCGCCATGGACTCCTTGAGCGCTCACCATGTGTCCAAGGAACTGAACTTTCTTCAAGGCAAACTCGCTCTTGGATAGCTTAACGTAGAACTTCTCCCGTCGAAGTATCTCGAAGACGCGTCGTAGGTGTTCGATGTGCTGCTTCATGTCCCTCGAGTAGATCAGGATGTCGTCTAGGTACACCACCACGCATTCGTCGAGTAGAGGCCTGAGAATATGGTTCATTTCGGCCTGGAATGTAGCGGGTGCGTTGGTGAGTCCGAACGGCATGACAAGGTACTCGTAGGATCCGTATCGTGTCCGAAACGCCGTCTTATGGATGGAGTTATCCGCCATCCGGATCTGCCAATATCCCGATCTCAAATCGAGTTTTGAGAATACCGTGGCTCCACGAAGCTGGTCAAGTAGATCGTCGATCCGTGGAATCGGATACTTGTTCTTGATCGTCTGCTTGTTGAGGGCTCGGTAGTCGATGCACATGCGTAAGCTTCTGTCAGGTTTTGGCGTGAAAAGCACTGGTGCACCGTATGGTGATGTTGATGGTCGAATGAGTCCTTTGTCCAGAAGGTACTCGATCTGTTTCTTCATGTCGGCCAACTCGGTTGGGCTGAGTCGATATGGTGCACGGAAGGTCGGTTTTGAACCAGGTTCTTCGATGATCTCGTGCTGGTGGGTTCGGTATGGCGGCAACTGGTCTGGAAGGTCGTCAGGGAGAACGTCTTCGAACTCTTCTAGAAGTTTCTGGATTGCTGGTGGAAGCTCGAGCGTTTTTCTCTCTCCTTCGTCCTCGTTGGTAACCAGTGCAACAAACCCTGCCATGGTTCGTTTCACGTCCTTCTCGAAGCGTGCGAGAGTCTCCTCCGGAATATCTCCCGTGTTGCTCCAATTCGGAAGAGGAACTCTTCTGTCTTGATTGTAGATTCTCGCCGTGCGGGTGACCCAGTTGATCTCGGGGTTGAACTTCTTCAGAAAGTCTCTTCCAAGGATCAGGTCTAGCCCTTTGATGTTGGTGACGGGTAGGGTCGGTTTCCAGCGAAGAGGACCCATCTGCAGGTGTAACGCTGCTTCGCCGTAGACTTGTAATTTGCTTCCGTCAACCATCGTAGCTCTGAAGTTTGAAGGCGTGTACTTCTCATTGATGCGTTTGAGGGTTGCTTTGTCGCATACTAAATGGGATGCTCCGCTGTCCACGAGTGCTTGGAGGCGTCGTCCATTGCAGATCACCTCGAGCAAAAGTGGTTGGCGTTGCTCGTTGTACCCGTTGATCGTCTCGTTGATTGGATCATAGGGCATTTCCCATAGCTCTGTGTTTTCTCCTGGGGTGGCAGGTGGCCGGTCCTGCCGTTCCCTATTGCCATGATTTTTTGTTGTCGTCGACGATGTGGTTCTCGAGCTCGTAGTAGAATTCATAGATGGGGTAGATATCGTAGATGTTTCAGATGTTGCAGATGCATCTGTAGAGGAGGTTTGAGGTCGTCGCAGCTTCATGTTGACCTCCAGCTCCCTCTTGAGCTGCTTCAGCGCCACCGACTTCTTCCGTGGGGACCGGTTGGTCGACATGGGCTGGTTTTTCAGAGAGAGGATGATGTCATCGTTGGAAGGTCGATCTTCCACGCTCCGTTGTTGGTTCCCCATGCGCAGCTGCTGTAGTTGTCGTACCGGTACATTTTTTTTTCTTCTGGAGCCTCTCTCGTGATTTCACAAAGGCCGTAGACCCAAGGGAATTTTTCCCAAGTAAAGCATCCTTGTATGATACTTTTAAGGGGTGCTTACTTTTTACAGGGCCTTTTTGGAGTTGTCCGGGTCCAGCAGGGTCGTGTGTCGCGGAGATTTTGTTTCCCTCGGCGATTTTCCTAGTAGAGTCCGTTCGTGGGTTTGAAGAATTCACTCCACGATCCTCCAATATTCGCATTGAATCTGCTCCACTGCTGCGGTCCCTAAGCGCTGAACGTGCAGTTTTCATTTCGTTACAATCGATGAGTCGATGTCCTGGCTTGCCGCAGAAAGAACACTTAGATTTGTTCTTCTTTGGTCTTTCCTTCGCGTCGATTCGATCGAGTTCCATCGGGTCGGCGCACGTGGGGGTGGCCAAGCGTCCTCCATGTCGTCTAGCTCGTCCATGAAGTCGTCGTGTTCCGATCGTGGTTACGTCGAAACGTTCTGTTGCCGAAACGACGTCGTTGTAGCTTCTTCAATTTGCGGCCGCAACATATTGTCGTGTTTCTTTTTTCAGCCCCGCGATGAATGCTATAATTTTTTCGCCTTCCGTGACGTCGGGGATGCGGTTGAACAATTCCTCCATTTGTTGTGTGTAGTTTGTGACGCTCCCGATTTGTCGATGACGATGCATTTTGTCGCGGGCGATTAACGCTGCATTAATCGGCTCAAAACGTTGTAGTAATCCTTCACGGAACTGCTGCCACGTCGCTTTTCCTTGGTTTAATAAACCGCTTCCGCTTATCCATTCAATTGCTGGTCCGCGCAGTAGTGTTGCTGCAAACATAATTCTGTTTCTGTCGAGTGCTGGTGCTGTCCATCCAATGGCGGCGAAATAAATTTCGATCGCCAAAAGCCAGCGCCTAGCGTCGATTTCCCCATCAAAGGTGTTGGGGGCACGAATTTCTTGGGCCTTGGGGAAAATTTCGCGACTGCTGCGAAGTCACGATCGATTCTGCTTCTGTCGCAATTTTCGCCATGACGCGCGCTTTCACCCGAAGTCGTTCGATCCGTCGCGCGTCGGTCTCGCTACTTCTGCACCGCTCGATATAGGTCCCGACAATTTGCGATTGTCGTCGCTATATCGCAAAAGTTTTCGCCAACAATCGAACTCACGATCCTGTTCAAAAAACGCGCGAGGGGGGTTATTAAAAAAACGCTAACTCTGGTGCTTACCAGCGTCGGCGCCGAATTCGTCGCCCCCGGCGGTTTTTCGAAGCAGGAATTTCTTGAGCACGCTGCTTAGCTGAAACTCCGCGAGTGAAAACGGCTCTGAGTACCAAGTGTCACAGGATCGAATTTCCACTCGAGAATGTTGCACTAAAGGTGAGTACAAGGCGTATTTATACTCGGAAATATATAGAAACAACAGATAATCCGAACCTTCGGGAACGCGCTCTTCCAGAATAGAATCACACAAGTGCGCATAAGCACGCAAGCCCATTGGCACTTCGGATTATGGCGAGATTACGCCTTGTACACCACTGTCGGTGCTGTCAGTGCCGTATAATGTAAATGTCGGTGCCGAAAATACCAAATAAGTGAAATAATCGAAAAGCTCTAGAAAATAGAATAGTAGTCCGATTGAGGTGAAATAAAGTGCAAATGAAAGAGGAAAATAAGGAGAATAAGATGGAGTAAAAATATGGAAATGAGAAATATGTCGAACGTCGGCGTACTCTCACAAAAGTGACTAAGAGACACCAGTGCCGATCCAGCTGGCAAGGTCACCGTTGGGCATGAGCTCATAGACAAGAAGCTGCTCCATGGTTCGTGTGGATGGGTCAAAGTCGATGCAATAGCCGAACAGACGCACGAGATGTGGGTGGTGCTTGCTTGCCATCCATTTCACCTGATGGGGGGGATTAGACAACTTGAGTGTTTCCATGGTCCTTTTAACATCACAGGTTGAGGCGCGAATGTGAGTTTTGGCGCGAACGTCATCACCCCCTCGAAAATGCCATGTGGCTCCTCTGTGCCAGTTGCAGCGGACGATTCACCAGCGTGTGGCGACAGCGAAATAGTGGGAGGGGGGAAATCTTGTTAGATTTTTGCGATATTCTCGCATACTTGCACCTACTCATTAACAACTATATTAAGGAATTCGTAAGAAAAGGGGGGTAAAATCACCCAAAAAGGGGGGTAAAATCACCCAAAAGGGGGGGTATAGTACAAACGAGGTCGCCTATAGCACCCACCCTGCTTAAGCTACTCAGGAGGTGTACAATTTCGGCGGGTGTTTTGTCCAGGAGAATACGGTATCTTGGCTTGCGGATCATCTGGGACAGAGCACTACGCTCCATCAATTTGACTTAGTCACACATGGTGCACCAGGTCCTTCAGCGCTTCGGCTTTCAGTTCTCCTCGCTATAACGCACTCCTCTGCCTACAGGCCACTCGCTTTCAGCTCCACCTTTAGACGAGTCTGTAGAGCCGAGTGGGCTGTATCCAGAGCTTGTGGGCTGCCTCATGTACCTGATGACATGCACACGACCTGAACTCGCGTACCCTCTCAGCATCCTTGCTTGCTTCGTCGTGCCCGGGCGACACAGGAAGGAGCACTGGACAGCTGCGCAGAGAGTACTACGTTATTTGTGCAGTACATTGTGCATGGGGCTCGTGCTTGGAGGACGGGGTTCAATGGTACTCACAGGACACCCCGACGCTTCTTGGGCTGACGACCAGGCGACTCAGAGATCGTCACAGGGTTACTCTTTCAGTCTCGGCTCTGCTTCTGTCTCGTGGAGGTCCACTTGTTCATCTTCCGTGCTTGGTTCCAGCTGTGAGGCCGAGATCTATGCTGGGGCCATGGCTGCACAGGAGTTATGCTGGATGACCTACCTGCTGACCGACTTGGGTGAGCGTTCTCCTCCAGTTCTGTACGTCAACAACAAGGCCATGATTGCCTTGTGTCAGGAGTAGAGACTGGAGCACAGAACGAAGCACATTGCTCTTCATTACTTTCTTGCTCAGGAGCTGTAGCAGCGTGGTCAGGTGCGCCTTGCTTACGTGGCCTCTCGGGCCAACATTGCTGATGTCTTCACCAAGGCTCTTGTGCCTGGTGATCATCAGCGTTTCTGCACTTCTTTAGGCCTTGTGCCTACTTTGCCTCACCTGCTGGTTGCATGTGTTATCTTATATTTTGATATATATATATATTTATATACATGCATGCTTGCTCTTGCTAGGTTGTGATCACAATACTGCTTGTGAATTTATAACACTGCATGTAAACTGGGCTTGTGGCCGCTTGCTTGTGCTCGTAGTGTGTGGTGTCCTTGAGATCCACTGTGAGTTTTGCTTTGCTTCTTCTCTTGACTGGTCTTGTGACCATTCGCTCGTCTTGGTTGTTTCGATGCATCTCACTCAGGCTATGGGGTGTGTCAGATTCCTTAGTTTAGCCTGTAGTGAGTTGCCCCTTGGGGGGCATAACACTTATCTTGACACTTCTCTTGTACCCCTCCATTGACCTAGTTCACCATTCATGCCTTAGATTTTAAGCGATCTAGGGCGACACGGGGCGTAACGGGGTGTCACAGGGTGACATGAGGCTAGGACCTAGGAACGACCTAGTTGATACCATCTAAGAATTTAGAAGCTTAGTAACCAGGTTAGGTATGAGAGAATGATGGACTAGGGAAGGTGAGGGGGGTACAAGAAGAATGTCGAGAGCTTCAAACGTACCCCCTAAGATGCAAATCACTACAGCCTGAGTGAGATGCATTATATCCTTCAAATGTATCGAAACAATATATATAAACATGATTTGACATTTACATTGACTATGATCAAGGTTTCCATTACAAAGAATTCCACTGTGAAAGATCCTGCCTTATTTTATCAACACTTATAGCACGGTTTGTGGGTGCCCCTGGGCAACTGGGACTGTCTCGATCCCCACGTTGTCAGTTCGACAAACTGCCCTCTGCGGTCCACTTGCTCGGGGGGGGGGGGGAAGGGGGGGGGGGGGGGGGGGGGGGGGGGGGGGGGCTGTAAATTGGGGGCAACTAGTCGTCCCAGATTGTAAATGGGCAGGCGTTCAGGATTGGGCAGACCAAATGTGCGGGCAACAACTGATCATGGGTAACTCGGATACCAAGTAATATACACATTGCTTTCTACTCACCCTTCTCGTATGATTTTGCTCCCCCCATTCAGAAACCGTAACCCCCAAACATAGGAACAACTTATCATGTACAGTCACATTTTTGTATCACATCCGTTGAACGATCAACATGTCAACCAATCCTATCTATCCGTTCTTCAGATATTTTGAAGGTGTTATTGCTTGAGGCACAACAGGGGAGGAGAGGGGGAGAGAGTGTGAAAGGGGAACAGAGGGGAGGGGAAGGGACGAGGTAAGTAGCTGCAAGGAGATGCAGAGCCGTCTCGTGCCAGTGTTAATCTCGTTGAGGAAGGACTGATACTCCTGGTCCATGCCCTTGCCCTGTGGCGACACAAGGAAGGGAGGGAGCACGGGAAGAGAAGGCGGGGGAAGGGTGAGATATGAAATTGTTGGGAGGAGAGCCAGACCCCAGCAGTGTTTTGATCTCGTTGAGGAAGGACTGATACTCCTGGTCCATGCCCTTGCCCTGTGGGGAGAGAGAGAGTAAAAGTAACTTAGCAGCGAACAAGACTAACAAGCGCAAAAGGTGCTATAAGCAGCCAACACGAGAAACCAAGGGAAGAAAGGGGTGGGAAGATAGGAGGAGGAAGAGAGCGGTTGGAAGGTAGAAGAAGAAAACGAGGTGAAAGGGGAGCAAGCCCGGCAGAAGTGGAAGAGAATCAGAGAGGAGGAAAAGAGGGGTAGGCACATACCGGAGGCCCTCCTCCTGGGGCAATCAACGGTCGGATGGCCTCCATCTCCGCAGATGGAGGAGGGAGGAAGAGAGGTTAGGCAGACAGAGAAACATGAGCGGGAGAGAAAGGTGGGGAGACTAAGGGAGGGCAGGGCAGGCACATACCGGAGGCCCTCCAGCCCTCCTCCTGGGGCAATCAACGGTCGGATGGCCTCCATCTCCGCAGATGGCACACGTAACCTGCAATCACCACCACACATGGGCAATAACAGGGGCAGACACAGGTGCATTTGAGAATTCTCACTACAAGTGTCTACGAAATCGCAGATGGCACAAGTAGTTTGCAGGACAGCACAGGGGCGAACGCACAGGCACGGGCGATGACAGAGACAATCGCAGGTGCGTTTGGGGACCTTCACCTGGTTACCATGTGGTTACCCTCTGACCTTCGCATTGAAAGTCTGCAGTTTCTCCTTGGGGCACTGGAAGTCCTTGTGACCCGGCTCCCCGCACAGAAAGCACACCCCCCCTGCTGGTGTAGGGTCCTATCACCTGTCCTCTCTCTGGTCACCACCGGGTTACCACCTGGTTAACACTGACCTTCGCATTGAAAGTCTGCAGCTTCTCCTTGGGGCACTGGAAGTCCTTGTGACCGGGCTCGCTGCACAGGAAGCACACCTGCTGCTGCTACCACCTGCCCTACACCTGGTTACCAGCTTTGGCACCAGCTTTGGTTACCAGCTTTGGTTACCAGCTCTGAATGCGACATACCTTAGCGTTGAAGGTCTGCAGCTTCTCTTTGGGGCACTGGAAGACCTTGTGACCCGGCTCGTGGTCCCAACCATTCGGGTTACCGCAATACCTCTCTCTGGTCACCACCTGGTTACCATAGGGTAACACTGACCTTTGCATTGAAGGTCTGAAGCTTCTCCTTGGGGCATTGGAAGTCCTTGTGGCCCGGCTCCCCGCACAGGAAGCACACCTGCTGCACGTCCTTCATGGTTCCGTTCATCAAAGCCAGCTCCCTCAGCTGCTTGCGCCGGTGAATATTGCGCCACTCCTGCTCGCACGAGAAAACAGAAGGGAAGAGAGGAACGGAGGGGTCAATAAGCGTTGAGACAATCGCCGCGTGCACTTAAAGCACAGCAGCTGCTGCTGCACGTCCTTCATGGTTCCGTTCATCAAAGCGAGCTCTCTCAGCTGCTTGCGGCGGTGGATATTCCGCCACTCCTGTTGGTAAAAGAAAGGGAGCATGGGGGGGGGGGGGGGGGAAGAGGCATGATGCATGAGCATTGGGTTGCTCGCCACACAGGAAGCACACTTGCTGCACGCCCTTCATGGCTCCGTTCATTCAAACTACTCAAAGCAACTCAATCACGTTTTAAAACAACTCAAAGCACAATCACGTTTTGAGACCGGGTGTATGCGTGACGAGATCAATTCTGGGTTCTTCAAACTACTCACGTCAAACATCGATGGGGGTCAGAAGAGGCTCGATCATGTCAACAGCAGCATCCACCTGCACAAGTAGCGCATCACCCTTTTAGCGGCCTTCCTGTGCTCTGGTCGGTGTCTCCCGGGCGCAACGTAGCGCGCCAGGATGCTAAGAGGGTAAGCAAGGTCAGGTCGAGTGCAGGTCATCAGGTACATGAGGCAGCCCACAAGCTCTGGATACGGGCCACTCGGCTCTACGGACTCATCCGAAGGCAGAGCTGTAGGATGTAGAACGGCGGCAACGAAGTGTCGGTGCGTAGAAACAGCGACGGGTCAGCAGTAGAGGGAGCAAAGCCAAGAGCCGCAGGGGTCGTCCTCAGTGTGTCGTGCCACTGACGGGGCGCCTGGCGGAGACCGTAGACTGGCCGTCGGAGGCTCCACTGGGTACCAGGAGGAAAAGACCCAGTGAAGCCGGGTGGGCGGCGCAGCCAGATCTCCTCGTGCAGGCTGCCCTGTAGGAAAGCAGTGCTGAAGTCCAGAGAGTGAAGCTCGTAGTCACGCTGAGCGGCAACATGCAGCAGAACCCGAAGAGTGGTCATCTTCGGGGTTGGGGAGAAGATCTGGAAGAAGTCAACTTTCTGTCGCTGAGTGAAGCCTCGTGCAACGTAACGCGCCTTGAAGACAGGCGAAGAACCCGGCGGCCGCTTCACCCTGAAGATCCACATGCCACTGACGATGTTCGCCCCAAGAGGGGATGGCAGAGGGACACGCAGTGGAACAGAGGAAGGACGAAGTGCCATCAGGTGCGTGCCGGGGACAGGAGGAGGACGCGGACGCGGAACACGACTACCAGTGTGACGCGCGCGAACAGGCGACGCAGGACGAGGCGCAGGCTCACGACGCTCCGCAAGACTGCCGGTCGGCTCAGTGTAAGGAGAAGGACCAGGCAGTGGGGAGGCTGGCTGTAACTGCGACTGCGACTGGACAGGCGGTGGACACGATAAGGGAGGAGTAGGACTAGTAGAAGGCAGGAGACCAAGAACCTGCTGAAGGAGTGGAACGAAGTACGGCCGCGGCCGTGCAGCACCACCAGAACCAGCAGAGACAGCTCCACCACCCCCAGCTCCAGGGACTCCAGCTCCAACTCCTGCAGCACCACGAGCTCCAGCACCAGCAGCACCACTAGCAGGAACAGCTCCAGCGCCTCCAGCTCCAACTCCTGCAGCACCACTAGCTCCAGCACCAGCAGCACCTCCAGCAGGAACAGCTCCAGCGCCTCCAGCTCCAACTCCTACAGCACCACTAGCTCCAGCACCAGCAGCACCTCCATCAGGAACAGCTCCAACGCCTCCAGCTCCAACTCCTGCAGCACCACTAGCTCCAGCACCAGCAGCACCTCCAGCAGGAAGAGCTCCAGCGCCCCCAGCTCCAACTCCTGCAGCACCACTAGCTCCAGCACCAGCAGCACCTCCAGGAGGAACAGCTCCAGCGCCTCCAGCTCCAACTCCTGCAGCACCACCAGCCCCAGCAGCTCCAGTACCTCCAGTACGAGCACCTCCGGGACCAGCGGCTCCAGTACCTCCAGCAGCTCTAGCAGCAGCAGGACCTCTAGCTCCAGCAGCACAGCTCCAGCGCCGAGCAAACCACTCGCGCAGCTGGGGTGGAGAGAGTGGCTCCCGCCGGGACAAGACACTCGAAGGACCTCCAGAGGACAAAGTACCTCCAGGCTCAGCACGCTCAGGCTCCACACTCTCCGGCTCAGCACCCCCAGGCTCCGCACCCTCAAACTCAGCAACCCCAGGCTCAGCACCCCCAGGCTCCGCACTGTTGGTGCAACCCTACGGTTTGCACTCGGCTTGTTGTCCGTGTGCGTGCATGCGTGAGTGCATGGAATGGTATGAGGGCATGAGACAGTATATATTTCATGCTTATAATAGTCTGTGTATGATGGGTCATGATGTCGAGTGTGTGTGTGTCGAGCCAATAGCGAGTTATCGCTAGTCGCGTGTTACGCGGTCATTCTGTGTGTCCCGCGCGGTTTCTATTTTGTCGCTTGTGTGTCTCGCGCGGTTTCGATTTTGTCGTGTGTTGAACGTTCGGCGTGTCGCAGGTGTGTGCAGCAGACCCATCAAGAACTCAAGGATGAGTTTGTGATGAAGAACTAGAGCCTTGGTGTCAAGCCTCAAGTGATTTCGGAGCTCGCTAAAAGGGTACACCTCAAGATGTTGAAGATAGTTTCATTACAATGTGTAGTGTAACTTTTCTGTTGGTGTAGAACCTTGTGGAGGGTAGTTTCGAGACCCTTCTTGGTTGGGGACAGTGCGGCACTGTTCCACATCACTGTACCTCGGCTCTTGGGGTTTGTAGGAGCTGGGAGTCATTCCCAACTCGTAACTCTTCCTAACTCTTCCTATCTTGTGTTCTAAAACTATAGTGGCTGCCATAGTGCCGTTCGTTCAAACCGACGCTGTGTCGTCAATACTTGGTGAAATCGTGCGATCTAAATTGCCTATTGTAGGTGACGTTAAGATGCTTCAGAGCCTAATTGAATCAGGTCATTTGAAGTTGTGACTAGAACGCTATGAACGTTTAAAGCCGCTGTGCAGAAATCCGACTGTGCACTCTATCTTTCGTTTTAGGCACATTGAAGCCTACTGTGACTATAACAAGTGGTATCAGAGCCCCTTGGAGCAGTTTCGACAATGGCTGGACCTGAGGAAAGGGGTGGCAGAGGTGCTGGTGGCAGTGGAGAAGCCCAAGCTCAAGGCCAACCCCGTGACTCAGCCATGGCGCCCGTGCAACCAAGTATTGGCCCATCTAGGGATGAGCCTAGAGTGTTTGGCCTTGACAAGTTCAATGGTGACAACTTTGCTGAGTGGTCCTTCAGAATGGAGAACGTATTTGACCACTATGACCTGCTGGAGGTGATGGAAGGAACGGAGAAGCGTCCCGAGAACGACCCGGAGAAGAGCCCGTGGGTGCGGAAGAGCGCACAAGGCTACCTCCTACTAGGGCAAGCGTTGGGGAGCAGTCAAATCCGTCACATCAAGCCATTCCAGCGTGAACCAGAGAAGGGACCAAAGGCATGGGCTGCTCTCAAGGGTGTACACGCTCCTGCAACAGCGGCGGTAGCAGTGGTGTTGGAACAGCAAACCGCGACGTTACGAATTGAAGAGGATGAAGCGGTTGATGAAGGGGTGCAGAAATTCTTTGACTTGTTGACGCGGCTAGAGGGAGCTGATCTGAACTATAGTGAGCTCCAAAAGAAGACCAAGTTGCTGGCCCTACTCCCTGAGTCATGGTCCTTGCTCATCATCAACCTGAATCGCGACTTGCCCCGCCTCTCGCTTGAAGACGTGAAGCGAGCTATCCTTGAAGAGGATTTCCGCCGCTGTGAGTTGGCGAGTGCGGATGGCGCTGGGGCAGCGAGTGTCGGCCGTGGATATGGCCGAGGAAGAGGCAGAGGACGAGGGGGAGGAAGGTTTGGTGGCAGCAACTTCAGTGGAGGACGTGGAAATGGCGGATACGGAAGCGACGACAAGAGCTACGGTCGCGGTCGCGGACGATTCTACGGCGAATGCCACTATTGCCACAAGAGCGGACACATGTGGCGCGACTGCTACAAACTCCCCGATGGTTGGACCCCTGCTCAAGGCCAGGAGGGTAGAGGAGCAGGAGGAGGGAGAGGAAGAGGCCGTGGAGGCCGTGGCGGTCGCGGTGGCGGAGCTGCAAACATGAAGAGCGGAGACAATGACAAGGACCCGAGCGACGATCGGTACCTGGGTCTATTCTACTTCGTGTCGACGCAAGTACCGACTGGTCCAGAGAAGGATGAAGGCTTTGAGGAGCCAGCAGCTGTGGGGAAGGTGACCCTACACCCCCTGGACTATTGGGTGATCGATAGTGGCGCTACTTATAGCATGACACCTCGCCCGGACTTGCTTACCGAACTCAAACCGTCACCGGTGAAGCATGTCACATCGGCTTTGGGGCAGCGAGCGGAGGTGAAAGGCATGGGCAAGGCCATGTTTAAGGGTGCTGATGGGAAGATGGTGGGCCTCAAGAACGTGCTTTGGGTGCCCAGCCTTGCTGCGAACCTGATTTCCGTGCGGCGGTTGGCAAAGGCCGGCATGGACACGCTAGTGCGGAGGTGAGTGATGAGGTCAGCAACAGTAGCAAACGCGGCTCAGGGAACAAGTATGGTAGCATGAGGCGGCTGAGGGCAGCAGAGGCAGGGGAGGAGTAGCGTGCGACAACAACATTACACAGAGACTTAGCAGTCTTGTACTGGCCAAAGTGCGCGCGCTCAGCAGACGGCAGGTGACTACGAACAGCAAGGCGAGCAACAACGTCACGAGTAGACCACTGCGAGCGAACTGTACTGTCAGCATCGGCAACAGGTGCAACAGAGGCGCCGCACGTGTGATCGAACAGCGAGACTCCATCCCTGGAGTCGCACTAAAGATAGAGCTGCAAGTCATCTACCCAAACCTCAAAATCGACCGCACGGCCCTCAGCATCGAAGGTAAGCACAGTAGGACTAGCCATGGCAGCAGTAGCAGCAGGGCAGGGCGGCGCGGCTCGGCAGGGCGGCGCGGCTCGGCGGGGCGGCGCGGCTCGGCAGGGCGGCGCGGCTCGGCAAGGCGGTGCGGCGCGGCTAGGCAGGCAGGCGCAGCGGCGCGCTTGGCAAGGCGGGCGCTTACCAGGGGCGGGTGCAGGGCAGGGCCGCGATTGGCGGGTAGGGCAGGGCCGGTACAGGGCGGCAGCTGGGCAGGGCCGCTACAAGGCGGCGGTAGAGCAGGGCCGAGACGGGGCGGCAGTAGAGCAGGGCGGCAGCAGAGCAGGGCCGCGACTGAGCGGCTGCAGGGCAGGGCCGCGACAGGGCGGCTGCAAGGCAGGGCCGCGACGAGGCGGCGGTAGGGTAGGGCCGCAACGGGGCGGCAGCAGGGTAGGGCCGCGACGAGCGAAGACAAGGCAGGACCGCGACGGGCGGCGAGGCCAGGCCGCGACGGGCGGCTAGGGCAGGCCGCGAAGGGCGGTGACGGGGCACGACCGCGGCGGGCGGCTAGGTCAGGGCCGCGACGGGCCGCGAAAGGGCAGGGCCGTGACGGGCCGTTAGGGCAGGGCCGCTACGAGCCAGGAGGGCAGGGCCGCTACGGGCAGTAGTAGGGCAGGGCGCGCGACGGCGCTGGTGAGGCAGGCGCGAGGCGCGCTTCGGGCAGGGCAGAAAAAAAATTTTCGTGGTGGGCCCTAAAAAAAAACGTTCCCACTAGGGAACCTGCTCTGAAACCATGTCAGAATTAGGAGTGAAGAATGACTAGAAACACAGCAGTACAAGGTTTGTATATCAAAACCTAATTGGGCTGTACCCCTTAAGGAGTGCCCCACTATAGCCTAGAGCATAGTTCTGACAATTAGATGGGCACCTGCTAAGGCGTGCTTCCTAAGCTGAGTGTAACCAAAATGCGAGTGGAACGCCCTCGAGTAAAGCGAATATCTGAATGTACTTGGCATTTGGATGAGACACAGTACTAGCATGACCTTTAATAAGTCCAATGCATTTCTGCATGTACTGCATGACCCATGCTTGTGTACCTTTCCCCGCCTCTGTCGCCACAATGCTGTAGCACTTGAGCCTACCACCCCGGCGCTTAGTTATGTTTTTCCAATTAAGAGCTGCCGCGATCTTCTTCGAATATACGGCATCAAGGCACGTTTTACCATCCGGTTGCCCAAGGGCAGAAGGAAAAGTTCCCCCCGACAGGAGTTTGTCTACACGAAACTTACTCACAAAGTAGAAGTCGTGTTGGGCAGTCCTGAAAAGCAGAAAATGGGAATTATGTAGGGACCACCAAGTAACAGGACTCCTCGTAGCTGGGAATACTGCATGGCACACCCACACAAGTGGTGAAATATGTGTAAGAGTGTCATGGCATGCCCACACTAATACTAGTGAACGATGCGCGCTGCAGTGTGCATCAACTTACTTGATTATATTCAAGCACAATATCACGGATGCTCCTTTGTTTCCCACCACTTTTCCGTTGCAACGTGTGCGTCGGAGCTTTTAAGGATGGACCTCTGCAATGAAAGGGCACGATGATGAGACATAGAGAGATGAATCGAGTCAGGATACTCTTCGGAATGGCTCAGCAGCACAAGTGGCCTGACTGTATGCACAAGTTTCGAGAACTACTAGTAGTACTACTACAAGTACTAACTTGACGGACACAAATGGGTGATTATCAATGCCACCAGTAGTGGACATCATGGGACCAGTACTCCGCGTCTATGGGCTGTCCTCCGCGTCTACTTGCGGCACTACCAGTAGGAGGAAACTCATAGGTACCTCCAGTAGTAGCACCCTACCGGACAGCCCGCTCACGACGCTGCTGTGGCGAAAGCGGCTTCCGCCGATTAGCACGGCTAGCTCCGCCACCGGGACTGCCCCACCAGATAGCCCATTCGCGAAGCTTCTGCGGCGAGAGAGACTTCGCTGGTAGGATAGTGATAGTGGCCATGGTAGGCAGTGGCATACAGCAGCAGCGGCGAAAGGTTTAAAGTAGCGACTGCAGTGGCGATAGCTGGAACGGTAGGTGCAGTGGCAGCAGTGGTAGGAGCAGTAGCGGTAGCAACTTTAGGAGCATGCGCAGGCGGTAGTGGCAGTTGGCTGTACGCTTGGGGCAGGGTAGGAGCGCGCAGGCAGCGCGAGCACGTAGGGCAGGAGGGCGTGCAGGGCACGTTTGGCAGCAGGGCGCTCACGGTGCGCTGGGCAGGGCAGCGTAAGGCAGGGGGGGCCAGGGCAGCGTGCTGGCGTGCGGGGAAGGGCAGCGCAGCGGGGCGCTGGGCAGGGTAGCGTGCAGGCTTGCAGGGCAGGGCAGCTCGCTGGCGTGCAGGACAGGGCAGCGCAGCGGGACGCTGGGCAGGGCAGCACGCAGGCTTGCAGGGCAGGGCATCACACTGGCGTGCAGGACAGGGCAGCGCAGTGGGGCACTGGGCAGCGTGTAGGGCAGTGCTGGCGGCGACCAGGCAAGGCAGGACAGCGCTGGGCAGCGTGCAGGGCAGCTCTGGCGGCAGTCAGGCAGGGCAAGGCAGCGCTGGGCAGCGTGCAGGGCAGCGCTGGCAACGGCCAGGCAGGGCAGGGCAGCGCTGGGGCGGACAGTGCAGGGCGCTGGCGCGGGCAGGGCAGGGCGTTAGCGCGCGCAGGGCAGGGCGCTGGCGCGTGGCGCAGGCTGGGCAGGGCGCGTGGCGCACTGGCAGGGCAGGGCACGTGGCGCAGGCAGGGCAGGGCGCGTGGCGCGCTGGCAGGGCAGGGCGCGTGGCGGAGGCAGGTCAGGGCGCGTGGCCCGCTGGCAGGGCAGCGGACGGGGCGCCCGCGGGGCAGCTAATGGGGCGCGCGCCGGGCAGCAGATGGTGCGCGCGTGGGGCAGCGAACGGGGCGTGCACGGGCCAGTAACAGGGCGAGCTCGTGGCAGCAGACGGGGGCGCGCGCGGGGCAGGGAACGGGGCGCGCGCTAGGCAACGTATGGGGCGGGATTTTTGGCAGAGTACGGGGCGCGCGTGGGGCAGGGAACGAGGCGCTCGATTGCTGCGCGATATGGGCAGAAAAAAATACGCGCCCTAGGGGCGCGCCACGGGCAGCGAAAACACCCCCTAGGGGCACACTACGGGCAGCGGAAGAGGCAGTGGTAACCGTACGTTCTGAAAAAAAAAAAAACGGTCTTAAAGGACCTAATTGCTCTTTAATAGCATGTTAGAATACTAAGGAAGGAATGACTAGATCAGGTCAAATGAGGGGTACAAGACAAGTGTCGAGAGAAATGTTGTACCCCTAAGGGGCAACTCACTACAGGCTAAACTAACATATGCAATATAACTTTGACAAGCACCACCTCCCAATACACAGGCGCTCCACGTCATTGACAAGCACCCCTGAAAACCGAGGTGAATTAAGCTCACACTGTCAGCGTCATCTGAGAAACACACGCGCCACCTGTCATGCACAGCCAAGTCAGCTACACCTACCAATCGCGTTGAAATAGCACACGTCCTCATACCACACAACCGAACGTGCCAACCATGTGTGCCAACATTTTCCTAATTTCAGAGCCAACCGTTTACCGCTGCGAAGTCGACGCCAACCCAACCAAACCGCATCAATACTCAGCCGTGCTACAAAACTGGTAGTACTAAAGTAGAACCCTCTCTTATTCTGTCATACGTGTTCGATTTTGTAGCTGCCAGTGTTGTTACTTAGGTTCCTAGTAAATCCGCTTATAATCTCCATTGTTTGGGTTCCTTCTACTAGGTGTACTATTCATGTATCTGCCACGTTGGTATTCTAGTGCTATAGTACTTCGTGAACAATTCTTATTGTTCCACTTCCCCTAAATTCTAGTTTTCTCGCTTCCCACTCCTCCGTTTCCCCAATCGTCCCGCGCATGCGCCGCCATTTCCACTCCACTTCGCGAGTTCAGCTTCGCGGAGCTGCATGCCGCAACGTGGAATTTTTCAGACTTAGTGGGTGAAGGGGGGTATGCAAAGGTGTTCCGTGGGCAGATGATGCTGCATGTGGGCTAACGCGGCGCCACTGGCGGCGGAAGCAGCGCGGCAGTCGCAAATTTTATCGTAGGCGACGACAAGATGCGAGAATGTGATGTTGCGGTCTGATTGATGAACGGAAGGCAATCAAGGTATGTTAAAAAAGTCGCCACAATTTTAATACCTCGCTGCTTTTCACGCCGCCAAACCATTAAAGGCGGTTAGTGGACATGTTTGTTACGTTGGCCTGTTAACTCACGTAGAATCCTTAATTGTATCTGTCGATGGGTGCAGATGCAACTAAGTTTTTATATATATATATATATGTTTGATATGTTCATTGATACAGCAAGCACACATAAACAATAACAATCGTAATTGTGCATGAGGGGTGGCCACGTGGCCGCCCCAGGTGCAGATGCAGCTAATCGCTGTATGACGGTTATTTTTATGTTGCAGGATTGAAATGCGGTAACCAACTCCACTGTGTGTACATTCACTGTCTTGTGTTCTAAGGACGCGTCACAATTGCAACACCGGAGGAGGATCGGGATCACACATCAAAGCTGTGAGCATCGATCGCCTCCGAGCCACATGTGTCGCAATCATCCTCAGGTTCCTTATTTGGCTGGGTTGAAGACGCTTCGGAAAGTTTAGAATGTATACGCTTGATTTAAGTGCGGTGATAGATCGATATTAGAAAATCTGTCGCCTATGCGAATTGTCTTTAGTCTTCGCGACAAACAACGAAGAAGGGATACAAGATCAGTGTTGCAATTTTATACCATAACACCGATCTCCTACAAGATCAGTGTTGCAATTGTGACGCGTCCTAACGTTACAGTAGTATTTGTCACTTTCCGCGTTGCTGTGGCTGATGGTTTGGATTGTCATTTGCAGGATTCTCTGTATGATATGAATGTGCCACCCTGTAGAGTTTGTTAATCAAGCTGCAATCATTTACTGATGACGTAGTGTCATCTGTACATTTGTAGTATGCAATCATGTTGTTGTACATGTTGTGCATTAAACAAAGCTATTCTGTAGTATGGAAAAGGCTTAAATGCATGTAGGTTTTATTGCCGAACCGCATGTCCAGTAGAGCGAATCCCGAGCCGTCTAAAGACGAAGCGCTCGCAAATCGGATTGCCCAATATATCTTGAACATGTCCCGGGAATGTCTTAGAAAAGCATTTTGGGCAGGAGCGAAAGGGCCTTGCAGGGCAGTTTCGAGACTCTCATATGTGTCACCCCAGACTTCCCGAAAGACACTTTCGGGATGGTTGTGAAGTCTGACCAGAAAGTCCTTCACGAGATGGTTTCAGGATGCTTTTGGGAGCCCAGATTTTTGGGAAGTACTAGCCGTCGGGAATTGGTTGTGATGCGGGTTGACTTCAAAATGTCATTGACTTGCTTGTGCTCTGTCAAGTTGTTAGCGCATAAAGGCACCAGTAAAGGTACACCCCGCACCCGGTAACCCGGCCGTACGCACACCCACTGAGCCCGGCTGTATGCACACCCAGTAAAACCTGGCTGTACGCACACCCGGTAAACCCGGCTGTACGCACACCCAGTGAACCCGGCCGTCCTGGTTCCAACTCGATGCCAACTATGCGACTTGGAATCGAGGTTTCGATGGAGCATTTGGTTCAGCGAGCCGCATCCCTAGCGCACGAGAGAAATTCGTTCTTGGGCGCAGGCTCGCTATAACAAGTCTACATTTGTGTAGGTTCGGCAAGCATCATGCTGGTTCGTTCGCCATTCAGCACACATTTATATGTGTACTTCAAACCTGGTACACAACAGTTTTTGAGATGTTGGGCACTCGTTTGTTGACAACATAGAGATACACAAGCAAGTCAACGACAATTGACTGCTTCGACGTCAACCCACGAACACAACCCCTGATAGCTGTGTGATCGACGGCTGGGATCAAAACTAGATTGGGGCACAGCATGCACTTGCCCGTGCTAAACTGCACAAGGGGCAAGCTGTCGGCATCGGGCTAGTCAAATTTCCGTTGGGGGGTTTGAGCATCATGTGTTGAAATCTTTATACTACTTACTAGTACCACTCCTCTTTCGCGTCACAAACTTCCTAGTCACGGCTATTCGTCCTCAGAACATGGAAAGAACTGCGCACTTTTCTTACGTTTTCATCTGTGAGTAATGCAAATCTGTAAGTTAGTATCGCCCTATGACATGTCATAACAAGATGGTGTGTTGAGCCTCAGGTGTAATGCTCTCCATGGGTGCGGCTTCTGCAGCGTTGCTCTCCTCCCTTGCGTCAGCGCCCCTCGCAGTACCCCTTCGACGCGGCCATGGGTCTGTGGTGAAAGGGAAGGTTTTCGGTGAGTGTTTCCAGCCCATTTCACGATTGTATTGGTCCCATACCATCATGTCTACTGGTTAGTGGCATTGACTCAATGTGTGCATCAAGGTACTACTACTAGTAGTCGTACTAGTAGTTCTCGGAGCTTGTGCATACAGTCGGGCTTGCTCCGAAGCCACTCCGAAGAATCCTGACTCGATTCATCTCTCTATGTCTCATCGTCGTGCCTGCTCATTGTAGAGGTCCATTCTTACAAGCTCCGACCCCCACGTGACGCCAACGGAAAATTGGCAGGAGACAAAGGAGCATCCAGGAAAATGTGGATAAAGGGAGTCGAGTAAGTTGATGCTACACTGCAGCATGCACCTTTCACTACTAGTAGTGTGGGCGCGCCATGAAAGTCCTTTGCATATTTCACCAGTGTGGGCGCACCATGACAGTCCTAAGCATATTTCATAGCCATAAGGAGTATTGTTGCTCGGTGGTTCTTACTTTGTTTTTCCTTTTCTGGTTGGCAGGGCCGGCTATGTCTCCTACTTCGTGTATAAGTTGCGTGTGGACCGTCTCCGGTCCGGGGGGGCTCTTCCTGTCGCCGGTGATCTAGGCCTTAGTAAATCATGCTTTGAGGCGGCAAAACTTCCATGGATAAACATAACTTAGCCGGGTGGTAGGCACAAGCGCTACAGCCTTATGATTTTGAAGAAGGTGGCGTCAAATAAGGTACAGATCCAACAGTACATCCAGAAGTTCATTGGAGATCTTAAAGGTGCTTTCTTGGTAGCTCACCCTAATAACAACTAAGCACTCTGTGGGAAAGGGTAGAAGTGGCTTTAGAGATACTATTGAAGTTAGGAATGTTTAGTGCAAAGTCTTGTGTCATGGTTTTTGATAGAATCATCTACACACGTGCATGTACGAAAACAGAAACACACGCACGCACGCACCCCCCCCCCCCCCCCCCCCCCCCCCCAAACACACACACACACACACCGTATTCCAATGCAGAGATAACTCTAGCAACGGGAGCTAGACTACGGGCTAGGCGCGGGTGCTCGTGTGATCTTTGCATTCGTTCCTTAGTCGTTTGCTTGTGCTTGCACTACTTGCTGGTTCACGAGAAAGGTTGGCAAGAGTTTCACTCGCAAAAGTTCACAATAATGGTCGCAACAACATTGGCATGCAAGACTACATCAGACCTAGCATAGTTGCTAGTCGACTGCTAGCGCAGCACGGTCGACCGCGTGCCGACTTGGTCGACCGCGCTCCAGCAGAGCAAAGTCGCGGCTTGCCAACGTTGCACGTTCGCGGTGTTCCAACGCTGCAGCAAGTCGGCTGCACAGTGTTGCACCCGCAGAACAACGATGCGCCTGCTTCGCATGTGCGCGCAGCTGGTTGGTGCACACTTCCTTGTCACGTGCACAGCGCTGACTCCCAGGTCAACTCCACGTCAGCGACTGCGCCCACCAGCCACGTCGACCTCGGGATACCACTTCCGAGGTCGGCCTCGCAGACTCCACCCCGGCGACACTCGCACACGTCGCCCGGGTATCCCAGTCGACCGGGCAACCACGCCTGATCGACCAGCTCGGTCGGTCGCCAGCTGCACAAGCCCGGCGTCCCCAATGTTCGGCGCCTAGTTGCACGACGCCCAGCTGCTCGGTGTCCTACTCCTCGGCGCCCTCCAGCTCGGCGTCCCCAGGATCCCCTGTCGAGGTCGACCACGCTTCCTTCGTCGACCACATCATCCTGGTCGACCACCAGGTCGACAACATTCCTGGTCGACTAGCCCCACGTCGACCAGCACAGCTGTCAGCCGACCACCCTAGTCGGCTTCTCCAGGTCGGCGTCACCTAGTCGACGCCCAACACAGGTCGACCTCCCAAGTCGACCTCCTCGAAGTCGGCGCCCTCCCCTTGCAGTGGCCCTCGTGCAGGTCGACCAACCCCGTCGCCAGATCACCCACTGCCGCAGGTCGGCTGCTCCCCTCACACCCGACCACGAGGTCGGCCCCGCTCAAGCGAGGACGGGGCCACACACAACTCCCGTTGACATCCAAAACATTAACTAGAACAAGGGGGGGGGTGGGGTGTCATTATTTTGCCTACTGGCGACCTGCGGCATTGTAGGATATACTATTCATGCCTACATCGATTAAAACCAGAATCGCAAGTCCAAATGGCTGATGCTGAAATGGTGCCAATGGACAAGCCACAACCGGTACATTAGCTGCTGCTCTGGTGTATTCACACACAACTGGATGATTGAATCTGCACACAAATCCATCCCAATATTCTATTGGCATCTCTCTCACTGGCTAGGCACCCTATGCATCACTCATACGGCAAAAATATCTGCAATATTGTAAGGAATACAGTGGAGCACATGTTTGCACTCCACACCCATCATTGCAGGTGCTTTTCGAGAATTATCCAAAGCCACTGTACATACCTCTTCACTTCCCACAGGGCATTTTTGCTGCAAGCACGGAGGAGCCAACATACATTTGAGGCACCTCAAACGAGGAGCCACTGTACATACCTCCTTGCTGCACACAAGCCCTGACAGCAATGAGGCTAGAGGAGCCACTAGACTTTCACAGCATGAGAAGGAGCCGATCCACACACCCCCTTGCTCCTCTGCGCCCTGTATCAACAATGAGGCTCGAAAAGCTACCAACATTTTGCGGCAAATCAAAAGAGAAAGAGCCACTCAGCATGACCCCTCACCCCTCACAGCCCATTTCGACAGTGGGGCCAGACGAGCCACCAGACTTTCGAGGCGCCTCAAAAGAAGAGCCACTCGACATACCGTACGCCCTTGCTCCTCCTCAGAATCCATTTCATCAGTGGTGCCAGAGGAGCCGAAAGAACCTCCCGAATCCAACGTCCATGGAAGAACAAGATGTGCGCGCTTGCAGAGCAAGCATCTCCTTCTTCAAGTTGACCAGCCCGTCCAGCACTTGGAGCATAGGGGGGCGGGAATCCACAGGCATGGCAGTGCAGTAGAGGACAAGGCGATCCAACTGCAGCACAAAACCATCCAGTGATTCCAAGCGATGGTCCTTGATTTTGCCACTGCACCATGCTCTACTGTACCCCTATGGCGAGCTAACAGTGGACTCTTGAAGTGCTTGAAAGTGGTGCATGTTCTACTACTATTCTATGGCATGCTGATTGAGGGGCCACTAACATACTCTTGCATCGCACGGGCCACTACAGCACTGAGGTCAAATGAGCCATCAAAACCTCCAAATTCCATGTCGACGACAGAACACCCGTGCTCACCTGCACTTCGAGCATCTCCTACTTTAACGTCACCAGTCTAGCCAGCACTAGAAGCATGGAGGGGTGGGAGGCCCCTGGCTCTGAGGCAGAGGAGGAATACGAGGACCCGATTGCTGCGGAGGTTGAGAAGCTGCCGTCTCAAGTTTCTACCTAACGCATCACAATTGTGAAGCAGCAATGCCTCATCGACGGGTTGAGGACCGAGCCGTCGGTGCGGCAAGCGCAAGCCCTCTATTTGAAAGATCAATTGGGCCATGTTGCTCACCATGCTCACAACCACACCCGCATACTGGCCTCCAAGTCTCGCCGGATTAATGAGCTGCAGGAGAATTGTAGGCAGCTGCAGGCTACGTGAGCTGCAAGCTCAGTACAGGGATTTGAGGCGTGAAAACGTCTACCGCCCTGCTCCTAATGTCACATGTCCTGCAGCGTCGACGAGCACATCCGCCACCGCTCCTGCTGCAGCTCCTGCTTCTACTGCAACACATGCCTCAGCAATAGCGCCTGCTCCGATGATGTCATCACGGTACCCTCCTGGGTTCGCGCCACCTGCCTTTGGCTCCCTTAATACCGCCTTGCCTAGTTCATTCATTGCAAGATGGATGTGGAAACGTGGCTCTCCCTTGCAGCTGATACAATGGCTCATCATCGTGTGTGTGTTCATGCATACGTTGTGGCCGCCACAGCTGCATTGGATGAGAAGGCAAGCAAGCTAGTTTATGCTAGTAAGCGCCAAGCCAAGGCCAAGTCCCAGCCGTTCGGTTAGGAAGAGTTATGTGCTGCAATGAGGTTGGCATTCTTGGTGCAAGCACCAGAGCTTGAGGTGTGTAACCGTTTGGAGAACACCCCATGCGGCGACAGGTCGGTGCGTAAGTACGCCAATGAGATTGAGAGCACTATGCTGTTACTGAAGGACTCCCTCTATGAGCATGAGCTCATTCATATGTTCTTCAAAGGTCTGCCCCAACACATCCGAAACATGCACATGGCTAAGGGGCAGCACCCGTGGAAGACATATAAGGAGTGCAAGGAGGTTGTGGTAATAACGGATGTGAATTTTCGTGCTTTCTCCAACAGGCCTCAGCAGCAGTAGCAGCATTAGACTAGTGGGTGTGGCTCTCGGCCTCAGTTTTCCAAGGGCAAAGGCCCTCGGAACCAATGCCCTTTCCAGCACCGCGGCGGACCTTCTGGGTCCCAGCCCAAAAGGCCTAATGGGGGAGGACACAAAGCCCCCAAGGGATTAGAGGGGCCCCGCGAGCCCTGTGAGAACTGTGGCAAGTCGAACCACGAGATCGGGCAGTGCTGCTGGAGGCAAAAAATCAATGACTCTTTCAAGCCCAACCAGGGTGGCAAGCCAGGAGGTGCTGGTCCTTCGGGTTCGAAGGGTTTTCAGAAACCCCACTAGGGTGTGGATACCTAATAGGTCAAGTAGATCAAGGGGATGAGGCTTATGTTTTGATTGACGAGGATTTGTTAAAGCTAGAAACTCTTGCTGCGAACAAGACTTCTTGTGTGATTGCCTCTTCGTTTAAAACTAGCAGCATGCAGGAGTACAAGTAGCAAACCATATTTGGGTTGTACCCCATATGGGCTACCCTACCCCACTACAGCTTACACAACATGCAACATTTAAGTTTGACACACCCCCATAGGCAAAGTGGGGGAGAACAAGGGGTCATAAGACCAGTCAAGCAAATTAAAGCAAGCTCAGGGTGGATCACGAAGTCACCACACACTTTGAGCACAAGGAAATGGCCACAACGCCAGTTCACATGCAGAGTTATATAATGAGAACAAGCAGTATAGTGATCAAAACTTAGCAAGTGTAAGCAAACTTAAAAACCCAAGAGCCGCAAGTGTCGTCCTCAGTGTGTCGTGCCACTCACGAGGCGCCTGGCGGAGACCGTAGACTGGCCGCCGGAGGCTCCACTGGGTACCTGCAGGAAACGACCCAGTAAAGCCAGGTGGGCGGCGCAGCCAGATCTCCTCTTGCAGAGTGCCCTGTAAGAAAGCTGTGCTGAAGTCAAGAGAGTGAAGCTCGTAGTCACGCTGTGCTGCAACGTGCAGTAACACCCGAAGAGTGGTACTCTTTGGGGTGGAGGAGAAGGTCTGGAAGAAGTCCACCCTGTTGATGACTGAAGCCTCGAGCAACAAAACGCGCCTTGAAGGCAGGCGGAGTACCCGGCGGTCGCTTCACTCTGAAATTCCACATGCCATCGACTATGTTCGCCCCAGGAGGGGGAACTGCGTCGACGTAAGTGCCTGTGGACTTCCACGATGACATCTCTGCGTCCATGGCTGTCTGCCACTGAGAGGAGTAGGGACCCGAAATCGCCTCTGCGTAAGAGCGCGGGGTCGGGATGTCTGGAGCATCCGGGTCTCCCTCAGGTGCAATCAGCATGGACACGAGATGAGGTACAGCAGCTGCATTACACTCAAAGTCCTCCTGCCTGTCCTCAAGGACGTCCGTGCCAAGAGCACACTCACCCCCGACGGACGGAGGACAGACAAACTTTGACTCAGCAACAAGACTAGCGGCCTAGTTGAGACGACAACAAGCAGCAAAGTCAACAAGCTCAGTAACTAGTGCAGACACAGCAGCGGACTCGAACGAAGGGTCGGTGACAACAGTGGCTAGAAGACGTGTGACAGTAGGACTGGCAGCACGAACCAAGTCAGACTCAAGGTCCGGACCGTCAGGAAGGGAGGACGCAGGAGGAGACGGCAAGGGAACTCGCAGTGGAACAGAGGAAGGACGATGTGTCATAGTGTGCGTGCCAGGCACAGGGGGAGGACGCGGACGCGGGATACGACTACCAGTGCGACCAACATGAACGGGTGAGGCAGGGCGAGACGCAGGCTCACGACACTCTGTAAGAGAGTCTGTTCGCTCAGTGTAAGGAGAAGGAGCAGGCAGTAGGGAGGCAGGCTGTAACTGTGGCTGTAACTCTGGCGGTGGACACAGTGAAGGCGGAGTAAGGTCAGTAGAAGACGGGAGACCAAGAACCTGGCGAAGCAGTGGAACGAAGTACGGTCCCGGCCGCACAGCGCCTCCAGCACCAGAACCGACAGCTCCAGCACCCCCAGCGCCAGCACCTTCAGCTCCAGGGTCTCTGGCTCCAGCACCTGCAGCACCTGCAGCACCACCAGCTCCAGCACCTCGAGCACCTCCAGCAGCTCCAGCAGCTCCAGCACCTCCAGCAGCTCCAGCAGCTCCAGCACCTCCACTACGAGCACCTCCGGGACCAGCTGCTCCAGCACCTCCAGCAGCTCCAGCACCTCGAGCACCAGCAGCACCTCCAGGGTTAGCAGCTCCAGCTCCACCACCAGCTCTGGCAGCTCCAGTGCCTCCAGTACGAGCACCTCCAGAACCAGCAGCTCCAGCCGCACCACTCCAAAGGCGGGTGCGCTGAGCAAACAACTCGCGAAGCTGCTGTGGTGAGAGAGGCTCCCGCCGGGACGAGGAACCCGTAGTACCTCCAGCAGGGGCAGTACCCGTAGGCTCAGCACCCCCAGACGTAGCACTCTCCGGCTCAGCACCCCCAGGCTCAGCACCGATAGCTCCGACAAGACCAGCACCGGCACCTCCAGCACCTCCAGTACCTGCAGTACCACCAGCCCCGGCAGCTCCAGTACCTACAGGACGAGCACCTCCAGGACCAGTGACTCCAGCACCTCCGGCACCTCCAACTCCAGCAGCACCTCCAGTACCTCCAGGACAAGCAGCTCCAGTGCCTCCAGCTCCAGGGCCTCCAGCGGCAGGCCCCCGAAGATGTGGGCCAAGTTCGATCATTCCTCGGACTTGCCAATTATTTTCGTCGCTTTCTTGAAAACTACCACACGATTGTCGCCCCATTGACAGCACTCACTCGTAAGGGTAGTGTTTGGGAATGGATCACTAGATGTGAAGATGCATTAAATGAGGTCAAACACAAATTGACCAACGCTCCAGTGCTACTTTTGCCAGACTTGTCCAAGCCGTACGAGGTTGTCACTGATGCATCTAAAGTAGAAATTGGAGTTTTCCTTTTGCAAGAAGGACAAATGGTGGCATTTGAGAGTAGGAAGCTCTTCCTGCCAATCGGGGCAGCCATAGGGCTCGATGACGCTGAACACGCTGCCCTGTTTGCCGCGTGCTTCAGCATCCTCGCAGCCACGCGAGTGAGTGAAGTCGCTTTCAGTGGTTTTATTGAACGCATCCGCACATGATATACCATTGACTCTTGGTTTCAGAACTCACAAAATACGAAGGGTCTTCAACGGGAGCATGAGTTCTGGTGGCACAGAAAAGAAATTGTAGTGCCACACGTAGGAATCCTACGAGAAATGGAAGAAAATTTGGTGGGCGCTCACTGACGTATGTTGGTGGCCGGGTCTGGGCGTGGAAGTCCAGCAGTTTGTAACACGCTGCGAGAAATGTGCACGAAACAAGCCTAGCACACAGAAACCCGGTGGTTTGCTTCAACCACTCGAGATCCCTGACGAACCATGGGAGAGTGTGTAGATGGATTTCATCACCGATCTCCCTAGGAACCGTGACGTTCATATGACAATCTTAGTTTTTGTCGATCGTTTGACCAAAATGGTGCATTCCGTTCCAACTACAACTGACGTGTCAGTGGAAGATACGACCAAGTTATTTGTGGCGCACGTTTTCTGTTTACATGGGTTACCACGTATGTTAGTGCCCGATCGGGACCCGGGCTTCACTAGCCGGTTCTAGCAGGATGTCATGCGGACACTTGGGACGAAGCTCAAAATGTCTTCGGCATTCCATCCCCAGACAGATGGACGGACCAAACGGACTAATCGCACACTTGAGCAAATGCTTCGTTCTTTCATTGGCCCAACACAGGATGATTGGGACGAGTCGTTGCCCATCGTCGAGTTAGCGGTGAACAACTCAGTGCATGATAGCGCTCATGAGAAACCATTCATCCTCAATTGTGGTCGGCATCCCACAAAACCAGCTATGCACGGGATTTGCAAGTTGAGAAGTAAGCAGCAAAGAGGCACTGAAGTCTGCTCGCCATTGGCTGCAGCTTGCCCAACAACGACAAAAATAATATGCCGACATGAAACGTCGGGAAGTCTCTTTTGATATTGGAGACAATGTATTGTTGAGTATGAAGAACAATTCACTCAAAATCCCGGTGCACAAAAGCTGTTCCCTTGATGGATTGGGCCAGGTGATCAAGCGGGTTGGTGAGGTGGCTTATAAGTTTAAGCTACCTCCAACGTTGCCGATTCATAATGTCTTCCATGTGCCTCTGCTTAATAAGATTGTTGCCGAAGGCAAGTACTTTCCACCACCAACCATCGTCCTACGGGAAAAACTATACTATGAAGTTGATAGGGTGTTGATACACCGTGATCGACAACGCAACCGTAAAACTACTCATGAGTTCCTCATTCAATGGAAAGGCTATGGGCCTGAACACAACTCATGGGGTTTGAAGAGCATCGGACTGAAACGGCAGTTTGGTCATACATGGAACACCTGGCTCGACGAGCAGACCCACATCCAGTGGATGGTGTTGACCCTGGTCGTAATGTGGTACGACGTCACCGGAAGCACTCAACGGAAACGAGGACATTGCCAACTGGAGGGGGAGGAGTGTAACGCATTACCTAGTATGCAGCTCCCCTAGCTCCCCTCATTGCCCAACTTATGCTAAGCGCGACCTACGCTAGCTAACAAGTGTCGAGAGGAAATGTGTGCAGGGAAGCTAGAGTGGTTGGGTTACGTAACATTTGTAACCGACTACCACAAAAGGACAAACCAGGTTGGAAAACGTTCCAACCCTCACATTGGTTGGAAGTTCAACCAACCAGAATTGTGCAGCCACATTGTTACACCCCATCTTGCAAATGTTTATAGGTGCTCAATGTTCATTGGCTTACAACATTTTCTTGCCACCTAAGCAACCCCACTTTAGGAGCTCCTCCATCCGTGACCATGGAGGAGGAGAACCTCCCGAAGGAGGTATTGGAGGTGGTCTGAGCCAGCAGCTCATTTTTCCCATTCCAACTTCCAACAACTCAATATTGGAAATGGGATTTTCTTAAAGGGATTTTCTTCCCTTCACAAACTCTAGCTAGCTCTACTTTTCTCAAGAGACAAGTTCTTCAACCAAGGGTTTTCTTGGCTGAAACTCTTCATCTACTTCTACAAGCCTCTACTCAAGAGCTCCGCCCCGTGTACATAGTGGTTACTATTACGTGGAGTATCTCTTGTAAATTCAAGATCTTGTGTTGCAACTTTATAAACTCTGTTATTTTAAGCCTGCAACTAATTTTTTATAAGGGCAAGGCTGGTACAAATGGTACTGGAGATTGTTGTCAGGCAACGCTTTCCCAACCACACTTCCCTGATTCATCATGCGACGCCTCTCCATTGCCCAAACCGAGCGAGACCTTTTCAATTGTGCACATTATTCTAGCGAAGCATCAAACCATCCCATTACGCTCAGTCGTATGGGAAACATAAGTGCTAGACGACTCAATCTTATCACAGCTGTTAGAATCAGCCCAGGGCCGTCGATGTGTCGCCTAAACGGAATGGATATTGCCGTGGAACAAGAGATCAAGTCCAATCAGAAAGTCACGGGGAAAACGAAATCAGATCATCCGTTTCCACACAAAACTATTCGGGTGTAGTATAATACTCGTCAAGGTGTCAGTTGGTCAATCTCGAGACGTCATCGATTCTTGTTCTGGGCCCAGCTTCAATGTTTGTAAGGAATTGCAATTCCTTACTGTACTCGCACTTTAGCGGGTATAATTCCGAGGGCCACGCGTCAATTTCGTTCAGCCTACATTTCCGCACCGAACCACTCCCGAATCGCCCCCGCACCAATTGCTTCTTTCTTTGTATCGTCATTCAGTAGTTTGACATTCTCGTTATTTGTTAATCTGCGCACTCTGCAAGTTCACTCATAACAAGGTTGCTGTGTGTTGCGGGTGCAATGGATCGAGGTATCGAGAATTGCACTAAGGTGTCAAACGAGTGTCAGAATCCTGAGGGATATGCCTAAGACATTCTGAAAGGGGGTGTAGAGAAGGAAAGAGCTGTACATTTGTAAATAACCAAGACACCTGGAACCGAGGACGAGCGAAGGGTTGCTGGGATTGTGGGCGGGACAATTCGCAGAGGGATAGCTCCAAAAAGGGAAATGGCAAAGGGCAGTGGGTGGAACACAGAGGGTGGCATGGAAACAGGGTTGGCAGCGATAAGACCTGTGCGTGCTTGCGAATGTGCGGCGATGTGGTGTGCATGCGAATGTTTCGTTTTTTTAGCAGACACCGAGTCCAGGAGGAGCTAAATTGCAGCACCCCAGCTGGATGAAGGCGGTGTGAAGAACAGTGTAGCAAGCTTGGCTTCACCTGATAGAGTTGCCTAGCTAGGGTAGTGTGTGGGAAGCTTATGGTGGGATCCTGGGCCATGGGACTGCCACTGCGTGCTTGTTTTTGCAAAATTACGGTGAGTTCTTTTTTCAAGATAAGCAGTTCTTAGCGGAGCCATAACAAGCAGTCAGGAAGGTATAGGAAGATAGGAAGGGACAAAACTTACAAACACGTAGTCTTAGCGATTTCGTTCAAGAAAGGAGTTGGCAGTGATCGAGCTTAAGGTAGAAGGTGATAAGAGAATGGTTGGAGAAGGCGAGGAGCGGCGGGATGCAAATCAGCTGCCGGAGCAAGGAGAAGCAGATGGGCTGAAAGCCCCTGGTGACGGAGCGAGTGGGCCGCAGGGAGGCGCTCGGACGGGGGAGACGGGCGGAGGGGAACACGCACCCAACGGATCAGGAGAACGGCAGCGGGGTGGTCCCCCGATACGGTCACTGCAAGAGGGGCCGAGCGGCTACCAGCGAAGTGCCTCATGCAGGGCACTGAGGGAGAGGCGTCGACGCAGCGCTGGAGGTATACTCAGCTGCCAAAGATCGAAGTCCCGTAGCGATTCTGGGTCCGTCGTTGAAAAATGACATCATGCAGTTGGAGAACTTACGAGAGCGCTGGGAGAAAGATCGGCTGGATCCGGAAGAATTCTTTCGAGGGCTGGCAAACACATTGGCGTGCGAAGCCAAGACGGATTATTGGATTCAAGAAAGTGTTATGTGATGCTACCATTTGCATTCACGTCTGTCTGCCTCCCATCATATGTTCGTGCGTCGCATGCATGGTATGAGCGTGTGTAAGAATTTGTGTTTGGTGTGGTTTGGATTCTCTGAGTGTGTGTGAATAATATTGTGCTTGAGAAGATCTCTGAAATGACTTCTCTTCTCGAGAGCTTTCCGACGAACCAAGAATCGCCGCGATCGGAGCAAGAACGAGAAAGATATGATCGTTCGAAATTATGGTTGTGGTGCGGCGTCAATGAGAATTTGTGGAGTGACTCAATATGGGGTACAGACTTTTGGGGGTTCATAAATTCGTCCCCATCACTGTAGTTGATGCCAGGGGATTGGGAGAAGCCAAATTAGGTTGGCAAGTGTGGTCAAGTTGGGTGAGGTGGATGGCATGGGTTGGGAAAGTGACAAATGTCAAAGTTGGGGTGCCTAGAGAGAGGGGAATTGTGTGGTATGGGGTTTCCTTGGTTGGGGGCTCTCTTGGGACCTTCCCTCTTGTCCTCCTCATCACCTCCTACCTGGTTTATTGCTACTCTAACTCTTGTGTGGAATTGTGAAATTGTGATTGAGTTAAGTTTCTATGGCAGCATACCCCCTAGTGCGCCGAAATTCATAACTCGAATTATATTCTATTTTTTGGTACGATTCAAATTGGAAAATATAGCTACGGTCAAGGGCTATAACATACTCGAGTTTGAGAGAATTCTAACAATGCGTTTTTCGTTGACGGCGTTTCTTGTGACGACGACGTTTCTGTCCAGAAATGTAGTTGACGATTTTGAGATATTTCGGCCCCTAATCTTCCTAGACTCCGCCCTTAGTCTCTAACAGAAAGGAGCTGCTAGAATGGGCGTCGGGGCGCACCCCAAGGGAGCAAGATCCGACGGCGCGCTTCTTGGCAATGCTGCGGGAATAGTTTCCTTTGCAGACGGCGGAGCGGGTAGTGGAGTTTCGCGGGTTCAAACGGCGGGAAGGGGAATCTCTACTCGCGTATTACGGGCGGCTGGTGAAGCTCGGAGAAGACATGAACTGCCAGGTCAGGGCAGGTTGATCGACAAGTTCATCCATGGTCTGAGTTTCACCCTGCAGCAGGATGTACAGGTGGGGGTATTTGGGCTAGGACCAGAAGCCACGCTGAAGGGGACGTATGAGATCGTGAAGTGGGTGGAAGCGGGACTTTTGTTCGAGGTGGAACGCACGCTGGATCGGGGGGCGGAAAGAAGGCGTCCGGCTTGGGCGGCTGCGCCGTCACATCTAGAAGTAGATCGGGCACCGCTGCCACAATTGTGGACAACCGGGTCACCTGCGCCGAAACTGTCGTAGTCCTGCGGCCTGTTTGGTGTGCGGCAATCGCGCGCACATGCGGAGGGAATGCCCGGAAGCGCCCACCTGCTCACGGTGTGGGCGGCGATGACATCGAGAAGGGGATTGCTATGCGAACAGGAGGGAACGGCGGGGAATTGAGGAAGGGGGAGATCGGCGAGCTACAATGGCACGCTTGCGGGCACAGCTAGCAGAGTTGGAGGCATCGGAATAAAAACTCCCGGCTATGGTGGCGCAGGAGGAGGAACCAGAGGAACCGGCCTTCATGCTGATGGCGCAGCCAACGAGGGACAGGAAGGAACTAGGATTGAGGAGCGGGGCGAGAAGGCAGCAGTGTACGCAGGATGTGCACCGTGAGGACGGACCGAGGAGGCAGGCTAGCGAAGAGGACGGAGAGGCAGGAGCAGCATATCGCCATCCGCTGGAACGCATGGCATCCCAAGCCACGGTGTTGACAATCGAACCAGGGGCAGTTACAATCGGGGGATTGATGGCGCAGCGCGCGATCGTTGACACGGGGGTAGCGCACGTGCTGATTGGGAAACGCTTGGCTGAGAAGCTGCAGTTACACAGGCCAAGGAGGCTGATTGCGGAGGGATACTTGCTAAAGACAGCGGAAGGAGGCGAGGTGAAGTGGATGCCGAAGACGCTTGGCTGAGAAGCTGCAGTTACACAGGCCAAGGAGGCTGATTGCGGAGGGATACTTGCTAAAGACAGCGGAAGGAGGCGAAGTGAAGTGGAGGGAGCCAAGAGAGGCATATTAGTGCACAGAGGCGGAAGTACGGGAAGAGTTAAGAGTGCCGATGTGGCAGCAGACCACTCACCTTCCGACCCCAGCTGTGGAGCAAGCGGAGGCAGAGATAGACTTGAAGGCCTTGTGCACTAACATCAAGAACCTGCTAGAGCCGACGGTCATGCTGGAATTGTTCGGAGGCATAGTGACCGGGCTGGCAGCAATACTGAAGGCGAAGGCGTAGGTATCAAAGTGGATTTTGGTGGAAAGTGATATGGAGGCGGTAAAGATGGCATGGTATCATGCGGAGAAGTTGCGGCAGAGGTACCTGCACGAGTTTTGTAAGGCGTCCATGGAGGCGAGCTCGTTATGAGGTAGCTGTGACATTCGTAACATCGACGAAGGCGAGATTAGGAGATGGGGAAGAATTAACGTGGTGATTAGCGGGATGGGAATGTCAGGGATACTTGAGGGCGGGAGATGGCAGAGGCATGAGAGATGATGGAGTGACTTGTTCAGGGAGTTGGCGCGAGTGCTACGCTGATAAAGTGCATTCAAGGGGAGGTGCTCTATATTGTGGAGAACGTAGACATGGAAGGGGATGTAAGAGAACAAGTGCAAGTGGCATACGAGGAGGTAACCGCGACCTTAGGACCAGGTTTAGCAGCGGATGCAGCCTAGGCAGGGAGCAGGACACACCGCGTGCGGCGGTACTGGACGAACGGGGTGAGCGATGCGGCATTACGGTACAGGTTGTTCCTGACGGAGCGACCAGTTCCGCGTGGAAGACATATTGGAAGTAGGGAGGATGCCCGCACCTGTCACGCAGCTCGACCACCCCATGCAGTTCCCGTGCAATGAGGTGGGAAAACCAAGGCAGGCATGGCCGACGTTTGTCTCGTTTGAAGAGGCGGCAGCTTTCAGGATGCACGATGGCACGCCAGGCTTGGGAATGGTGTACGACTGCACGGCACATGAATGGCAAGAGCCAACGGCGTTGGAGAGGGAGCTAGCGATGGGCTTCATGGAGGATGCAACGTCGCACCCTGAGGTGACGGAGAAGGAGCGAAGGAGGGCGCTGGGGAGGGCCATGGACCTCAATGCCATGCATTGGTTGGTGGCGACCATTCGCATGTATCATTCGCAACGGAGGTGGGAGCGGAAGCGGGACAAAGCAGCAGCGGTACAGCCACCGACAGAGAGGTCAAGGGCAAAAGAGGCCATGGCGCGGGCAATGTTGGGAGAGATAGCGGAGCATGACGAGGTGCAGCACGAGCGGGGGCATCTGGTGGAGAAAAGGTGGGTTTACCCATGGGAAGAGGAAGACGAGGTGCCAGTGCGGTACGCAGAGCAGCTGGAGATTCGACTGCTGGGGGAAAGGGAGGAAGCGGCGGTGGTCAAAAGGAGGGAAGACTTCAGCTGGTTGGAGGAAGCAATCGACCGGCAACGCAGCAGGGAGAGTTATGAGAGGGAATTCGGATCGTGAGAGTTCGTGCTAATTTGCTACAACGAAGGAGGGGGGAGACACTGGTGGGAAGCCGCTCGAAAAAAAAAAAAAAAAAAAAAAGGGAGTGCAGCGGCCGCAGGGCAGAAGCGAGAGGCCGGAACGGAAGGACACGTGATAGGGGAGAAGGAGGGTCGGTAGCAGCGGGCAGTGGAAGAAAAGGGATGGGTGATAGGGGATGGCATGGCAGAGGAGGATGTGGAGGCGCTCAAGGAGGTGTTATTCTGCTACCGCTCAGCTTTCGCATATACGCTAAAAGAACTGGGAAGATTCAAAGTGGCAGAGGTAACTGTTGAGCTGACGACGGCGATCCCGGTGTACCAGCGGCGGCGAAGAATGATGCCAGAAGAGATTCAGATCTGCACTGAGAAGTGCTAGGAACTGATGGAGGCGGGGTTCATCAGGAAGTCAAACTCCGAATACGCAGCAACAACGGTGGTGGCGGCTCGCACATATCTCACAGGGGAGGTGCTATCTAAGCGCATGTGCGGGGACTACCGAGGCTTGAATAAGGTGACAATGATGAAGTGGTACTAGACGCCGACGCCGGATGAGATTTTTGACAAGTTAGCAGAGACCACGGTCTTCTCAACCTTGGATCTACAATAGGGCTTTAACCAGATCTCGATAGCTGAAGCAGATAAGAAGAAGACGGCGTTTCACGAGGCGGATGGGCAGTATGAATGGCACACTCTACCATTCAGGCGGAGTTTAAGAGGGTGATGGATCAGGTGTTGCGCAATGTGCCAAACGTTGCATGCTACATCGACGGTGTGATCGTCTTTAGTGTGGATAGCAGATCACATGTGAGAGACGTGGAGGCCGTGCTCAAGGCCATTCATGAGGCGGGTCTGGCTTGCCACCCCAAGAAGTGCAAGTTTGGGCAGACGACGGTGGAGTATCTAGGGTTTGAGGTGGAAGGAGGACAGATCTGGATTCAGAAAGCAAAGGTGGAAGTCCTAGACAGAGTGGTGGTGCCGAAAGACAGGAGCACCCTGCGAGCACGATTGGGCTTCCTGAATTACTACAAGAAGTTTGTGCCGAACTTCAGCCGGAGGGCAACTGCGCTTAATCAACTGCTGCAGGAGGGCCAGAAGTGGGAGTGGGGACCAGACCAGGATCGAGCGGTGCATGATCTAATGGGAGCAGTCAAGAATGGTGCAGTCTTGGAATTGCCGAAGGCAGATGTACCTTTCACGCTGTACACCGACTGGAGTTACACCACGGCTTGCCCTTCCCCTTCGTAAGATGAGTAGTTGGCTTCCACGGCATACAACGCTTCATCTGTGTACAGAATTCTGAGGGATATGCCTAAAACATTCTGACAGGGGGTGTAGAGAAGGAAAGGGCTGTACATTTGTAAATAACCGAGACACCTGGAACCGAGGACAAGCGAAGGGTTGCTAGGATTGTGGGCGGGACACTTTGGCAGAGGGACAGCTCCAAAAAGGGAAATGGCAAAGGGCGGCGGGTGGAATACAGAGGGTGGCATGGTAACAGGGTTGGCAGCGAGAAGATCTGTGCGTGCTTGCGAATGTGCTGTCTGTGTGGTGTGCATGCGAATGTTTCATTTCTTTTGCAGACACCAAGTCCAGGAGGAGCTGGAATGCAGCACCCCAGCTGGATGAAGGCAATGTGAAGAACAGGGTAGCAAGCTTGGCAGTTAGCATTCACCTGCTAGAGTTGCCTAGCTAGGGTAGTGTGTGGGAAGCTTATGGTGGGATCCTGGGCCATGGGACTGCCACTGCGTGTTTTTTTTCACAGAATTACTGTGATTTTTCTTTTCAAGATAATCAGTTCTTAGCGGAGCCATAACAAGGAGCCAGGAAGGTATAGGAAGATAGGAAGGGCCAGAACAGAAGTAGAGCATGGACAAGGACAAAGAGAAAGTGGGGTAGACGGAGGGAGAAGAGGAACGGGAAGGGGGAGGGAGGTGAGACAGAGGGTGAGGAAGAAGCACAGTGATCTAAGGACAGGCCAGTAAAGGAGCAACTTGTGAGGGACCAGATAACCAAAGAGGGAGGTTTCCGACACGAGTACAAAATATGAGGAAGGCATGAGCGAATTATACGAAAACATGCAAAGGGTTACGCAATGCGTGCGAGCTAGCTAGTGCGATGGTGGCACCAAGGTTCGGGCTAGTCCGGAAGCATAGGCCGACTTGGCCAGGCCAGCGATACATGGTTTGGCAAAATGCAGCGCGCGAGGTTGGTGAAGCCCCGTTAGCAGTAACGGGCGGAAAATGGCTGCTTCTGTACGCGATGTTGAAGCACTCAGTAAGGAATGTCAAAATGTTCCTTACACTATGGCAGAAACGCATGCTTTGAAATCTTTAAACGAGTGCCATCAGACCCAGTGTACTGCTGTGAATTTGGAAGATTGATTGGAAGTTGTCAAATCAAATGTCCCATCAGAAATACCGTTTCGTCGGTGCTTCCCTGATTGAAGACGCTTTGGATATTCGGTGGTTGCAGAGTGGTGTTGGTATTCAGTAGTCTAATATTCGAGTCCAGCGTGTACATGATGCAAATTTACCCTTAAAGCACCATAATCTCCTGTGTATAACACCCTAGTGCCCTTTTAAACAAGGAAAGGTAAAAAACATGAGGTGTTATTACTGCCTAATATTTTTTTACCCTCCAAGTTAATATGATTCATTGCGCACACCCATGCATATCCCAAGATGTTACTGGTATCCCTCCTGGTACCCCTCTCCCATGCACTAAGGCATAGAAAACCACTGCCTCTATTATTATTTAATACCAGTGCAACACATGTTGTACCCTTATAGCATGCTGATAGCATACTCTTGAGGAGCCTCAAAAGTGGTGCACGCTCTACTCCTATCCTATGGCACGATAGTTGAAAAGCCACTAACAGCCTCTCTCATTACACGGGCCATTTTTGGCAAGTCAGATGAGCCATCAGAACTTCTTAATTCCATGTCGATGCCAGGAACAGTCGTGCCCACCTGTACCCCAGACAGGGCCCTAGATTTCAGCCTTTCTACGATGACTTGGCATAGATTATGGATTTTTTTTTACCCTAGGCTGATATCAAAGTATTTTGTGTGTACCTTGGCTGAATTTTCAGCGTTTGTTTATGTACCTTGTATGCTTTTTTCATACGTTTTCTGTGAGTGTACGCTGATTTCTTCTGAGTGATAGCGGGTGAGACCCTATGCTGATTCTGCCGAAAATTGATTTTCAGATCTCCTGCCCCCTGTCCCGCTCTCTCCCGCTCTCCGTACTCTCCCACCTAGCCCACCTTCTTTCGCTCGCCCCTCCCCCAACCCACCTCTATAAACGGGAGTTGTTGTTGGCCCCGTCCTCGCTTGGGTGGAGCCGACTTCGTGGTCGGGTGTGAGGGGTACAGCCGACCTGCAGCAGTGGGCGAGCTGGTCGACAGGGCTGGTCGACCTGCACGGGGGCCACTGCAAGAGGCGTCGACGTGTAGACGCCGACCTGGGGAAGCCGACTTGGGTGATCGGCTGACTGCTGTGCTGGTCGACTTGGAGCTGGTCGACCAGGAGTTTGTCGGCTGGAGCTGATCGACCAAGGGTGTGGTCGACCTGGTGAGGTCGACGAGAGGTGGTGGTCGACTTGGGTGGTCGACGGGCACGTGTAGGAGGTGCTGGTCGACGAGGTGGTTGCCCGGTCGACCAGGTTACCCGGGCGACAGGTTTCTGCGACGGCACGCGATTGTGGCCTAGGTGTTAGTGGCGAGGTCGACCTCGGTGTGGTATCCCGAGGTCGGCGTGGTTGATCAGATGCAGTCGTCAGCACGAGGACTATTTGGTGTGTGCGCTGTGCAGGTGACAAGTCACAGCCCGCCAATCATCTGCGAGCACCTGCGAAGCGGGTGCACTGCTGTCCTGTGGGTGCAACACTGTACAGCCGACTTTCTGCAGCGTTGGCACGCCGTCGACTTGCAGTGTTGGGGGGCCGCGAATTTGCACTGCTGGAATGCGGTCGACCAAGTCGTGCTGGCACGCGGTCGACGATGCAGCGCTGGCAGTCGACCTGCTTGCATGCTAGCTCTGATGTAGTCAGTCTTGCCAACTTTGTTGCTATCATTCTGAACCTTTTGTTGTCATGTTTTCCTAGTGGAACTCTTGCCAATTCTCCCCGTGAATTAGCAAGTAGTGTGAGCACTTGGAAACGACTAAGGAATGAACGAACGCGGATATCCCTCCTACCACGTGCCTAGCCCGTAGTCTAGCTCCCGTTGGCAACTGCCTTGAGAGGTCGACGCTGCCACCGGGGACTACACCGTACCAGCTGCTGACCGGGAAGAAGCCCGACTTGTCGCTGGCGCGGGTTTGGGGCTGCATGGCACAGTTCTTGGTCCCCGAGCAGCAGCGTGGTGGAAAGTTGAAGCCGAAGACCAGGTGGGGCCTTCACCTCGGCGTGTCGGAGGAGAGCAAGGGCTGGGAGCTCCTCGACATCGCCGACAACCGGGTGGTCATCACATCGAACGTGGTGTTCTACAAAAGTATGTCGCTGGAGGTGTGGAAGTCGGAGCACGGGCCGGCGTCGGAGCGGACGTCGACCGCCCCGCCGACAGACACCTCGACGTCGACACGGCCTCTGCTCGTCGAGGTCGGTGAACTTGCTGACGAGGATGCTGAGGTCGTCCGCCCTACCTCTCCTTCCCCTGCCCCTCCTGCTCCTCCCCTCGTGGCCGACCTGCGTGGGCTGACTCCGGTGCCGGCCTCTGGCGATGAGGGGAGAAGTGGGGCGTTGCCAGTGGCGCCGGCCAAGAGCATCACCGGTGGCCGACCTGACGTCCAGCAAGTCGACGTGAGAGAGAAGTCGACGTCACCAGAGGAGGAGCAGGCCGAGGAGGTGCAGTCGACCTTGGTGAAGCCGGCGAAGGAGGCACCAGCAGGGCTGCAGCCGACAGGGGAGCAGGCAGCAGCGAAGCCGACCAAGGAGAAGTCGGTGACCAGGAAGTTGGCAGGGGAGCCGCCCCAGGGGAGAAGTCGGTAGGGACGCCGACTGTGGTGCAGCAGGATGCTGAGGACAGTGACACCGGTGATGAAGGAGGGGATGCCAAGGAGTCCACCAACAGTGACGCGGTAGAGGTCCAACCTGGACCACGGCGGACTGGTCGATTTCGGAGGCAGCCCGGCTTCTTCGTACTGGCTGCCTTCACCACGGCGTGCGATGAGGTCGACGACGACCTCCTATATGATGACGCCGAGGAGGATGACGACCTGCCGGAGCTCGACCCCGACATGCACGCCGACCCTGAGCACCGCTGGGACACCTCCACGATGACGGTGAAGGAGGCGTTGGCGAGATGGAAGGGCAAGGCGGTGAAGGCTGCCAAGGAGGAGGAGATCCGTAGCCTCATAAGTATGGGAACCTGGGAGCTGGTCGAACGCCCACCCGGGGTGAACATCATGAAGAACCGGTGGGTGTTGACGACGAAGTACCGCATCGACGACACCGTTGAGCGCGAGAAGGCGAGGCTGGTCGTGAAGGGCTTCATGCAGGTGTATGGCGCCGACTACGACGAGACGTACACACTGGTGAGCAGCTACGTCACGTTGAGGATCTTCCTCAGCATTGTCGCCGTCCTCAACCTCAACCTGATGCAGCTCGACATGAAGAACGCCTTCTTGCAGAGCAAGCTCGACCGGGTGCTGTACATGAACCAGCCAGACTACTTCAACGACGGGACCGGCCGGGTGTGCAAGCTGCTGAAGAGCCTCTACAGGCTGAAGCAGTCGCCGCTGCTATGGTACAGGGCTCTCGATGGCGTGCTGCTGGGCGCTGGCTGGAAGAAGATCCAGGTCGACACGGCGCTCTACTTCAAGGTCGACGACGACAATGTGGCCTGCTGGGTGCCGGTCTACGTCGACGACCTTCTCGCCGCCACCAGTAGTGCCGAGATGCTGAAGGAGCTGAAGGAGCTGCTGGAGGCCGCCTTCGAGCTGCGCGAGATCTCGCCGGTGTAGAAGTACCTTGGGGTGGAGATCGTCCGCGACAGGTCGGCGGGGAAACTGTTGCTCCATCAGCAGGGCTACGCCGACAAGCTGCGTAGACGCTTTCTCGACGAGAAGCAGACCGGGCGCACCCCGAAGACGCCGGTCTCGGTCGACGCCTACGCCGAGCTCACCTTCGATGACGAGGAGGTGCAGGAGCGCTAGGAGGAGGAGTACCGGCAGAAAGTCGGCTCGCTGCAGTTCGCGGCAACGACGACCAGGCCAGACAACGCCTTCGCCTTCAGCAAGCTGGGGAGCGGCCTCACGGTGAGGAGCGACCAGCACTGGCGCGAGGTCGACCGCTGCCTCGCCTACCTCGCCAACACGCGAGACACCGCCCTGGAGTTCGGCGGTGGACCTGAGTCGCTGAAGCTAGTCGGCTACGTGGACGCCGACGACGCCGGCGACAAGCAGAACCGGACGAGCATGGGTGGCAACGTGTTCGTCTACGGAGGGGCCGCAGTCTCCTGGTCGAGCCAGTGCATCAAGTGCGCGACGCTGTCGTCGACCGAGTCAAAATACGTGGCGGCAACTTAAGCTGGCAAGGAGGGACGACGACTTTGTTTCCTCCTTGCAGAGTTCCGGCAGCTGGACGCCGGGACACCGACTGTTCTTCGGGTGGACAACAAGTCGGCCTTCATAGTCGCTGAGGGCATGGGGTTGACGGGCAACTTCAAGCACATGGAGCGGCGACAAGCCTGGCCGCAGCATATGGTGAAGCGCGGGAAATTCACGCTGAAGTACATCCCGACCACCGAGTAGCTGGCCGACTTCCTGACGAAGGTGCTGACCTTTCCGGCCTTCAACCGGTGCTCCGTTGCAATCGGCCAAGTGCGCCTGGTCGACGTCGGCAACGGTGACGACGACGTGCAGCAGTAGGTGCTATGCCCTCTTGCATGGCTGGTACGATGACCGACGTGATGTGTCTTGGGTGCACGTCGACGAGCTATTCTCTCGAGTGCTTCCATGTGGGCTGGGGGCCCAAGCGTGAACGCGGCAGAGGAGTGTCAACGGGAGTTATTGTTGGCCCCGTCCTCGCTTGGGCGGAGTCGACTTCGTGGTCGGGTGTGAGGGGTACAGCCGACCTGCAGAAGTGGGCGAGCTGGTCGACAGGGCTGGTCGACCTGCACGGGGGCCACTGCAAGAGGCGTCGACTTGTAGACGCCGACCTGGGGAAGCCGACTTGGGTGGTCAGCTGACTACTGTGCTGGTCGACTTGGAGCTGGTCGACCAGGAGTGTTGTCAACCTGGAGCTGGTCGACCAAGGGTGTGGTCGACCTGGTGAGGTCGACGAGAGGTGGTGGTCGACTTGGGTGGTCGACGGGCACGTGTAGGAGGTGCTGGTCGACGAGGTGGTTGCCCGGTCGACCAAGTTACCCGGGCGACAGGTTTCTGCGACGGCACGTGATTGTCGCCTAGGTGTTAGTGGCGAGGTCGACCTCGGTGTGGTAACCCGAGGTCGACGTGGCTGATCAGATGCAGTCGTCAGCACGAGGACGCTTTGGTGTGTGCGCTGTGCAGGTGACAAATCACAGCCCGCCAATCACCTGCGAGCACCTGCGAAGCGGGTGCACTGCTGTCCTGCGGGTGCAACGCTGTACAGCCGACTTGCTGCAGCGTTGGCATGCCATCGACTTGCAGTGTTGGCGGGCCACGACTTTGCACTGCTGGAACGCGGTCGACCAAGTCGTGCTGGCACGCGGTCGACCATGCAGCGCTGGCAGTCGACCTGCTTGCATGCTAGCTCTGATGTAGTCAGTCTTGCCAACTTTGTTGCTATCATTCTGAACCTTTTGTTGTCATGTTTTCCTAGTGAAACTCTTGCCAATTCTCCCCATGAACTAGCAAGTAGTGTGGGCACTTGGAAACAAACGAACGTGGAGATCCCTCCTAACCCGTGCTTAGCCCGTAGTCTAGCTCCCGTTGATAGAGTTATCTCCGCAACCTCTTCCACTCGTCCCTCCCCCCAACCCACCTCTTCCTCTCGAAAAACCCCCCAACCATCCCACCTCTTCCTCTTGAAACTCCCTCCAACCCAACCCACCTCTTTCTGTAGAACCCCCCTCCCTCCCCCCCCTCCCCCAGACCACCACTTCCTCTCGGCTCTCCACCAGCCCATTTCTCCCCTCCCCTCAGCCCACGTGCCTTTCTCGTTCCCCCCACCCAGCCCACTTGCTACTATGGCCCCTCCCTCTAGCCCACCTGCTTCGCCCCCCACTCCAAAACCAACTGTGACTCTTGTTACACTGTTTCTGTACTACTGCTCCATACACATGATTCTCAGAGATTTGTTTTGTACCAACTCTACAGTTTTAGCATTTTTTTCCTTGGTAACGCTGATTGTCATAGCTTTTTCTGTACTTAGGCTGATGGATCAGCCTGGTTCATAACGAATATGTGGCCCTGACCCCAGACAGCTCCTGATTCAGCTTCACTAGCTCAGCCAGCACTAGGAGCATGGAGGGACGTGAGGCCGCAGGCAGGGCATTGCAGGAGAAGGCAAGGCGGGCCAAGCACAGCACCAATTCATCCGGTGCTTCAATGTGAGGGTCCTTGAATTGTGCCACTGCTCCAGAGTTCACCAGTGGGGCCACCTGCCAGGTTGAATGGATATAGCATACGGCAAAGTTGTGAGTCGACTCAAAACAAGTGTCAGCACCAAATTATCCGGTGATTCCAAATGAGAGGCCTTGAATGATCCCATTGCTCTTGAGTCCACCGATGGGGTCACCTGCCAAATGGAAAGGATACGCCATACGAGATATGCCATAAATATGCCACACGAGATATGCCATACTAGATATGCCATATGAAACATGCTCCTCCAACAAGTTCAGCAGTGTTGCCTGAAGCACAAATATGTCAATAGAATAGTAGCATTGGAGTATAAGTGACAACGCAGGTACAGAGGCGTGGGATGAGTGAGTTGTTTGAAATAAAGGATGACTGGATGTGCAAGGGATGAATGTATCTCATTGTTATACTTGCCTTCCTCAATCTAGCATGTATATTGTGGGAGGAAAGAAGAGAGGATCATATGATCAGGCCTTCATGTTTCTGAAAGCAAGCAAAACTATTCAACGTAGAGTGCACTTGGACTTATGAACATGTGTTAGCCATTGTGCGATGTGCCTCACCCATTGCTTGATGTTGACGTGGTTGCCCTCTATTACCTGCAAAACCTTGCGCCCCGTGACAACCACCAACATCACCATGCCAAAACTGCAAGCCAGGGAATAAAAAAAGACATTAATTGAGACAGCTTCAGTACTTGAATTGAACATTATCTGTAAAAAAATAACCATCCACACGATTATGGTCCTCTGCACAACCACTTGCGTCCCAAGCCCTTTTCTTTAAGTGGCTGAGCATCTCAGAGCCTTTAAATGGTGGCAAGGCAAGGCATGCCTGGAACGGAAACCATGGACTGCTGAAACTATGTACAGAAAGGAGGCGACCAAGGCGAAGGGAATGCGAAAAAGATAGTGGAGAAGAAGAAATAGAGCTGTCACAAACATTAGATGGTTATTTCGTCCCAATCTTCTCACCTGCACTAATCTTCTCACCTGCACCAATCTTTGCACCTACACCAATCTTCTCACCAACACCAATCCATTGACCTGTGCTATGCCAATCTACTCACCTGTACACATCTGCGGCTGGAGAGGCCTTTTGAGATTCGTAGTATTCAGGGTCTGTATAGCCCAGTGTTCCCACCACTTCAGTGGTAGCCTCAGATGAGGCCATAGATGTTCCTCCAAGCAGCTTTACACGCCCAAAGTCGGCAACCTTTGCCTGCCCAACATCAGCCACAACACCAGCATAATCATGCAACAGGAGAAGAGTCATGTTTTGAGTTGACTCGAAACACTGAAGTGCTTATTGTTTTCCCTCCACCCAGCTTCCCGAGCCCAAATTCTGCAACCTTTGCATGCCCATCATCAGCCACAACTGCAGCATGATCATGCAACATGAATCTAGTGTTGAGGCGTTTCACAACCAAACAGCTTTACAAGCCCAAAGTCGGCTATCTTTGCGTGCCCATCATCAAGCATAACAGCAGCATGGACGTGCAACTTGAAATTATGTGACGCAACTCTATGCCCGGCTGTTCAAAATATCACATGAGAGTTGAAAGGGATGAACTAGGTTAGGACAGCGTCTCCTTCCACATGCAACCCCACTTAAACATTTTTTAACATACCTGCATTTTTATCAAGGAGAATATTTGCCGGCTTGATTTCGCAATGCACAATTTTGAAGTCGTGAAGATACTGCAACCCCTTCGCAACTCCAATAAAAATATCCAGCCTTTGGAGCAGCGAAAGAGGGTTGGAGACACCGGGGCCGATCCAGCTGGCAAGGTCGACGCTCGGCATGAGCTCATAGACAAGAAGCTGCTCCATTGTTCGTGTGGTCGGGTCAAAGTCGATGCAATAGCCCAACAGACGCACGAGATGTGGATGGTGCTTGCTTGCCATCTGTTTCACCTGAGGGGGGAGAGTGGAGGTGAACAGATGAGAGGAGAATGAAGCATTCATCCAACTAGCAGCCCATGTTGGAGTTGGCATGGGAAACCAGCAATTAACATGGTACAAAGAAAAAAGTCGTACCAACACTAACGTGGTACCAACACCAACATCGTACCAACACTAACGTGGTACCTAAACTAACCTGGTGCCAACACTAACGTGGTACCAACACTAACGTGGTACCAACCAACAAGGAACTCACAACATGGCACTAGATACCACTGTCTGGAAGTCATTTGTGAGCACTCGAGCTCGTTTGACTGCCCAAGCTTGATTGCCATCGTGAGAAGAAACTCCCTTGTAGACAACACCAAAGCCGCCACTTCCTATCCAGTTCTCCTCTACCCACGCTCCTGTGGCCTCGGTTAGCTCTGTCAGAGAGTATTCTCGACACATATATGGCTGTGCTACATCCATCCCCACCACAACACCATCACTCTGCCCTCTTAATGATGCTGCTGCTGCAGCAGCTACTCCCGCACCTTCTGCTGCTGCTGATGGTGGTGCCGATGCAACAGCTGCTGCCAGCCCCTCTGTTGCTGATGTCGGTGGTGCTTCTGATAATGGTGGTGCTGCTACAGCCGCTGCAGCAGATGATGCCGCACCTTCTGCTGCGGCTGACGATGGTGTTGCTTCTGCTGATGGTGGTGCCGCAGCAGCCAATACCGCCACACCTTCTGCTGCTGCTGATGGTGGTCTTGCTGCTGCTTCTGCTGCTGTTGAATCTTCCTCCTCACAACAAGATTCTATATAGGAACACAACAGAAGGAAGGGAGAGAGAAAAGACATAGAGCAGGTAAGGGACCCACCCCACTTATTCTAGTACACTAAGGGGCCAGAAAGGACCACCAGCCACAATTCTTCAGAGAAAAATTCTTGCCACATTGGGATCATGTTGCCACATTGAGATGATGTTGCCACATTGGGATCATGTTACCACATCGGCATCATGCTTCCATATTGGCGTCATGTTGATAATATGCGCAAGCGATTGAAATGCTACAATTTGAATAGATTAACCACCACATGATCAAATATAGCGGGTCGAACTCGAGTCTTGGCCAAATCGACCCTATAGATGGGGTCAGGTCAGCAAATCGATCCTATAGTCCGGGTCAGGTCAGCCTTTCCGGGGTCCTTCCCCGAGGTCGGGTTGATCGCTCCGACCGGACCCATACCCGTCTTGGGTCAAGCAGCCGGGGGGGGGGGGAGGGGAGGGGGGTGGGGGGAATTGGGAGGGGGAGTCGGAACGAGCCGATCCGTTGCTCATGTCAATTTTCACATAACCTTCCCCCTCCTGGTAGCGCTGCAATATGTTTAATCGCCAGTTTCTTCTTCCAGCCGCTGCCAGGTGGCGGCGCGTAGCTCCTCCACATCAGCTGCCCGCCCCTCTGTTGTAACATTTTTATACAACATACACAGGCTAGCTTGTGAGGTTTAGTTGCTAAGGGGCTGTTGGGTGTACCTTCCGACCACAATTCGTGGTTGACATTTTTCTTCGGTTCCCAACGTTTTGGACCTCCAATCATGTTGGTCAACACCCAGTCAACAACTATTGGAACCGCAATAATGTCGGCCAACCCAACCAGCCACTATTAGGCCTCTCACGCTTGTTAGCCAAGCCAACCCACAACTTCTCTCACTGCCCAAGTATACCTCGGATCATTCGAGCTTATTCAGTACAATTTATCGTTTTCTGACCCTCAACTTTTAAGATTTGGTGTTGATAATCAACGCAGAGAGGGTTCATCGCACCCTCCTCACCCTCTTCGCCCTCCTCGCCCTCCTCGTGCTCCTCGTCCTCCTCGTCCTCTTCGTGCTCCTCGCCCATCGTGGCCCTCGCGTCCAGAGATGACTTTTGAGTCGTCTCAAAAGTCATTGCGGCCATCGCGTCCATCTCATCTATTGCATCCATCTCGAAAAACATCTTGCAAACGTTGATGCTCAGCTCTTTCACCGCCTGGGAGGATAAGAGTGGGGAGGGTGGATTGAACGGGGGGAAAGGAAGGGGGGAAAGTAGTCCGAAAGAGGAGGAAAGAGATTTGGAGGAGTGGAAGAAAGGAGGGGGGGACGGGGGGGGGAGGAGAGAGAGGCATGGAGGAGATGAGGGCGAGGAGATGGAGAGAGGATGGAGAGGAGTGGGTGAGGAGAGAGGAGTGAGAGCAGCATGCATGCCTCAATTTTTTAGGCGCCTCAAAAGTAGCACGGCACTCATGCATTGGGCAGGAGAGAATTGGCTGCTGGCATTCATCGTAAGCATCTCTGGCCACTTGACCATCTCCAGAAACATCTCTCTCCATTCACAGTCGTGTTTTGAATCGACACAAAACACCACTTGTCCAGACCAGAAACATCTCTCTCCGTTCCTAGTACGCGCATTGTGGGGAGAGGAGACGAGGGAGGGGAAGATTAAGGAGAGTGAAGGGGGAGCGGAGGGGGAGAGAGATAGAGGTGGGGGAGAGGAGGGAGGGGAGGGAGGAGGGGAGAGAGGAGGGGGGGGAGAGAAAGGAAGGGGGAGGGGAGAGAGAGGACAGAGAGAGGAGACAATAGAGGGGAAGAGGAGAGAGGGGAGAGGGAGATGGGGATGAGCAGAGCCGGGGAGGACGGAGAAGAGGTGGGGATTTGAGGGTGAGCAGTGCGAGAGAGGAGGGAAAAGAGTGGGATATGTAGGTGAAGGGGAATGAGATGCGACGGAAGAGGGTCAAGTTGACAAAGCCAAGCATATACTGGCTCATAATAAGCTTACATGTTGACAGCCATATTGGTGGCGAGTTGACGAAGTAATGAAGAACGTGGGAGGCGAGGCACAGGCCAAAGGAGCCCCGGTAACCCCATGAGATGAGAGTACAATTGCACAAGGAGGTTAAATAATTACAAGGAGCCTTGATTGGACAACGACATTTTCCAGGTCACATAAATTTGGGCCGTGTTTTGAGTCGACTCAAAACATGAAGCCCCAGTAACCCCATGAGATGAGCGTACAAGTGCACAAGCACGTCGAATAATAACAGGGGGGCTTGATTGGGCAACAACATTTTCCAGGTCACGTAAATTTGGCCGACCAGGTGAAGATTAACTTGATGTGATTCACTTGCACCATTGCCCATTTCAAAGGCAAGCTGGTTATCTTATTAGAGCGAGATCACTGCACCCAACATGCCTCCAGTGATTACAGCATGTGCTACACTCTGTACAAACACCCAAGATGTACACACACTGCACAGCACCTGCAGTTGCCCTGGGACCTCCGCTCGTTTCAGTTCATAAGCTAAAAGCACGCCAACCGGCTCACTGGCCACACTCTACCTGGTTTCAATGGCTTCTGTCCATGCTACAACCATAGGCTGTCCGTGCTACAGCCATAGGCAGTCCATGCTACAGCCATAGGCAGTCCGTGCTACAGCCATAGGCAGTCAGTCCATGCTACAGCCACAGCCACACTTCAGAAGCGATCCCGGTGCTACACAGGGCTCAATGCCCACACCATACCTGGTTCTGGGTTGACTTTTTAGTCAACTCAAAAGCCAAGCACTACACAGGGCTCAATGCCCACACTATACTTGGTTCTGAAATGACTTTTGAGTCGACTCAAAAGTCAAGCACTACACAGGGCTCAATGACCACACCATACTTGGTGGCTCAATGCTCACACTATACCTGTTGCCAGGGGCTTTCAACGTTGCCCACACTATAAGTTGTGCCAGTGGCTTTCAGCATTGCGCTCGAGTGCTGCAGAGATGAGAGGCAGGATGGTGGTGCGGTTCTGAGCCACGAGTGTCACGATGGAGTCATTGTCCCACAGGTGCAGCGTGCGCTCCACCACCTGATGAGAGGGGGAGGGAGTGTATATGTGGTGTGTGTAAATCACAGCACGAGTTCCACAATGTAGTTCGTGTTCCACAGGTGCAGCGTGCGCTCCGCCACCTGAGGAGGGAGTGTATATGTGGGGTATGGTGTGTGAGTGAGCAATATACATAACGTTTCTGACGTGGTGGAAGTGAGGAGGAGGGAGTGTATATGTGGGGTACGGTATGGGGTATGGTGTGGGGTATGGTGTGGGGTACGGTGTAGAGTACGGTGTGGGGTACGGTGTGGGGTATGGTGTGGGGTACGGTGCGGGGTACGGTGTGGGGTATGGTGTGGGGTATGGTGTGGGGTACGGTGTGGGGTACGGTGTGGGGTACGGTGCCACGAGCATGACAAAGTAGTGTGCGCTTCACCACCTGCATGGGGGGGAAGGGAAACGGGGTTTGCGGGGCTGGTGGAGGAGAGACAGAGTATTTCCGCGCCACGAGTGTCACGATGCAATTGTTGTTCCATTGAAGCAGTGTGCGCTTCACCACCTGCATGGGGGAAAAGGGGAACGGGGCGGAGGAGGGGGAGGCTGGAGGGGTGGCGGGGTGTATATATGGGGCATGGAATGTGAAATGTGACATAGGTGGGGCCAAGGTAGGGTGTCACATGACATGTCAGGCAGACAATGACCATCGCATAGGCCAAAGCCTAATGTCACTCGCACCCATAAGTAAAATAAGCGAGCCCCACTCACTCTATCCCAACTCTGGTCGTTGTCGGTTTGTTTCTGAGAATGCTTCCAGCTTGGAATGCTTCCAGCTTGGAATGCTTCCAGCTTGGAATGCTTCCTGCTTGGAATGCTTCCAGCTTGAATGCCATACAATATTAGCATATTCAAGCATCAAAGCTGGATCATAGAATTTCGGGAGGGAAATCATGGCTAGAGCGTTGTAGGCATCCACAACTCAAAGCGTTGTAGGCATTGCATCATGCTCCCACTCCATCACACCCCGTCACACCTCCTCACACCCCATCACCGTATCACGCCCCTTTGTTCTGAAACGTGACCTCTGCTGGAACAGCAGCGTCACAGCCATTTGACAGCTCGTGTTCTTGTGTAAGAACGCATCGCACCCCATCACACCATATTGCACCGCATCACACCGTACCTGTAATTGGGTGGGAGCACCGTGCAAGGAGCCGTGACATCGTGTGCGATCATGATGACCAGCTGCTTCTCCATGACACTCACTTGCACCTCCTTACACCTCCTCACACATCCTCACACCTCCTCACACCTCGCCACACCCTCTCAAACCCGACCACCATATCACATCGCATGAACCGCATCACACCCAACAAACACCCCACTGTACCTGGTAGTGCGGGGAGCTGAGGCAGCGAGCGATCTGCTGGAACAGCAGCGTCATCACCATCTCAAACTCCGACGCCTGCGTCAGCTCCAAATTTTTCTCCAATTCCCCCAGGAAAAGCACCTCATTGTGGCTGTTGTTTAAGGGCCAGAACTTAAGCAACCCGCGCAGCACCAAATCCGCGAGCTTCGGGTCTTTCTCCACGAACTGAGTGATGCAGTACGACAGCTGCTGGTGGTACATCGACACGCACTTAGGCTTGTGCAGGGGAACCAGCGCCCAGTCTAGAGTCTTTATACGTTCCTCCTTAAGCGGTAGCACAAATTCTTTGATAACACTCCCTAGAATATCCAGCAGCTCTGCTGGATGCCGTTATGCCGCTCCTGTTATAGTCACAATATGCTTGAATGTGCCTAAAACGAAAGATAGAGAGCACAGACGGATTTCTGCACAGCGGCTTCAAACGTTGATAGCGCAGCTGCAAATGCCTTGATTCAAATTGGATCTGGAGCGTCTTCACGACGTCTACAATAAGTAATTTAGATTGCACGATTTCATAAAGAATTGACGACACAGCGTCGGTTTGAACGAACGGTACTATGGCAGCCACTATAGTCTTAGAACACAAGATAGGAAGAGTTACGAGTTGGGAATGACTCCCAGCTCCTACAAACCCCAAGAGCCGAGGTACAGTGATGTGGAACAGTGCCACACTGTCCCCAACCACGAAGGGTCTCGAAACTACCCTTCACTAGGGCCTACACCAAGTGAAATGTTACACTACACAAAGTAATGTAACTATCTTCAATATCTTGAGGTGTACCCTTTTGGCGAGCTTCGAAATCACTTGAGGCTTGACACCAAGGCTCGGGCTCTTCATCACAAACTCATCCTTGAGTTCTTGATGGGTCTGCTGCACACACCTGCGACACGCCGAACGTTCGACACAGGACAAAATAGAAACCGCGCACGACAAAATAGAAACCGCGCGCGAGACACAAACGACCGCGTAACACGCGTCTAGCGATAACTCGCTATTGACTCGACACACACACTCGACATCATGACTCAACATTCACACACAATTATAAGCATGAAATATATATTATCCCATGCCCTCATACCATTCCATACACACACACATTCACGCACACGGACAACAAGCCGAGTGCAAACCGTAGGGTTGCACCAACAAACTCCCCCTCGGATTGTTGGCCTTAGGATATGTTGCTCTCTCAGTTCAGAGCCATCCCAGCCAGCTTGCAACACTTCCAATGCTGCTGCTCCACCAGCCTCTTGGTCATCATGTCAGCCGGCTGCCCCGTGGTCTTCACATAGCGCAACTCAACTTCACCCGCGGTTACCATGCTCCTCGTCCAATGCCACTTCACCCTCATGTGCTTCGTGAGTCCATGCAACACAGGGTTCTTAGCAAGAGCAATGGCACCCTGGCTGTCACAGTACAGTGGGGTAGGTCCTTGCTGCTCCTCCCCCAATTCAGCCAACAAACGCCGCTGCCACACAATCTCCCGTACGGCACGGAAGAGTGCCATGTACTCGAACTCCACCGAGCTCAAAGCTTGGTCAACCTGCTTCTTGCTCTCCCAAGCAGTTGGGCCTCCACCAACACAGCATATGAAGCCTCCCACACTTGTCATGTCCTCTGGTTCTGATGCATATGAAGCATCCGAGTAGGCGGTGAGGAACAAACGCCCGGGTTCAACACCATCCGCGCCCTTTTGGTGCCTTTGTGCCGCCGCCGAGTATTGCAGCCCAACGGTCGGTGTTTGGCCAAGATACTTGGCCACCCTCATTCCAGCTGCTACCTGCTCCTCATTAGGGCATTGCACAACCCTAGCCAGCTGCCCGGTAGCAAACGCGACGTCCGGTCGGGTGTTTACCGCCGCATACATGAGGCTGCCCACCAACGAGTGAAATCGGCGCCTCTCCTCTTCACCAACGCTCTCCTCCTCTGGTCCCTTCACACACTTGAACCCAGAGGGAAAGGGTGTAGCCACATGGCCTTCACTCTGCCCAAAGTTGGCAGCCAATGCCTCCAGGTACTTTCGTTGATGCACCCGCATGCACCGCTTCTCCACATCTCGTTCGATGTGGAGCCCAAGGTAGAAGCTCACGTCACCAAGGGCCTTGCACTTGAACTTGTCTTGAAGCTTCAGCATCACCTCCTTCACAAGGTCAGAAGAGGGTGAGAAAATGAGGATGTCATCCACATAAACCACCATGAAACTCCTCTGCTCCCCCTCGCCAAGCATGAACAAGGAGTGATCGGCCGTTGAGGGAGTGAAGCCGATCCCCTCCAACACTTCGCGCAGCTTCATGTACCATTGCCTAGGGGCCTGCTTCAGCCCATAGAGGGCCTTCTTCAGCTTCCACACTCTGCCACTACCATCATCAAACCCCTCTGGCTGCGCCATAAAAATCTCCTCCTCAAGGATGCCGTTAAGGAATGCCGTTACGATGTCCATTTGCTTTACTACCCATCCTTTGATGGCGGCTCCCGCGAATAGGGTTCGCAGCGTCGTCGGCTTCACCACAGGGGCAAACAGCTCCTTGAAGTCCACCTTCTCCTTCTGCTGGTACCCCTTGGCTACAAGCCTAGACTTGTAGCGCTCGATCTTGCCGTCGGCATCCGACTTGATTTTGAAGAGCCACTTGGACGTTATCGCCGTACGCCCCTCCGGTAGCTCCACCAATTCAAACGTGTCATTCTCCTCGATGCTCTTCAGCTCACTCTCCATGGCCTTCTTCCACTCCTCAGCATCACTACTCTCCAAAGCCTCCTTGAGAGTTGCTGGTTCTCCCGGCATCTCCACCGGAGAGAAGAACGCGAAGGCACACTCCTCGTAGTCACTCTCCTCGTCGTCTCCGACCATCATTGCCGCTCCGGCCAGGGCTGTCTTGCCCTGCTTTCCCGGCGCATCATAGGTCAGCCTATTAGGGGGTTGAACTCTCCTCTTCCCCCTTCCTTCCTCCTCAGCTGCAGGGACTTGAAGGCCTTGGCGTTGCTGCGGTGTGGCTCGAATCCGTGGAGCACTCGTAGTACGGGAAGGGAGTGACGGTGCACGCTCGCTCACTTGCTGCACCTCCTCCTCTTCTTCCTCTGCATCATTGGCCTCCTCTCCCCCATTCACAAGGGAGGATTGCCTTGTGGTTGTGCTGCCGCTGCTCAGTTCCAAAGGCAGCTCCACATGCTCCAAACCGGAACTCTTCACCTCCCCAAACCGCACGCCTATCTTCGCCTCATTCTCCGCCTTCCAATCCTTGTACATGAAGTTCTCCATGAACTTGCAGTCCCTGCTCACCAAGAACTTCTTGGTGAATGGGTCCCAAAGAAGCCATCCCTTGCTGTTTTGAGCCATGCCCAAGTGCACGGCCCACACCGCCTTGGCACCAAGCTTGTTGTGCCGAAGATGCTTAGGCACGAGCGCCACGCACATGCACCCGAACACCCGAAGCATATCCACCTTTGGCTTCCTTCCTAGCCACTCCACATAGGGCACCCATTTGTCTGCTCCCACATGAGTCAAGGCTCTGTTCTTGGCCACACACGCGCTCCGCACCTCATCTGGCCAGAAATAGTCGGGTAGCCCGGCTTCAATGAGCAACCCGCGTGCCGCCTCCGTGATTGTGCGGTTCGCTCGCTCGGCGATGCCGTTCATTGCAGGGGAGTATGGCATGGTGAGGGAGTGCCGAATACCATTCTTCTTCAGCCACAACCCAAACTCCTTGCTCAGGAACTCTCCCCCTCGATCGGTGCGGATTGACTTGACTAGACGGTCTTGTTGCCGCTCCACCATCGGGAACCAATCCGTCTTCAACGTTTCAGCCACGTCGCTCTTCTTGGCCAGCACGTACACCCAAGTCATGCGGGTGTAGACGTCGACAATGGTGAGAAAATACTCAGCTCCAGCAGCTCCAAGCTTCAGGGGGCCCACCATGTCCATCACCACCTGACCAAGTGGTGCCTTAGCCGTTCTCTCCGAACTAGAGAACGGGTAACGGGTGAACTTGGCTTGCATGCACGTCGGGCAGCCAAGTACCTCATCGGGCTCCCCCTTCAAACGTATGCCAGCAACCATCTCATTCTTCACTAGCTGCTGCAAGATGGGCAGGGCCACATGCCCCATTCGCCGATGCAAGGTGAGCCAATCACACTCCTCCGTAGCCGAAGTCGGATTGGAGAATGCCGCACTCGCAATAGTGCCCCACATGTTCTCTCCATACTCCTCCTCCGCTGCTGCCTTAGAGTTCTCCTCACCCTTTTGCTGCTCCTTGGTTGCTGCACCACTCTCCTTAGGTTCACTGAACTTGCTGGTCCCTCCAGGTTTGCTCTTCTTGAGCTCATTCTCCTTAGCGCGACCGTTCGCGCCATTGTCGCTACCGACCGCTCCATCCTTGGTGCTGATGCTTGCTGCCACTTGCCTCTCCTTAGGCATAGGGACCACTGGGATCTGCCACATCTCGTTGTAGACATCCCTGTCCTCATGAAGGTCCCAAAGAATTCGATCGCCAAGCCTTGCGGTGTAGGTCTTGGCTCCCTTCGAGTTCGTGTCCATGCCGGCCTTTGCCAACCGCCGCACGGAAATCAGGTTTGCAGCAAGGCTGGGCACCCAAAGCACGTTCTTGAGGCCCACCATCTTCCCATCAGCACCCTTGAACATGGCCTTGCCCATGCCTTTCACCTCTGCTCGCTGCCCCAAAGCCGATGTGACATGCTTCACCGGTGACGGCTCGAGTTCGGTGAGCAAGTCCGGGCGAGGTGTCATGCTATAGGTAGCGCCACTATCAATCACCCAATAGTACAGGGGGTGTAGGGTCACCTTCCCCACAGCTGCTGGCTCCTCAAAGCCTTCATCCTTCTCTGGACCAGCCGGTGCTTGCGTCGACACGAAGTAGAATAGACCCGGGTATCGATCGTCGCTCGGGTCCTTGTCGTTGTCTCCGCTCTTCATGTTTGCAGCTCCGCCACCGCGACCACCACGGCCTCCACGGCCTCGTCCTCTCCCTCCTCCTGCTCATCTACCCTCTTGGCCTTGAGCAGGGGTCCAACCATCAGGGAGTTTGTAGCAGTCGCGCCACATGTGTCCGCTCTTGTGGCAATAGTGACACTCGCCGTCGAATCGGCCGCGACCGCGTCCGTAGCTCTTGTCGTCGCTGCCGTAACCGCCACTCCTGCGGCCTCCGCCGAAATTTCTGCCACCAAACCTTCCTCCCCCTCGTCCTCTGCCTCTTCCTCGACCATATCCACGGCCGATGCTCGCTGCCCCAGCGCCATCCGCACTCGCCAACTCACGGCGGCGGAAATCCTCTTGAAGGATAGCTCGCTTCACGTCTTCAAGCGAGAGGCGGGGCAAGTCGCGATTAAGGTTGATGATGAGCGAGGACCATGACTCTGGGAGTAAGGCCAGCAACTTGGTCTTCTTTTGGAGCTCACTGTAGTTCAAATCAGCTCCCTCAAGCCGCGTCAACAAGTCGAAGAATTTCTGCACCCCTTCTTCAACCGCTTCGTCTTCTTCAATTCGTAGTGCCGCCATTTGCCGTTCCAACACCACCGCTACCGCCGCTGTTGCAGGAGCATGTACACCCTTGAGAGCAGCCCATGCCTTTGGTCCTTTCTCTGGTTCACGCTGGAATGGCTTGATGTGACGGATCTGACTGCTCCCCAACGCTTGCCCAAGTAAGAGATAGCCTTGTGCGCTCTTCCGCACCCACGGGCTCTTCTCCGGGTCGTTCTCGGGGCGCTTCTCCGTTCCTTCCATCACCTCCAGCAGGTCATAGTGGTCAAAGATGTTCTCCATCTTGAAGGACCATTCAGCAAAGTTGTCACCGTTGAACTTGTCAAGCCCAAACACCCTAGGCTCATCCCTAGGTGGGCCAAGACTTGGTTGCATGGGCGCCATGGCTGAATCACGGGGTTGGCCTTGAGCTTGAGCTTCTCCACTGCCACCAGCACCTCTGCCACCCCTTTCCTCAGGTCCAGACATTGTCGAAACTGCTCCAAGGGGCTCTGATACCACTTGTTATAGTCACAATATGCTTGAATGTGCCTAAAACGAAAGATAGAGAGCACAGACGGATTTCTGCACAGCGGCTTCAAACGTTGATAGCGCAGCTGCAAATGCCTTGATTCAAATTGGATCTGGAGCGTCTTCACGACGTCTACAATAAGCAATTTAGATTGCACGATTTCATAAAGAATTGACGACATAGTGTCGGTTTGAACGAACGGTACTATGGCAGCCACTATAGTCTTAGAACACAAGATAGGAAGAGTTACGAGTTGGGAATGACTCCCAGCTCCTACAAACCCCAAGAGCCGAGGTACAGTGATGTGGAACAGTGCCACACTGTCCCCAACCACGAAGGGTCTCGAAACTACCCTTCACTAGGGCCTACACCAAGTGAAATGTTACACTACACAAAGTAATGTAACTATCTTCAATATCTTGAGGTGTACCCTTTTGGCGAGCTTCGAAATCACTTGAGGCTTGACACCAAGGCTCGGGCTCTTCATCACAAACTCATCCTTGAGTTCTTGATGGGTCTGCTGCACACACCTGCGACACGCCGAACGTTCGACACAGGACAAAATAGAAACCGCGCACGACAAAATAGAAACCGCGCGCGAGACACAAACGACCGCGTAACACGCGTCTAGCGATAACTCGCTATTGACTCGACACACACACTCGACATCATGACTCAACATTCACACACAATTATAAGCATGAAATATATATTATCCCATGCCCTCATACCATTCCATACACACACACATTCACGCACACGGACAACAAGCCGAGTGCAAACCATAGGGTTGCACCAACAGCTCCGACTCGATAAACTGGTAAAAAATGTTGCTAATAGCCTCGCGGATGAACAACCGATGAACCATGAGTTTCAAGTAAATCTGGAGCATAATAGCATTCAAATAGGCCCGCTCGCGAGGGTCCTCTGAGTCGAACAGGTTCAGCAGCTTTAAGATGAACAGGTTCAGCAGCTTTAAGATGAACTGCTGGTCAATGAAATGCTTCGCGTCATTCGCGTTGCCGGTCTCGCTAGAGACGACGTGCCAAAGCAGGATGTAGACTAATGCTTGGTGCGCCCACGCAGGTTCCAAAGTCGGCTCTTCTACCTTCGGGTCGAACGATTCCAGGTCGAATGATTCCGACCTGGACATGATCTCGTGCGCGGACGGCGATAACGGCCGAAAGAGATCAATCTCCAGCATGTGCGTGATGCCTTGTTTAATTTCCCGGTTCCAGATTTAACGTAGTCGATTAGCTCGAGCAGCATGTGCAGCTTGATTTGCTTCTCCTTCACGTTTTTCTTTGGGTCGTCAAGATTGAACAGATAAGTGCAGAGGCGAAGCTTCCAAAACACCAGTAGTGCCTGCTGCTCCCGTGGCCCCACGTCTGATAACAGCAGAAGCGGCTCGGCGAATGGAGGCAAATCCACCTGCGCAATCTCTTTGTTCGGGTCGCGACGTTCTTCCTCCTCACGGCGAGCTTCTGTAAAGGAATATAGGAGAGGGGAAGAGTGGGAAAAAAGAGGCATGGATCAGGTAGGGGCCTGGAATACCCACCACATCTATTCTAGGAGGCTATGGGGCCAGGCAGGACCGCCACCCACCACGGCTTAAGGGGTTAAATGTTGTTGCCAATTTTAGAATTGAGGCCGGACTCGACTTCCATTATGTGCTGTTCACAAAACCCCCAGACCCTCCAGGCATATGCCCACACTAAAACAGAGAACATTTCACACTGCCCTGCGGTGTGACTACAAGAAATGTACCCCATGAACAAAACACGAAAATGTTCACCCCTACCCAACATGCTAGTGTTTGGGGCGAACAAATAAGGCTTTATCCAATTCGACGAACAGATAAACAGATGGATCAAAAACTTGTTCGGGACAGACCGAACATATTCAGTTTGCCACCAGCAGGCGTTCGAGACGTGCTTGACCCGACGACTCATGTCTCCACATCTTCCCTCTCAACACGTTCGTGTTCAGGTTCTACTCATGTCTACACATCGTTTCTCTCAACCTATGTGTACCTCAGGCAGAGCGAGCTAAATCAATACAATCACTCGTTTCCGCACCTCCTTCTTTCAGGAACTGGCGCCGGCAGTCGTTGTAGAGAGCCTCGTCCATCTCAAGAAAAAAACTGCGCACGCTGATGCTGAGCTCTTTCACTGCCTGGGCAGGGGGGAGGAGGAGGGGGGGGGGGGTGGGGGGTGGAGGGTGAGAGTAGGGCGGGGCAGGGGAGGAAGTGGCAATGGCAGTCGTCAAAGAGCCACGCACTTTGATGGACATGCACTGGGAGTGCGCTCGAGAGCACTGGCATTCGTCTGTCTCTAGAAATGTCCTGCGCTGCGCACGTTGATGGCCCGCTATTTCACTGCTTGGGCAGAACGGAGGGGGAGCTGGGAATGGGGGAAAGAAACGGGGGAGAGTAGTTGCCGTAAAGCGCCTCGTCCATCTCGAGATATGTTCTGCGCACGTTCACGGTCAGCCTTTTCACTTCCTGGGCAGAGAGGACGGTGAGGGGGGAACGGGGGGAGGGGGAAGGGGGGAGAGCAGTCAGGAAGAGGAGGGGGGGGAGGTGGAGGAGAGGACGGAGAAGATGCAAAGAGATGAGGGAGAAGGAGCGTGGATGAGTGAAGCAAGGGGAGACGCGATGGGAGAGGGTTAAGTTGACAAGGACCTTAGTTGACAAAGATGCACGGCGGACGCTGCGTCCTGCGTCTGGACGCATGGACACAGGACGCACGTCTAGACGCCGGACGCACGGCAAATATTTTTTCGGGCTGACCCAAAAAAAATCGCCAATGCGAAGTTGACATTCGCGATTTCAATGCGACTGTCTATCAAATTCGCGACATTTCGACCCCCCCCCTAACCCATTTTGACCATAAAAAACAGCCCACACACAACATTTTGTAACCCCTCATCACCAAAATTGTAAACCCAACCCCTCACAACCCAATTACATCTAGAAAACCAAACCATGGTGGACCACCACCAAGCCCATTTAGGAGCTCAAACTCTTCATTTGTGCTCCATCTCTTTACATGAACACAATTCTCCTTCGTAAACCCTCGAGGGTCTAGCTACCTTTCGCTCCATAGTGCTACCTTTTGCTACTTTTTTCCTCACGTGTGTGGTACGTCGTCCTCCCCGCCCTTCTCATTGTCAGAATTAGCAGTAGAAAGTAAGAATGAAGAAAGGAGGAGGTTCACTAGCAAGCAGTTGGATACATATAGCAAACCCTAATTGGGCTGTACTCACTATAGAGTACCCCACTGCAGGCTAGACAATTATAACATTCTGACACACCCCCATAGCCAAAGTGGGGTGTAATCAGCACAACAAGCAAGCATAGTAATAGTTCACAATTATAAGCAAAGCTAGTGGTAGTCACAGCGGGCAAGTGAGGAGGAGGAGGGACTGTGAGAGGAGAGAAGATGAGAGACGGCGGCTGAAGCTGCAGACACACGGGCAACAGGAGCTGCTGGCACAGTGGCTACCGGGACAGTGCGCCCCGGACTACTGGAGTAACTGGCTCACGGGCTACGAGGAGCTACAGGAGCAACGGACCCTCGGGCGACAGGCGCAGCAGGCTCTCTGGGCTACCAGGACAGTGCGCCCCGGATTACAGGTGCTGCGGACGACAAGACAGCAGCCTCCGCTCAACCTCCTCCAACTGTCCCACACACCCCCCACACACCCACTGCTTCACTCCTAACTCCACTTGCACGTCACCCCCCTAGTACCACTCCTTCGGCTCCCACACACCCACCCCCCTCAGCGGCAGCTGCAGCACTGGGAGACGGAGGAGGAGGAGCAGGGGACGACGCACAGAAACTGCACCCCCATACCCCCCACCCCCAAACCCTAATTCAGGAGAACGGGCAGCAGCAGGGGTGGGGCGCCGTCAGAAGCACGGGGGACAGCGGGCAGCGCAGGGGCAGAGAAAACAGGGCGCCCACGGGCCTGGCGCAGCCCGTACGAACCGCGTGCGGGCGGCCCGAGGCGCGCCCTGGCCTGGCGCAGTCCGTACGGGCCGCGCGCGGGCCTGGCGCTGCCCGTACAGGCCGCGCGCGGGCCTGGCGCAGCCCGTACGGGCCGCGCGCGGGCCTGGCGCAGCCCGTACGGGCCGCGCGCAGGCTGTACGGGCCGCGCGCGGGCCCTACGCAGGTCGCGCAGGCCGCGACGGGCGACGGGGGGCGACGCGCGGGTCCCCGTCGCCCGTCGCAGCGCCTTCCGGGAGCGACGCGCGGAGTGACGGGGCAGAAAGCCGCCGCGCGCCTCGGGGCGCACGGTGGGCAGAAAACCGCCGCGCGCCTCGGGGCGCACGGCGGGCAGAAAACCGCCGCGCGCCTCGGGGCGCACGGCGGGCAGAAAACCGCCGCACGCTCCGAGCGCGCGGCGGGATGAAAAATCCGTCGCACGCCACGGGGCGTGCAACACACAGAGTAGCAGTAGCAGCGGAAGCAGTGAGGTGGTGGGCCCACCCACAGGATCGACCCAAGGGGATCGACCTGCTCTGATAGCATGTCAGAATTAGCAGTAGAAAGTAAGAATGAAGAAAGGAGGAGGTTCACTAGCAAGCAGTTGGATACATATAGCAAACCCTAATTGGGCTGTACTCACTATAGAGTACCCCACTGCAGGCTAGACAATTATAACATTCTGACACTCATGCCCTATAACGTGCTTTTTTGGCTGCCTTGACGTTTTTTTTTGCCCTGCCCAGGCATGCGTCTTTTTCAGCGTCTCACATGCCCCATAGAAGCGTCCTGCGTCTAAGACGTTGCGTCTGGACGCACCCGTTTAAGACAAGGACATGCATCTACTCGCTCATAATGAGCTTACTCATTAACAGCCGCGTTGGTGGCAAGACAAAGATGTAATGAAGAATGCGGGAGACACATGCTACTCACAGACTCACCCCCGACTGGGCGGCGGCAACGCATAAACCCCGAAACTTTGAGTCGAGACGAGTGGGAGAGTCGGAAAGGCATGAGCAACCATTTGTCGCATCCGGACCGAACTCGGTTTTGCTCAACCAGGGTCCAGTCGGGGGTCAACACGGGGCGGATCCGCCAATTTCTTTTCTCAGACCCAAAACGGCTTAAAAGGGGTTGGGTCAGGACGGGACGGGTCGGTTCAAATCAGGTCGGGTCGGGTCGGGTCGACCTAGTTAGGTCGGGGATTACCAGAGGAGCAACCCAGCCCATCCATTTGCCATGTTGGTTCAGGTTGACCCAACCCTCCTGGGCCATTGACCCATGCATAGATTCAGTTGAGATCAAAGCATGACTCCTCTTCTGGTGCCTACTGCACCTGCCACCCTGCCTGGTTCAAGTGGCTTCATTCTGAGCAACAGACATGGCCCACCCTGTACATGCAGCTGCAGGAACCACTGTGCTGCGATTCACTTGCACCATTGCTCGTTTCACTTCTCGCACAAATGGGCTATTTCATGGCTGCGACGCAGAGGAGGATTCGCATGGAGGTATGTCTTCCTACCGGAGCAAATGTTTTGTCGAAGTCCACGAACTGGGTGTGTTCGAAGCCGCGGATGACCCATCGTGCTTTGTATTTGTCGACAGTCCCATCAGTGTGTGTTTTGATTATGAAAAACCACTTTCCTATGAGAATCTTCTCCCCTTGGCGTGTCGTCGTGGTACCAGCTTCCGGGTGCCACGCCGCTGTAGTGCAGCAACTTTTGCGGCCATGGCTGCTCTCCACTTCTCGGCATCGGGCCCGCAGAGAGCCTGACGAATGGTGGTGGGATCGACCAGCTGGTGGTTACCCCGTACGGCGTCGGGGAGTTCGAGGATGCGAACTCTTGTGAGGTTGGATTCTGCGGCATTTGGAACTTCGACCACGCCGTTGTCGTCACCAGGGATGTCGCGAACAGTGTCTCGAGAAGAATCGCGATCGGGGTCTTCCTCCATGGGTGAGTGCATTTCTGCACTTGCATAATCGTGTTGTGCATGTACTGCTTCGTGTGGATCAGTTTTGGTCGGGGAAAATGTTGTTATTCCGAGCTCCTCTGTAATGGGTACGAGGGTGCCTCATCCTCAGTCACCTCGGTTGGTTGTTCTCCTGCCACGTCGACGTCATCATTGTCACTGGCATAGCTGTGTTGTCCCTGGAAAAGGTGGTCCGGTGCGTTTTGTGCAGTGAGTTCTGTCGGGGTCAGTCTTTTGTAGAAGATGCAGTCACGTGAACGCGTGAGCTAGTGGGTGGCGAAGTCCATAATTGTCCAGGTATTTGGATTTGATTCCAAGGTGAATCCCAACGAGCTCAGTCTTTAAATTTTCCGGTCCGGGCAGTGTGGGGGCGGTATTGTACCATGCACCCGAAGACTCGCAGCATGCGTGTGTCGGGGTGTTTGACGGTCCATTCCTTGAAAGGTGAGGTGTTGTTGGGCAGTGCTTTCGAAGAAAGCATGTTGTGCAGCCGAACTGCATGCGCCATCACGAAGGGCCAATATTTGGTTGGCACAGCTGACTGCTTCATGAGGGCTCGCATTTTTATCGCGAGGCTCCTGTTGGTTTGCTCTGCCAATCCCTGTTGCTCGTGAGTGTTGGGAGCGAGATCATCCTCTGGATCCCCTTCTGTCCGCAAAGGGTTTTGAACTCCTCTGTCTGATACTCCAGAGCTCCGTCCGTTTGAAACGCCTTCAGCTTCTTCCCTTTGCTCTGGGTCTCCGCCATGCTGAGCCAGATTTCGAAGCACTGGTAGGCGAGATAGAGGTTGCTGACATTCACGGCCCAGACGAAACGCATGCCGGCGTCGATGAAGGTAAGCGTGTACTGCTCTCCTCCAACTTCTTTTGCCGTGAGTACCAGGAAGTCGCTGTAGACCTTTTCGAGCGGCTTGTAACGTTCTGCTCCAGGTATCTTCTCGGCAAAGGGCGTGTGACGCAGCGCAGCTGTCGGACAGACGGTGCAGTTGGGTAAGTCAGTTCTTAATTTGAGTAGTTTTCCATCTGGCAGCAACAGTGCGTCTGCCGCAAGGACGTTTGCGTCGATGCAGTTGTTGAGCACTTCGATCGATGGGTGCCCGAATCGTTGGTGCCAGATGTTGGGGTCGGCGCGGTATCCACTCGTGCGCGCGCAGAACTCCTTCTCTCGTGCTGAGATTTGTTCTGTGGTTTCGTTTCCAATGTGTTCCGCATGTTCGTCGGATACAGCAACGCGGACTGCCGCTGCCTGAAGTGTCGCGCCGTGATACGTTCCGCTGGTGTCGCCGATGGTGGAGGTGTCAATCATCACGAGAAGTTTCAGCGGTCCTTCGGGAGGTGTCGGTGTGACTCGTGGACAACGATCCTCCAGCTGCATGACTTCTCCTTCCTCGAACGGTATCGCCAATCGCTGCTCCCCTTGTCTCAATGCGGAGGTAGTCCCTGCCGTCTGTTGTGAGGGGAGGAGGTGAGGTCCGTACTCCGTTGACGATTCCTTTTCTTCTGCTTCCAGTGCCTCCCCGGTGACTTCTGGTTCTTCTGCTTCTTCTGCTGCAGGTCCTTCGGTGACGTTTCCCCATCCGGTTTCAGCTACGGTAGCTTCTTCCGGTGCGGTATTCTCCATGACCCAACGGATGTCCACCGCGTCCCATCCTTCGGTCGTGTTCCAACCTGTGGGTTGTGGGACGCGAGGCCAGGTTTCTTGTACCACCCTTCCTGCTACCGTACTTGGCATTTCCGAGCTTATCTCCTCTCCTTCTTCCACTGTCGAAGCTCCAGTGTCTGCAGGATTAGTGGTCGAGGCGACGGGCACGGCGAGCGTGCGGAAGGTTCCGTCAAGGCCGGGCATTGGTAGTCCGTTTCTTCCGGGTGGCTCCACGTCGGTGGTGACGGGTGACCCGGTGGATCAATAACAAAGATGTGGTGATTGTCCCCAGAGGTCTTGGGTGATTCGAAGTCGAGCACAAACACTCCTCCCTCGCTTGTTGCCTTGCCGATAAAGGTCCCTTCATATATGAAGTGAAGCTCGTTCTCTGTTGTTTGGAGCTCGACACCGCACTTCATCAGTTGGTCGAGATACAAGAGGTTGTATTGAAGCTCTGGCATGACAAGGACGTCGCTGATGTAGATGCAGTCACCGGTGTCGTGCGATTCCAGCTGGATCTCTCCGCGGCTCCTGGCGTGGATCTTTTGGCTGTTGGTGACGGTGATTTCAACCTTGTTAAAGAGTTCTTCACTATTAAGGATGACGATGCTCGACGACACCATGTGTTGGCCATAGCAACTATCCAGGTACCACTTGTTGACTTCTTTCTTTGCCTTGGCAAGGTTCGCGAGCTTCGGAGTTATGTGATGCTCCATGTCATGCTCGTCTTCGTAAACATAAAAAATAACCCTCTTTGTCGTATGCGATGCGTGCAGGTGGTGACTCTTGGATCCACTGTGGAGCTTCCCAATCGAACTGCATGCGGCCGACTGTCAGCTCGTCGTAGGTGGGGTCGTTTGCCTCTTCATCTTCGAACGATCCTTCGGGTCTCTCCTGAGGTGGGTCCGCAAACTTGTCCTCCCAGCTGCAGAAGAATCAGTGTGTCGGTTGGGGCGAGGCGGTTCGCGTCGCACTATGCAAGTTAATACCTTGCTCTTTCCCTTGTCATTTGTGTTCGCGGGGATTCAGGCCGGAGCTTGAGAGGTGCTGGCAATGCCGGTGGCGATACTGTCTGGTTGCGTGCTGGAGCTCCTGCAGCTTGCTGGTGAGTAGCTCCACCTTTCTGATCGTGATTGTTGCCGTTCAGCTTCCAGCATTCTTGGATGGTGTGTCATGTCTTCTTGCAGTACTTGCAGAAGAGCTTTTTCTTGTCTGGTCGCGCTTGCGCAAAAAATGCAATCTTCTCCTTCTTGTTGCCTCTCTCGTTGCACGGGCCAATCTCCTGTTGCTCAGCGAGGAACGACGCGCAGAGGGAAGTTTCGCTGAGGTTTCCTTGCGTGCGTAGAAGCGACTTGCGCCATTCCGGACTCAGACCAACGAGGATGATGGTGACGAGCATGTCGTCAGGGAAGTTGCCGCAGCTTTGCTTGAATTTGTCCCTCAGGTTTCTGCTGCGGTTGATGTATGGTCCAGCCTTCTCGCCGGAAAATATTTTTACGTTGTTCAGCTGGTTAAGAAGGCGACTGAGTGTCATCGAGTCCGTTGCCATGTGGCAGGTGCGTAGGTGTTCCCATGCTTGCAGTGCCGGCGCCCACTCGTTTTTGAAGGGACGAATGCTCAGTTGTTCTTCGGGCGTCAGATTATGGATCAGGACGGTGAAGGCCAGCAGCGATTCGTTGTCGTATTGCGTCTTCTCTTGAGGTGAGACATTGACCGGGAATGCGTAGGATCCGTCGTAGTACATCCAGATTTGTGCGCCTTGAGCCAGGAGTTCGAATTCAAAACTCCCGGTGTAGAAGTTCTTCCAGTCGAAAGAAAAAATGGTCCTGAGCTTTGATGTCGAGAGAAACTTGCTTTGCATTGACGCCATTGTTTCGTACTGCAATTGTTGTGCTTGTGCAGGACCTTGAGCTCAACGGGAGATGAGCTGCTCGAGGAGCGCTGAGTCCACGGTCGTTGTTCTAGAAGCGACATTGGTGGAGGGAAGTACTGGATTTTCTCCAGCCTCTCCGCAATCTGCGCCTGGCATGATGCTTGCCCTTGATGTAAGAATAAGTTATAGTGAAAATTTTAGCAGTTTCTATAATCAAACTTAGCTCTCATACCATGCTAGAGTGAGGATTTTGGATAGAATAGGATTGCCTTAGAGAGTTTGATAGCGGAAGACTTGTGGTAGGAACCTTGTGCATAGTGAATGTAATTGACAAGATTGATTAAAAGGATAATATACAAACAATAAATAGATCTAGCTAGACAAGTACTCTAAGGGGTACATTCCCTTATTCTAAAATTTTTACAAGCAGTTCTACAGTGACAGCCTGTTGCTATTCTTGTTTGTTACCAAGTCGCTGCGTGTAACCGTACAGGTGGTTACGCCTATTGCCATTCTTCGATGGTGAGTCAATCAGTCCAGATGGTCAACAGTCGCGACAGTTGACCATTGGGACTGTTGACCTTCTTGCCTTTGATACGGGCTGATCCGATACTGCTGCTAGTGCTGTTTCGATAGTGACGAGTGCGGTACACCACCACCGCCACAACAAGAACAACAACGACGAAGACGACGACGGCGGCGGCGGCGGCGGCGACGACGGCGACGGCGGCGACGGCGACGGCAACGGCGGCGACGACGGCGACGACGACGACGACGACGACGACGACCACGGCGACGGCAACGGCGGCGACGACGGCGACGACGACGACGACGACGACGACGACAACAACAACAACAACAACAACAACAACAACAACAACAACAACAACAACAACAACAACAACAACAACAACAACAACAACAACAACAACAACAACAACAACGACAACAACGACAACAACAACAACAACAACAACAACAACAACAACAACAACAACAACAACAACAACAACAACAACAACAACAACAACAACAACAACAACAACAAACCCTCAAACGTCACCGTCCTACTCGTCACCATAGCATCACTCACCTCATCGCCCTCGTGCTTGTCTCGAAACGCCCTCTTGCCGACCCTCTGCTCTCCCCTCCACCCACCTCCTCGCCTTCGATCCCGCCCTAAAATACCATATTGTCGCCCTTCATCTCTCTGCTCCCGTTACCTATCTCATCACCATCGCGCGTGCCTTGAATTGCCCTCCGACTTTCATCTCTCCCATCCCATCACTCGCCTGGTCACGCTCGTGCTCACCCATCAACATCCTCTCCTTGCCCTTCCTCTCTCTCCTCCTATCTCCACATTGTTGCCCTCTCATCAACCCTCTTCTCTCCCCTCCCATCACCCATCTCGTCGCCCTCGCATTCCCTTCGAAATGCCCTCTCTCGCTCTTTGCTTCTCCTCTCCTATCACCCACCTCATCTCCCTCACGCATGCCTTAAATTTCCCCCCCATTACCTTTCACCTTTCCCCCCCCATCTGGTCTCCCTTGTGTTCTCCCTCTCGTCCCGCCACCTTCGGGTTCCCCCTCATCAAGTCCCCCTCATCTCTAGATGCTATTGGTATCTCTCTCAAAACGTCTTTGGCTTGGTTAGGCACACCACCCAGCCTCCCTCTTCCCCTATGCATCACTCATATGGCATAGATATCTGCAAATTTGTAACAAATACGGTACAGTGGGGCAAATGTTTGCACTTCTATGAAATGCTAAAGAAGCCACTTACATCCGTTGTTGCAGGTTCTTTATGAGTTTTCACTCCCCATGGGGTATTTCTGCTACAAGGCCAGAGGAGCTCATAGGCTTTCGAGGTGCCTCAAATGGGGAGCCATTGTAAGTACCCTCTTGCTTCACACCGGCCCTGTTAGCACCGAGGCTGAGGAGCAAATATTCTTTCGAGATGCCTCAAAAGAGGACTCACTGTACATCCCCCATTCCTCCCCTCAATGCCCAGTCTCAACAATGAGGCTCGAGAAGCTACCAGACTGTTGCGGCAGGTCAGAAGCTAAGGAGGCGGTTGACATAACCCCTTGCTCCTCAGGGCCCATTTCAGCAGTGAGACTAGAGATGCCAACTGAATTTTGAGGAGGATCAAAAGAGAAGGAGCCGCTCGGCATATGCCCTTGCTCCTCTGAGCCCGTTTCAACAGTGAGGCTAGATGAGCCAAAAGAATCTCCAATCCCCACGTCCATGGAAGAAGATGACGTGCTCATCTGCACCTCAAGCATCTCCTGCTTCAGCCTCACCAGCTCGCCCAGCACTTGGAGCATAGAGGGGCGGGAGGACGCAGGCATGGTAGTGCAGGAGAGGGCGAAGCGAGCCAAGCGCAGCAGCAAATCATCCGGTGCTTCCAGGTGAGGGTCCTTGAAAGCTGCTACTGCTCCTGAGTCCAGCAATGGGGATACCTGCAAGGTTGAATGGATATGGCATGCAAAAGAGTTGTGAGTCGACTCAAAACAAGTGCATCCGGTGCATCAAAGTGAGGGTCCTTGAATTCTGCTACTGCTCCTGAGTCTACCAGAGGAGACGCCTGCCAAATTGAAAGGATATGTTGTACAGAAGGGCAGTGAGTCGAATCAAAGCACTAGGGAGAGGAGCAAGTCGGTACATGGCGGAAGGAAAGGAAGGCTCAATGTGTGACAGGTACAGGGTAAGGCAAAGCTAAATGTCTATCATTGTTACACTTGTCTCGCGCAATACAGTACGTGTCCAGGAAGAGAGGATAACATGTAAACTGGTCTACATATTTCTGGCCAAGGTTGTAAGCAAGCAAACCTAATCAATGTGTAGCAAACATGAGCGTATGAAAGTCGGCGTTCACGCCCTTTTTCTAGGCTTCGTATACCATGGTGAGCTGTGCCTCACCCATCACTTGATATTGATTCAGGTGTCCTCTTGTACAAGAACAGCCTCCTAACCCGTGACAACCACAAGCATCACTTCAGAAATTCTCAACAGCCATGTCTCACTCACCCATCGCTTGATATTGATGCGGATCTTCCCTTGTACAAGCACAGCCTTGTGCCCCGTGACCACCACCAGCATCACCACGCAAAAGCTGCAATTCAGGCATTCAAAAAAGAAAAAGAAAAAAAGAAGAAGAAAAAAACAATTTTCTATGAAGATATGCTCACGTGTGACAGTTCTTCCAAATACATTGGAAATCAATACAGTTGTCCTCACTGCTATAGGCCTCTTCACAAACAGACGTGTACCAAGCCCCATCTTTAAGAAGTTGAGCATCTGAAAGGCATGTCTTAAACACCAACCACGGGCTGCCTGCCAATATCTACGAGGCAAGAAAATGCTGAAAAACATAGTAAAGAAGGAAATTAACCCTGCTTCTAAGAAACCTCAGAGAATTTTCACAAACATTTGATGCCTGAAAATGGTTGTTTCGTCCCAATCTGCTCAAATCCTGCACCAATCTTCTACCCTGCACTAAATTTCACTCCTGCATCAATCTTCTCCCCTGCATCAATCTCCTCACCTGCACCAATCTCCTCCCCTGCACCAATCTCCTCCCCTGCACCAATCTCCTCCCTTGCACCAATCTCCTCCCCTGCGCCAATCTCCTCCCCTGCACCAATCTCCTCCCCTGCACCAATCTCCTCCCCTGCACCAATCTCCTCCCCTGCACCAATCTCCTCCCCTGCACCAATCTCCTCACCTGCACCAATCTTCTGACCTGTGCTATGCCAATGTACACACCTGCGGCTGTAGTGGCCTTCTGAGATTGGTAGTATTCAAGCTCCACATAGCCTGGTGTTTCCACGACTTCTCCAAACCTACTCCTAGGCAAATGCCGGCTGGAACCACTCTGTAACGCTTCGTACCTGTACACATCTGCGGCTGCTGTGGCCTTGTTAGAGCTGCAGTATTCAAGGTCCACATAGCCTGGTGTTCCCACGACTCGAGTGGCAGCCAAGGATGTGCTTCCACACAGCTTCACGAGCCCAAAGTCGGCAATCTTTGCCTGCCCATGAGAATAGGGCAACCACAGCAACAGCATGATCATGTAACATGAAAATAGGCGACTCTATGCTCGGCTGTCCAAAACATTACATGATATATGAAAGGGATGAACAGCGTAGAAAAGAATCCTCTTTCCACATGCCAATGCTGCTCTAGAACTTTGACCATGCCTGCATTTTTTCATCGAGGAGAATGTTGGCCGGCTTGATGTCCCGATGCACAATCCTAAAGTCATGCAGATACTGCAACCCCTTGGCCACTCCAATCAGAATATCCAGTCGTTGGCATAGAGAAAGAGGGCTGGAGGCATTGGGGCCAATCCAGCTGTCAAGGTCACCGTTGGGCATGAGCTCATAGACAAGAATCTGCTCCATGGTTCGTGTGGACGGATCAAAGTCGATGCAATAACCCAACAGCCGCACGAGATGCGGATGGTGCTTGCTTGCCATCTCTTTCACCTGACAGGGAGAGTGGTAACAGATGAGAGGAGAATGGACTTTCGATCCAACCAGCAGCCTATGTCAGAGTTGGGATAGGAAACCAGCAAGTAACGTGGTACCAGCAGAAACGAGGTACCAACAAAAACGAGGTACCAACCAGCACGAACTCACAACATGGTACCAAATGTGGTCCTGAGCATTATCAAATGTGGTACTCACAACCGACCTACCTCTCTTTGGAAATCGTTTGTGAGCACACGAGCTCGTTTGACTGCCCAAGCTTGATTGAAATCATGAGGACACACTCCCTTGTAGACTACCCCAAAGCCGCCTTCTCCTATCTTGTTGCCCTCTGCCCACCCTCCTGTGGCCGTGGCCAGCTCTGCCAGAGAATATTCTCGACACACATATGGCTGTGCTACTTCCATCTCCACCACAACACCAGCACGCTGTCCCCTTCCTGCTGCTGCTGCTGCTGCAGCGCCTGCTGCGGCCTCTTTTGCTGCTGCTGATGGTGGTGTTGCTGCTGCTGCTGCTGCTGCTGCTACTGCTGCTGCTGCTGCACCTTCTGTTGCTGCTGCTGCCGCACCTTCTGCTGCTGCTGCTGCCGCACCTTCTGCTGCTGCTACTGCTGCTGCTGCAACCGGTGAAGCAGCTGCTGCCGCACCTTCTGCTGCTGCTGAATCTTCCTCCTCACAACGAGCTTCTGTAAAGGAACACAACAGAAGGAAGGGAGATAGAAAAGACATACAGCAGGTAAGGGGCCAGGAAATACCCACCCCACTTATCCTACTACACTAAGGGGCCAGGAAGGACCACCAGCCACCACTCTTCCGGGAACAGATGTTGCCACATTGGGATCACGTTGCCACATTGGGATCTGTGTTGCAGATGACGCGTCTTGCGTCCTGGACGCAGTGCGTCTAGACGCTGCGTCCAGGACGCAGGACGCTTTTTTCTGCCGTTTTAGACGCAGGTAATGACGCAAGCCCGGGCAGGCTAAAAAACGTTCGGGTAGGCCCAAAAAAACCCCAATGGGGCAGGGGGGGTGGGGAGGGATGGACATAGTAGCAGAGGAGGAAGAACTAGGAGAAGCCATAAGTTCGGTGAGGAAAGAACTAAACCCCCAAGGAGAATTGGGTTGAACTAAAGTGGAGGAGCACAAATGAACGATTTGGTTGGGTTTAGAAGATGATGTGCGGTTGAGTAGGATGTGGCGCAAATTTGGGTGGAGGGGTTTTTGTTTTAGGGTTGTGGGCTGTTTATGACGGTCGAATTCGTTTGGGGGGGGGGGGGGGGGGGGGGGGGAATTTCGCGATTTCGACATTCGCGTCGAAATGGCAAATGTCGAATTCGCGCGGGGGAGATTTTTTTTTTCGGTCAGCCCGAAAAAAAAAACTCCCCATGCGTCTTGCGTCTAAGAGTGCGTCCTGCGTCTTCTGCAACACATATTGGGATCATGTTGCCACATTGGGATTACGTTGCCACATTGGGATCACGTTGCCACATTGGGATCACGTTGCCACATTGGGATCATGTTGCCACATTGGGATCATGTTGCCACACTGGCATCATGTTGCCCCATGGGCATCATGTTGATAATCTACGCAAATCGGTGATCAAAATGTCTGAAGAGATTGACCACCAAATGATCAAATATGGCGGGTTGATCAACCCGATTCGTCACCGGGTCAAACCAACCCGCCCTCAAGTCACAGCCAAATCGATCGTATAGTCCTGGTCGGGTCGGCTTTTCCGAAGTCCTTCCCCGAGGCCGAATCAAACCGACTGGGCCTATTGTCTTGGTTCAAGCAATGGGTCGGGTCGGGCGAGCCGACCGCGCCCGTACCCGGCTTGGGTCATGCAACGGGCCGGGTCGGGACGGAACGGACCGATTCATTGCTCATGACTGTTTTCACCTGAGCCTCCATCTCTCCTGGTAACTGTGCAGTATTTTTAATCGCCAGCTTCTTCCAGGCTCCAGCCGCTGCCATGTGGCGGCATGTAGCTCCTCCACGTCAGATGTCCGCCCCTCTGTTGTAACATTTGTTATACAACATACATAGGCTAGATTGTGGGGTATGGTTGCTAAGGGGCTGTTGGGTGTACCTTCCGATAGGGATGAGCAAGAGGGGAACACGAAGACCAATCTCGTTTTGGCACCCGCTTCTAACTGGAACTGATAATCTACGTAGAGCTCCTTGAAAGAATCTCAAGTGTTGTCTTGATTAGAAAGAGTGTCGGTACATATAGGAGATGAGAAGTTTTGGGAACGAAGTGGGGTACCCTCAGCATTTATTGGTGGACCAATCAGATTGGGTCGACCAACAATTGCTGGGGTAACCAACAATCGTTGGAGGGGACCATTATTGGGCCCCCCCCGTCAATTGCGGTCGAGTTGGGTTTGGGGGCGCCCAACCAAAATTGGTTGGGTCGCCTTGACCCAAAGTGTACACCCACTTTAGGGTGTAACACATGCACAAATATAAACATACATTATGCTATATTCTAACACAACCCCGTAGCATAAGAGGTTTATAAGTGTGCACAACCCCGGAATCATGAAGCCGGGGAGAGGCCAAGAAGGCGAAGGAAGGCCCGGTGGGCTAGCTTCGGAAGAGCTTTGGTGAAGATGTCAGCGAGGTTGGCTTCGGCGGCAATTTTTCGGACGGCAAGATGGCCTTGCTGGACAAGATCGCGAATGTAGAAGTAGCGTAGTTCGATGTGTTTGGAGCGCCCGTGGAAGACCGGATTCTTGGTGCGGTGGATCGTGCTGGCGTTGTCGCACCAGAGCGTGGGGCATGGCTGGGGGGCCCCAAGCTCGGCTAGCAAGAAGGAAAGCCAGCGTCCTTCCTGCGCAGCCATGGTACCAGCATAGAGTTCGGCTTCACAAGATGAGAGGGCGATGGCGGAGGAGCGGGTGGAGCGCCAGCTGACCAAGCCGCTACCGAGCGTGAAGCCATATCCTTGGGAAGAGCGGCGATCCGGCTGAGAGTCTGCCCAAGACGAGTCACTGAAGCCGGTGAGGAGCGGGGGAGAGGCACCACCAAGGGTGAGAACATGGTCCTGAGTGCCACGGAGGTAGCGTAGGACTCGTTTGGCGGCTCTCCAATGCACGGAGGTGTGACGACCGGTACCGACGAAACGCGCCAGGACGCTGATGGGGTAGGCGAGGTCGGGACGGGTCCCCATCATGGCATACATGATGGAGCCAACCAGTTCCGCATAGGGCTGAGTGGAGGCGGAGGGGGAGGTGGGTGGAGCAAGCCCATGGCCGAATGGAAGGGGAGTGGCCACTGGGTTGGCGAGAGCCATGTCGAACCGCTCCAACACCTGCTGAAGATAGTGAGATTGAGATAAGGTGATGGTGCGGGCAGCTCGATCGCGTGTGATCTCCATGCCCAAGTAGTGGCGTAATTCGCCAAGGTCCTTGCACTGGAGACGAGCTTGTAGTTCTTCCTTAACGTCGGTCATGTCGGCGGAGGTGTCGGCGAGGAGCACCATGTCGTCAACATAGACTAGGACGAAGAAGCGGCTGGGACGGGTCCGAATGAAGAGACTGGCGTCAGAGTGAGATGGTTGAAATCCGAGAGCACAGAGTGTAGATGCCAGCTTAGCATGCCATTCCCGAGGAGCCTGCTTCAGGCCGTAGACTGGACGGCGTAGTTCCCAGACAGTGTCTGGTGGGAAGGCTTCATGGAAGCCATCTGGGCGGTCGAGGAAGATTTGTTCGTGGAGGTTCCCCTGAAGAAAAGCGTTAGAGACATCCATTGATGAGATCTCCATGCCGTTGCGGGAGCCAAAGCCGAGAAGCGTGCGAAGGGTCCCGAATTTTGCGGTAGGTGAGAAGGTTTCCCAAAAGTCCTTGGCATAGGTCTGTGTGAAGCCCTTGGCGCAGTAACGGGCTTTGTAGACGGGCTCCTCCCCCGGAAGCTGCTTCACCCGGAAGACCCACTTGCCAGCGACAATGTTGGCATCTGGAGGCGGCTTGACATCGACGAAGGAATCATTGCGAATGAAGGCGTCGCACTCCTTGCGAATGGCCTCCAGCCATTTGTTAGCGTCAGGGCACGTGATTGCCTCCTGGAATGTGGTAGGCGTGAAGATGAGAGGTGAGGAGGGAGTGCCAAGTACAACCGCGCCCAAAAGGGCAAGGTACACAGGGTTAAGGGAAGGAACGTGAGTGTGAATGGCACAAAACTCCTCATGGGAGTCTTCATGAATGAGAGGTGGTTGACCAAGAATGGGGTCAAGGGAGCGAGTGTGCATGCGTGGGAGGAGGAAGGGAGAGCGTGAGGTGAGAGAAGTGCGAGGACGTGGGGAGGATGCAGGAGGTGCGGCGGGCGAGGATGGAGGAGGAGAAGCTGGAGGGAGGTGGGTGGGAGGGGAGGGAGGAGGGGGAGAGGGAGGAGGGGGAGCGGTGGAAAGGGCAGGTGAGGCAGCAGGATCATAGATATCAGCCGAGGAAGGTGGAGGTGAGAGTGGAGTAGTTGGGAGGAGTGGAGCAGATGGGAGGAGAGGAGGAAGAAGGGCATCCGCCCAGGTGAGTGGGCGGGAGGGTGGGGGGAGAGGGTCGGAGGGAGGAGGAGAGGAGTAGTAGGGGATGGTTTCATCGAAGACGACATCGCGGCTGCGAATGAGGCGTCCGGAGGGAGGATGAAGGAAGAGGTACCCAGGAGAGCCACGATTGTGGCCGAGGTAGACGCACTCCAATGCTTTGGAGGCAAGTTTTCCTGCTTTGCGGGAACGGTCTGCGGGAGGAATGAGAACAAAGGATTTGCAGCCCCAGACGCGAAGGACGGAGGCATCAGGTTTGGAGTTGCACCAAAGCTCAGTGGGAGTGAGGTTGGGATGGTGGGGGTGAGGGTAGAGGTTGGTGAGAAGGGCGGCATGAGTGAGAGCATAGCCCCAAAGGGAGGGAGGGGTAGATGCATGGGTGAGGAGACAGCGGGCAGTTTTGGTGATCTCACGGATGCGACTTTCAGCTACACCGTTTTGTTGCGGAGAATGAGGGAGAGTGGACGTCTGTTGAGTGCCATGTGCTTTGCAGTAGGAGGCAATGGTATGGTTGAGAAACTCCCCGCCACCGTCAGAGTGAAGGCGACGGATGGGTCGGCCGAAGTGCACGCGCGCTTGTTCGGCCCAGGCGATGATGACAGCGGCTGCTTCAGCTTTCGTGTGGAGTAGAAACACAGAGGAGTAGCGGCTATGGTCGTCTACGAGGACGAGCATAAAGCGGTGGCCCTGGCGGGAAGGGGAGGGGGAGGGACCCCAGAGGTCCATGTGGACGAGATCTAGGGGAGCAGTAGCAAATGAGGGATGGCTGTGATGGGGTTTTTGTTTGAGTTTGCCATGAATGCAAGTGGGACAAGGAGGAGCTGGTGAGGTGGGTAGGGGAGGAAGGGCAGGGGGGAGCCCATGAAGGAGGCGAGAGGATATTGCGGCACGGAGGGTGGTGAAGTTGGGGTGACCAAGACGGTGATGGAGGAGAATGGCGGGGTGAGAGAGGGAGAGGTCGGGAGAGGTAGAGGGAGTGGGAGATGATGAAGGGGGAGGAGCAATGGTGGGAGAAGGGTAGGTGGAGCGACGGGTGGTGAGATGACATGATGCCGGAAAAGGGAGACGTAGTGTGTAAAGGTGAGTGCGGGGGCAGATTGGGAGGCGATAGACAAGGCGGCCAGTGGAGGTATGAATGAGATCGCAATAGGAAAAGTGGGCAGGAAAAATGGCGGTAATGCCGGCTTTTTGGAGATCATGAAGAGAAATAAGGTTGTGACGAAGAGTGGGAATGTGGAGGCCAGTGATAGTGCCGGAGGGAAAGAGGGGACACGGAAGAGTAGAGGAGTGTGTGCATGGGATCGAGAAGCTAGAATCAGCGCCATGAACAGTGGAGGGGAGAGATAGTGTTTTGAGAATGCCAGCGTCCTTCAGGGCACTGACGGTGGCCCCGCTATCGAGGACAAAGTCCAAGGTGAGCGGGGAAGGAGACGCAGAATACTGGAAGTCACTGTTATTAAGAACAGAGGGATACATGGAGGTGGTGCTAGGCAAGGGAGAAGCTAGCTGACCAAGAAAGCTAGAGTATGACTCAGCTGGGGAGGTATGGGCGGCGGTGGCGGCAGAACCGAAGCCAAGAGGTTGCTGCTGCCAGGCGGCAGTTGCTGCTGCTGCTGCTGCTGCTGCTGCCGCTGCCGCTGCTGTGGCGGCTGCGCCTCCCCCACCTCCCCAGGGCGGCTGCTGTGGCTGCTGGTGCGGCTGCGGCTGTGGGGGCAGCTGCGGGGGCTGCTGCAACTGCTGTGACTGAAGATGCTGCAAAAACTGCTGGAGTTGCAGTTGAGGAGAGGGAGTGGTGAGGTTAAGGTGGGAGGGTTGATAGAGAGGGAGATGTTGAACATCATGGACAGTGGGACGACTTGCAAGAGCGGACCAGCGGGGGGGGGTACCATGGTTACCACGATCAAACCAGGCATCATCCAAGACGCCGAAGCAGGTGGTTATGGGGTGGTTGGTTTGACCGCAGGGTTCCCCAGCGCGAGGGCCGTGACGGCGAACGTAGGGGCAGGGGGGGAGTTGACCAGGTCCGCTACCACCACGTCCACTTCCTCCAAGGCCGCCCGTGCAAGAAGGAGTGCGTCCACCAAAGGTGCCACCACGTCCACCACCACGGCCGCCACCACGCCCACCTCCACGTCCGCCACCGCGACCACCACCACGCCCACCACTGCGTGTCTGGGTGGCGTTGAGTTCTGGCGCGGGTGCTTGAGCCGTGTTGAGAGAAGGCGGGTTGGTACGAAGGAGGCGGGTTTCGGTGTCAATGATCCATTGAACGACAGCAGCAACATCCGCAAACGGCTGATTTTCGCGGAAGGCAATGACGTGCATGTCGTAGGACGGGTTGAGACCGCGGAGAAGGCGATCTATCTGGATGAACTGGGGGAGTTCGGACTGGCGAGCCTTAAGTCGCTTGGCGAGAGAGGTCATGCGGCCGGTGTAGGCGACGGCACCAGTGCAGGTTGCGAGCGTTGTCTCCCAGTATTCGTCAAGGAGCAGCCCCACGGAGTTGACGTCATGGCGCTCAAACATGGCGTGAAGGGAGGCCCAAAGGGCAGGTGCGTGAAGCTCTTGTTCCTGAAAGTCTCGCATTAGAGCGGGGGGGAGACCACCAAGGATAATATTAGAGGCAGAAAGGTCAGATTCCTTCCAAGCAGCAGCTTTAGCAGTATATTCAGCGAGCGCGAGAGTGTAGCGGTCAGCCATGGTGCGGTGATTTATTATGGCAGCTTGGCGCATGTCGTATTGCTCGCGAGCCGCACGATGGTCCGCTCGGAGCGTGAGGAACCGACGCCGCTCGAGATCGTAGGCTGCTTCATCAGCGGCTTGGCGAACAGGATCCGTGGAGGCAGCGGGCAGATCTGGTTCGTCAGGTTCAGGTCCAGGGTCAGGCGGGAGAGTGGGGGCCGATCCAGGGGACATAGGGGGCGTTGGCGGGAGAGCGGCAGCATGGCGGAGGACAAGGTCGAGGAGGGTGGAGGAGGTGTTGGGGATGTGGATGACGCCGAGGAGGCGGCGCATGCTCCCTGTGTAGGAGTACCAGTTGATAGCGCTCTGATCGGGAGCGAGCTCGAGCCGATCAATGGAGAGAGTGTTGAAATTCTGAGGAAGAGAAGGAGCAGCCATAGCAGTAAGTTAGTGCGATGTGAGGGGAGAAAAAATGTTAGTAGCGAGCGAAAGCGAGGCAGGTTAGAAGCTGAGGGAGAGGAGGAGGGGGGTTAGTAGCAGCACGTGGGAGAGGATTGGGAGCAGTAGCGTGGCAGGAGAGGCGGAGAGCAGAGATAGTATGAGAGAGGCAGCGGGAGAGGAAACGGTGGGCGGAAGCAATGGGGGGGGGGGGAAGGGTCGAGGGAGCGGCGGGGAGGAAGAGATGAGGCAGTAGCTAAGTGCCTGGCGGCGAGGGAGAGTAGGAGCAGCCGCGGCGAAGTGTCTTGCAGCGAGGAGAGGCAGTGGCGGCGGCAAATTGCCCGCAGCGAGTGAGTAGAGGCGGCGGAGGCGAAATGCCCCGCGGCGAGTGGGAGCAGTGGCGGCGGCGGCGAAATGCCCCGCGGCGAGTGGGAGCAGTGGCGGCGGCGGCGAAATGCCCCGCGGCGAGTGGAGTAGTGGCGGCGGAGGCGAAATGCCCCGCGGCGAGTGGGAGCAGTGGCGGCGGCGGCGAAATGCCCCGCGGCGAGTGGGAGCAGAGGCGGCGGCGGCGAAATGCCCCGCGGCGAGTGGGAGCAGTGGCGGCGGCGGCGAAATGCCCCGCGGCGAGTGGAGTAGTGGCGGCGGAGGCGAAATGCCCCGCGGCGAGTGGGAGCAGTGGCGGCGGCGGCGAAATGCCCCGCGGCGAGTGGGAGCAGTGGCGGCGGCGGCGAAATGCCCCGCGGCGAGTGGGAACAGTGGCGGCGGCGGCGAAATGCCCCGCGGCGAGTGAAGCAGCGGCGGCGGCGGCGAAATGCCCCGCAAGGAAGAAAAGCGGTGCGAGAGTAGTGGCGACGGCGGATAGGTCGCGGCGATTGAGACGCCGGCAGCTGAGAACGTAAATGCGGCGGCAGGAGCTGAGGCGAGAAATTCGCCTTACGAGAGATAGAGTAGGAGCTGGAGGGAGGTGGTGACTGGTTGTACTTTACGGAAGATTGAACTTCAACCAAGTCAAACCCACGCAACAAGTTGCATGGGCAGGACGGAAGGGTCCTGACGAGCGGGGAGGAAAAAAAACTTGAGAGAAAGAGGTCGAGAGGGGCGTTTGCCAATTGGCTCTGAATACCATGAAAGAATCTCAAGTGTTGTCTTGATTAGAAAGAGTGTCGGAACATATAGGAGATGAGAAGTTTTGGGAACGAAGTGGGGTACCCTCAGCATTTATTGGTGGACCAATCAGATTGGGTCGACCAACAATTGCTGGGGTAACCAACAATCGTTGGAGGGGACCATTATTGGGCCCCCCCCGTCAATTGCGGTCGAGTTGGGTTTGGGGGCGCCCAACCAAAATTGGTTGGGTCGCCTTGACCCAAAGTGTACACCCACTTTAGGGTGTAACACATGCACAAATATAAACATACATTATGCTATATTCTAACACTCCTCATCCTCCTCGTCCTCCTCGTCCTCCTCGTCCTCCCCGTCCTCCTCGTCCTCCTCGTCCTCCTCGTCCTCCTCGTCCTCCTCGTCCTCCTTGTCCTCCTCCTCCTCCTCGTCCTCCTCCTCCTCCTCCTCGCCAGCCTCGCCCTCCTCGTACTCCTCGCCCTCCTCGCCCTCCTCGTACCCCTCGTCCTCCTCGGCTATCGCGATCATCGTCGCAATCGTGTCCATCTCGTCCATCTCGAGAAACATCTCGCGAACTTTGATGGACAGCTCTTTCACTGCCTGGGCAGAAACGAGTGGGGAGGGTGGGTGGAACGGGGAGAGTGAGGGGGAAAAGTAGACTTGGAGAGGAGGGAGAGACGTCGAAGAGTGGAGGAGAGGAGAGGAGGGACAGTGGGTCATGGAAGAGGAGGGAGAGCAGCGTGCATGCATCGAATTTTTTGGCGCCTCAAAGGCACCACAACACTCATGCACTGGGCAGGGGAGGATTTTCTGCTGGCAATTATCATGAACATCTCCGCCATTTGTCCATCTCCAGAAACATATCTTTCCGTTCATGGCAAGCACATTTGTGGGGATAGGAGGGAGGGGAAGATGAAAGAGAGTAGCGTGGGAGAGGAAGGGGAGAGGAGAAAGAGGAGGGGGAGAGGAGAGAGAAGAGGGTGAGAGGAGGAGGAGGAGGAGGAGGAGGAGGAGGAGGAGGAGGAGGAGGAGGAGGAGGAGGGGGAGAGGAAAGAGGGGGTGGGTGAGCAGAGCGGGAGAGGATGGACGGAGAAGAGGTGGGGATTTGAAGTTGAAAAATGAGAGGGAAGAGAGAGCAGAATTGGAGATATGTAGGAGAACGGAGATGCGATGGGAGAAGGTTAAGTTGACAAGGACAAGCATGCACAAGCTCAAAATGACCTCACACGTTAACAGCCCCATCGGCGGCAAGATGATGAAGTAGTGAAGAACGTCGCATGCACAGCCCAAGGAAGCCCCAGTAACCTCAGGGGATGAAACTAAAAGTGTACAAGGAGGTTGAGGAAATGAAGGATCCTTAGTTGGGCAATGACTTTTGTAGGTCTTGTAACCTTGGCCGGCCAGGTGGAGGATTTTTTAACCGGGACACAAAAACAAAACAAAAACATCCACACTAGATATGAGGAGTAAGGTTAGTGGCAAGTAATGGGCTATGGTTAGGCCTATTAGTGAGGACAACATGGGAAAGATTCCCCCTGGAAATCAAACGCAGGCAACTAGTCGAGCTATTGGGGCCAGTTTTGCTTGTCAGCTTAAGTCAGTGCAGCTCAAACAAAGTCAAGCAACTCACTGAATTGCCCTCGACTGACGGTACAGCAATGCATCAACCCCAACAAGTCAAGTCGCATCGAGTAGGAGAGTCGGTGTGGGATCAAGACTTGACTCCTGTGCTCGTGTTTACTGCAGCTGACACCCTGTCTGATTCCAGTGGCTTCATTCTGTGCATCAGCCATAGCCCACCCCATCTTATACCTGCAGCTGCACGAACCACTGTGCCGTAATTTACTTGTACCATTGTGCATCTCAGAGACAAGCCGGTCACTAAACGGAATCACTGCATCCGACATGATTCCGGTGGTTACATTGTGTGCTACAGCCTGTGCAAACAGCCTACACACACTGCACCAGCAATTTCCCTACACCGCCCGTTTTAGTTTAGAAGCAATCAGTACTACAACCACTGGCCACATTCTACCTGGTTCCAGTGGCTTCAGTCCCTCCTACAGCCATAGGCGGTCAGTGCTACAGCCACAGCCACACTTCAGAAGCAATCCAAGCACTACACAGGGATCAATGCCCATACTATACCTGACTCAGGTGGCTTTCAGCGTTGCGCTCGAGAGCAGCAAAGATGAGAGGCAGGATGGTGGTGCGGTTCTGAGCCACGAGCGCCACAATGTAGTCGTTGTTCCACAGGCGCAGCATGCGCCCCGCCACCTGACGGGGGAGGAGGGTAGAGTATATATGTGGGGCATGGTGTGTGAGCAACAGACGCAATGGTTCTGCACCATGAGTGCCACAATGTAGTCGTTGCTCCACAGGAGCAGCGTGCGCTCCGCCACCTGCATGGGGGAAAGGGGAACGGGGCGGAGGAGGGGGAGGGTGGAGGGGTGGCGGGGTGCATATATGGGGCATGGAATGTGAAATGTGACATAAGTGGGCCAAAGGAAGGGTCCACAGGTGGCGTCACATGATACGTCAGACAGTCAACGACCATCACATCGGCCAAACCCTAATGTCGCACCGTAAATAGTTAGCAAAAAGAAGCGAGCCCCGCTCTCTTTATTTCAACTCTGGTCGCTGTCAGTTTGTTTCTGAGAATGCTTAACCCCGCTCTTCCCCGCCCACCCCCCCTCCGCCCCCACTCCCTCCCCCCCCCCCCCCCCCCCCCCCCCCAACATGGAATGCTATACAATACTAACGTATTCAAAGCATCAAAACTGAAATACAAAAACTCGTGATTTCAGGAACATATTGGAAGTGCGCTGTAGGCAGCGCACGCCGAAAGAGAGGCATCATGTTTACCTGGAAGTCAGAAGCTTGCGCGATGCGCCCCACCCCCTCACACCTCCTCACACCCCATCACCGTATCATGCTCGTGTTCTTGAGCAAGGATGCTCGCGCCATATCACACCATATTACACCGCACCGCACCACACCATACCTGTGATTGAGCGGGAGCGTCGTGCGAGGAGCTGTGACAGCGGCATCATGACCATCATGACCAGCGGTTTCTGCATGAAAATGCTTGCCATGACACCCACTCACACCTCCTCTCGCCACATCCTCTCACACCCGACCACTGTATCACATCCCCACGAACCGCCGCATCACAGCCCGATACACCCCCTCCCGTATCACCTTACCTCAGAGTGCTGGGAGCTGAGGCAGCGCGCAATCTGCTGGAACAGCGGCGTCATGACCATCTGAAACTCGGGCGCCTGGGTCAGCTTCAAGATTTCTTCCAACTCCTCCAGGAAAAGCAGCTCATTCTGGCTGTTAGTTGAGGGCCAGAACATAAGCAGCCCACGCAGCACCAATTCTGCGAGCTTCGGGTCTTTTTCCACAAACTGAGTGATGCAGTATGACAGCTGCTGGTGGTACATAGGCAGGCACCTCGGCTTGTGCAGCGGAACCAGCGCTCGGTCTAGGAACTCCTCATCCTGCTCCCCAAGCGGCAGCACAAATTCGTCTACTAAAACGATCCTAGAAAACCCCAAAACCTCTGCGATGCCGTTATGCCGCTCCGACTCGATAAATTGGTGAACAATGTTGCCAATCGCTTCGCGGATGAACGCTTGGTGAACCACGAACTTATCGAATATCCGGCTCAGACTGGTATTCACGCACTCCCGCTCGCGCGGGTTCTCCGAGTCTAACAGGTTCAGCAGCTTTAAGATGAATTTCTGGTCGATGTAACGCGTCGCAACCTTCTGGTCGGTGTCTATAGAGACGACATACCAAAGCAAAAACTCATAGACTATTTCCAGGTGCGGCCACGCGGCTTCCATAGTCGGCCACGCGGCTTCCATAGTCGGCTCCTCCTCCTGGGGGTCCTTACATTCCGTCCCGGAAATCGCGTGCGCGGACGGCGGTAACGGCCGGAAGAGATTAATCTCCAGCATGCGCGTTATGTCTTCGAATACTGCCTCGTTGAATTCCACGGTTCCGGAATTAACGTAGTCGACTAGCTCCAGCAGCGTTTGCCGCTTAATCTCCTTCTCCTCCACGTTTTTCATGGGGTCGTTAAAATCGAACAGGTAACTGCAGAGGCGAAGCTTCCGGATGAATAGGGCCTGCTTCTCCTGCGCACCCACGTCTGATAACAGCGGGAGCGGCTCCGCGAAAGGCGGCAAGCTCGCCTGCGCAATTTCTTCATTCGGGTCGCGACGAGCGGGAGCCGTTGGATTCGTGCCGTCTGGAGACGGATGCGAGCATTCCGCCTTTCCGGCGTCCGCTCCCCCCGAAGCGGCGATTGCCGCAGCTGCTGCATTGCCTGCATTGTGCGACGCTGCGTCTGTCTTAGTACCCTGCTTTTCCCGACTCCTTACAAACGCCTTTTTAAAAGACTCAAGCATGCTAAGCAACTTCCTGCATGTGGAACCCTAACCGTTAGCTAATATCGGCACGACATTGCAACGCCGTTTGGTTTCAGTCAGGCAGCAATAGCAATTCATAGGCGAGGAGCTTTCTGGTCATGTTGGAACCCAAATCGCGAGAATAGGTCTACCCCGAACTCGCCAAGCTTCGGACTTCTAAACGGCTGGCTTCCCAAAAGATATGCTATGAACTGATAAATACGTCTTGCGGCTCCCAAGAATAGGGCTCGCTCGCGCATCAGGCATGTAGGATCCTGGACTGGACTGCTTTGGATGATCACATTTGAGCTCCGACGACTGAGAGTTCGCAGCACAACCAGCCAGCAGCATTCAGCACGTTTTCCCGCGCAATTCCTTCTCGCCTGGTTCCATCGCCCTCGTTTCGTTGTTTTCGCCACATCACTTCTCACCTGTTTCCTTTCGTTCCAGCTAGTAAATTTTCGCGCAACCCCAAGTTCCCATCCCGACCAGTAGAGCGAAGGCGATAAACAGTCACGATTGTTACCCAACGGTCACCCCAAATCCGGTATATCTCGTAAAATCCAATATGGGGGACAGATTTCAGAAACTACATGAGCAGAGTTAAACAGGATACTAAATATATACCAGTGCTAAATATATACCAGTGGAGCACATGTACCCTTACGGCGTGCTGACAGAGGACCCTTGAGGTGCCTCAAAAGTGGTGCACGTTCTACTACTCCTATCCTATGGAACGATAGGAAGTTGAGGGCCACTAACAGCCTCTTGCATTGCACGGGCCATCTCAGCACTGAAGTCATATGAGCCATCAGAACCTCCAATTTCCGTGTCGATGCCAGAAACCTCCGCGCTCACCCGCACCCCAAACATCTCCTGCTTTATCCTCACCAGCTCAGCAAGCACTTGGAGCATGGAGGGACGGGAAACCCCAGGAAGTGTGCACGAGAGGGCAAGGCGAGCCAAGTGCAGCACCAAACCATCCGGTGCTTCCAAACGAGGGTCCTTGAATTCTGCCACTGCTCCAGAGATCACCAGTGGGGCTACCTGCCAGGTTGAAATTGAGTTGGCATACGAAAAAGGCTTTTTAAAAGCAGAGTGTTGCATGAAGAGCGAATCTGTCTATACACTACAATAAGAGTATAGGTAGCAGGAAAACGGTGTATTAACGAGGAGGATGTAGACGCATGGGATGGGTGAGTGATTGGAAATAAGGGTGTGCGGTTTGAAAGAGCCTGCGCTAGGGAGAGGAGCAACAAGGTAGACAGCAGTAGGATAGGATAGCTGATTGTGTGACAGGTGCAGGGTGAAACAAGATATCATCGTAATACTCACCTTGCTCAATATGGCATGTGTCCTGTGGAGAAAGGAAGAGAGGATCACATGAACCAGCCTACACGTTTCCGGTCAAGGTGGTAAGCAAGTAAACCTATTCAACGTGTGTAGTTGCGGAAGTGCACTTGAACTTAGCAAAATGGTGTTAGTGCCCCATTTGGACGTTTTTTAGGCTTTGTGTGAGGTATGCCTCACCCGTCTCTTGATGTTGACGTGGTCGTCCTCTATAACAAGCACAGCCTTGCGCCCCGTAAGCACCACCAGCATCACCACGCCAAAACTGCAATCAAGGCACCCAGAAAGGACGTCATATGTGAAACGATGCTCACGTGTGACGCATTGGACAGTCTCCATAGAAAAAAGATCATCAATATGACCTTCACAATACTTGTGTCCCAAACCCCCATCCTAAAGTGGCCAAGAATTTCAGAGCCTTTGATTGGTCAGGCATGGCAAGCATGCCTCAAATGTCAGCCACGGACAGCCACTAAGAAACGAGGCAAAAAAAAACACGGTGAAGGTAAAAAAAACACAGAACCCGGAGACTTTTATTTCGTCCCAATCTGCTCACCTGTACCAATCTTCTGACCTGCACCAATGTGCTTACCCATGCTGTGGCAATCTACTCACCTGTACACATCGACAGCAAGAGAAGGCTTGTGAGAGCTGCAGTATTCAGGGTCCATATAGCCCAGTGTTCCCACCAGCCGAGTGGCAGCCTCAGATATGGCCACAGATGTCCCTCCAAGCAGCTTCACGAGCCCAAAGTCCGCAACCTTTGCCTGCCCACCATCAACCACAACAATAGCATCATCATGCAACATGAATCTAGCTTTGAGGCGCCTCGAAACCACACAGCTTCAAAAGACCAATGTTGGCAAACTTTGCCTGCCCATCATCAACCACAACAGCATCATCATGCAACAGGTGATTTAGTGACGTGACTCTATGCTGGCCTGTTCAAAATATCCCATGATGGTAGAAAAATATGAACAAAACGGATAAACAAAGCACCTTCTTCCACATGCAACCCGGCTTTGATGTTTTGAGCATGCCTGCATTTTTCCATCAAGGAGAATGTTGGCCGGCTTGATGTCGCGATGCACAATGTTAAAGTCGTGAAGGTACTGCAACCCCTTGGCCACTCCAATCAGAACGTCCAGCCTTTGTTGCAGCGAAAGAGGGCTGGAGACACCGGGACCGATCCAACGGTCAAGGTCGCCGTTGGGCATGAGCTCATAGACAAGAAGCTGCTCCATGGTTCGTGTGGACGGGTTGAAGTCGATGCAATAGCCCAACAGACGCACCAGATGCGGATGGTGCTTGCTTGCCATCTCTTTCACCTGGAGGAACACGAGATGAAGCATGGAGAGAGATGTGAATACTGAGAGCGCCATTTGTTCACACTGAATTCAGTGCAGTAGCCCAACAGATGCGGCGCAGGAGATGCGGATTGTTCTTGCTTGCCAACTCTTTCACCTGATGGGGGGGAAAAGATGGCGAACAGATGAAAGGAGAAGGAACAATCCAATGAACATTCAAGTGTCGAGACTTGGCACAAGAATCCAGCCAACCAACCAACCAAAACTCACAATATGATACCTACCTCTTGAATTCAATTGTGCTGGTCGTTTTTTAGGATTCTCAAAGCCGACTTACCTCTCTCTGGAAGTCGTTTGTGAGCACTCGAGCTCGTTTGACTGCCCAAGCTTGATTGCAATCGTGGGGAGAAACAGCCTTGTAGACAGCCCCAAAGCCGCCACTTCCTATCCTGTTCCCCTCTGCCCACTCTCCTGTGGCCTTTGTCAGATCTGCCAGAGAGTATTCTTGACAGACGTATGGCTGTGCTACTTCCATCTCCACCACAACTCCACCACACTGCTCCCTTCGTGCTGATGCTGCTGCTGATGGTGATGGTGGTGGTGCAACTGATTCAAAACCTGCTGCTGCCCCTGCTGCTGCTAAATCCTTCTCACAGGGAGCTTCTGTAAAGGAAGAGGAGGGGATGAGAGAGAAAGCGAGACATAGAGCAGAGTAAGGTGCCTGGAATACCCACCACACATATTCTAGTACAGTAAGGGCCAGGAAGGACCGCCACCCACGATGGCTTCGGGGACAAATGATGCAACATTGGGATCAAAGCCAAATGCGTGGTCTACAAGGAGACGAAATTTCTACTATCTCTGGCTAACCAGCAAACCAGTTCACCGACCATTTAGCTTTGCCACCAAAACTCCAAACGATTTCTCAGGCACCTCCAAAAGACCTTTTTCTGAATCCAAATGACAGCACCTCAAAAAAGACCTTTTGGCTCTGCCACCCCTGATCCAAACAGTTTTGGAGGGGCGTAAAAACAAAATATTGCCTCTTCCACCCCAAAGCCACCCAAATTTAAACCAAAGTTGTGTTCAATAAAAAACACTAGCTGAAGTAGATTATCACATAAAAATCCCATAAATTATTAGAAACAAATTATTGCAATGTTTAAAGACAAGAATGAGCAATAAAACAAGAAACGGAAGAAAACTTAAACTTTTAATTACACCGTTATTAATATCTCAGTGCTACTAAAGGATAGGGGACGTACACCTAAAAATTTGGTGATCACCTATAAACGAAAACAAGTAGAAACATTAATAAAAACAGATGTGCAATGTCCCAGTGACGGATCTGATCTCCTAGCAAGAGTTTCATGCACGCATGAAACCCGGCTTACCTACTTTCTTGGGATTCTTTGCCATGGTATTGAAAACACACGGCTACAAATGACCATTCAGCAGCTCCATCTGCCCGGATGGCGGGTGTGGTCCATTTGCCAAGCAGAATCACTCCCAACCCAAAATATCTTCACAACTGCGCACTACCGCATTGCATCTCGGCCCGAACCCGATGTACGAAAGAGAATGAGGTCGACGTTTGCGACATCTTCTCCTTGTGGACCTGATTACTATCTTTAAATCCCTAAATCTAGATCTAACTCGCCCCCATGTCAAGAAGTCATCCTGGCAAACCAGAAAAACCTCATGCACTTCGGTTACAAGCATTACTGTTTTTTCAGCAAGAATGAAAAAAGCAGTAGGGGGTGTGAAGTGTCACTAATGCAATTACGTGTTCACTGCTGATTTCGCTGTGAGGAAGCCAGGCACCCCCCTCTCCCCATCAAATTTGTTGAAACAAAAAATCATAACCAATTCGCCGCCACTTACCACTCGTCACCACACTGGATCTACACAACCCAACCCCCAAATGCAATTTCACAGCTCACGACATTGAGCTCAGCCCAACCCTAGGATGTCCAAGTGATGTCAGCTACGTTGCTTGACCTTGCGAGTGTTGGCAGCACGGTCTGACCTTGCGAGTGTTGGCAGCACGGTCTGACCTTGCGAGTGTTGGCAGCACGGTCTGACCTTGCGAGTGTTGGCAGCACGGTCTGACCTTGCGAGTGTTGGCAGCACGGTCTGACCTTGCGAGTGTTGGCAGCACGGTCTGACCTTGCGAGTGTTGGCAGCACGGTCTGACCTTGCGAGTGTTGGCAGCACGGTCTGACCTTGCGAGTGTTGGCAGCACGGTCTGACCTTGCGGGTGTTGGCAGCACGGTCTGACCTTGCGAGTGTTGGCAGCACGGTCTGACCTTGCGAGTGTTGGCAGCACGGTCTGACCTTGCGAGTGTTGGCAGCACGGTCTGACCTTGCGAGTGTTGGCAGCACGGTCTGACCTTGCGAGTGTTGGCAGCACGGTCTGACCTTGCGAGTGTTGGCAGCACGGTCTGACCTTGCGAGTGTTGGCAGCACGGTCTGACCTTGCGAGTGTTGGCAGCACGGTTGAGCGACCCCACACCACCTTGCCTCACCTTGAGCGACACCACCTCGCCCTCCAGCAGCTGCACGCGCGCCTGCGCCTCCCTCAGGCGCTGCTCTGCGCTCTGCTGCCCCTCCACCGCCGCTGCTGCCGCCGCCCGCTCCTCCTCTGCCGCCGCCTCCGCCTGCTGCCTCCCTGCCTGCGCCTCCCTCGCCTGCTGCGCTGCCTCCTCTAACGCCTGGGGCCAGGGACCCATGAACAGAGGGGAGGAGAGGTTGGGGTGATGTGACGGGCAGCAAGACAGTGGGGCAGGACAAGGCTCATCCCGGGATGAACAGGTTGACACCCTCACCCAACTTCTCACCGCACACACACCCACTCATACGCCAATTGACCCCCTCGCTCGCCCCTCCATGGCCGCTCGCCCTGCCTACCTGCTGGGTGGCTTTGAGCTACGCCCTGACCTGCTGGGTGGCTTTGAGCTGCGCCCTGACAGCGTCCGCCTCCTGGCGACTTTGCTGCATCTCTTGCTCCTTGCGCTGCACCTCGCTCTCCAGCCGCTCCTCCACCCGCCCCGCCATCTCCTCCACCGCCATGCGCGCCTCCGCCAGCTCCTGTCACCGCGGCGAGAGGATGAGGATGCAAACGACTAAGAAGCAGGGTGTAAGGCATGGAGAAATATGCACTGCTGCTGGAACATGCCGGCACTCAGTCATCTAAGTGATTTCCTACCCGCGCCACCAATGCCCATCCCACCCCATCCCACCCCATCGGGCAGCGCAGCACAACCCTTGTGAGGCGAAACGCCCTTCCCCTTTAGCCCTTCCCCCCCAGCCCACCCACCCTGGCGGCCTGTTTGAGCGCGGAGGCGGAGAGCGCGGCCTCCTCCTGCAGCTGCTGCAGGAAGGCGTCGCGGTGCGCTATGCCCTCCAGCTCCTGCTCGCCTCGCATGCCCGCACGCCCACGTGGGTCCGTGGGGTGGTGGGGTGGTGTGGGGGAGAGGAAAGGAGGAGGGGGGATGTGGGAGAGGCAGGGGATACGGGTAAGAGGACGAATCAGGAAGTGAGTGAGGGGGATAGTAGATGGTGGGCGGTGAAGGAAGGATACGGTGAGAGCTGTGAGGGTATGGATGTTGAATGCGGTAGAGTACGGTGCAGTGTGTGAAGTGGAGCAGGCAGTGTGGTGGCGCACTTTCTGCATGCGCTGCTGCTGCTCTGTCATCTCCCGCCTGAGCTCGTCCTTCTCCACTCGCGACCGCTCCTCCACCGCCCTCATTTGCTGCTCGCCGCCCAACGCATGCACCAGTGCGCACACATACACACACACGCACACATGCACACACATGCACACATGCACACACATGCATGCACACGCACACATACACACACACACACACACACACACACACACACGCACGCACGCACGCACGCACACACACACATACACACACACACACACAAACACACACACACACACACACACACACACACACACACACCCACGCATGCACGCGCAGAGGCAGGAAGAAACCACCTGAGTGGAAAGCAGGAATGAAGAAAAGAAAGTGAGGCGAGGAAGTAGGGAGAAGAGAAAGCACAGGAGGGAGCAAGGGTGCCATGGAACAAGGGCAGTGGGAGCAGGAGGCATGATGTTTGGATGGATGAAGCGCACCTGCTTGGATGACAAAACCGGGTCGGGTCAAGGCCGAGCCGGTTGCCCTGTTTTTTACCCGATTCCGGGTCGAGTCACAGTCAGCCCGAAACCCGACCCAACCCGACCCAACCCGAAATTCAACATCGGGTCGGGTATTTTTGCCGGGGCCGGCCCGACTCGACCTGGCCGTGCCAGGACATTGAATGTCCTGACCCGACCTGGGAAAAATTCCAACCACACTTTGCGGTTGATATTTAGTTAAGTTGGGTTTTCTATCATGCTGATCAAGATGCAACCATCAACCATGATCAGAACAGCAATGATGTTGACCAACCATTATTGATCCTCACACCTCTTCTATCTCTCTACGTATGTAATACCTCAGTCCATTCGAGATTAATCAGTAAAGAATATCGTTGTCATACCCCCTTCTTCGAGGAACAGGCGCATGCAGTCGTTGTAGAGCACTTCGTCCGCTCTCCTCTCGAGAAACGTATCGTGCACTTTGGTGGCCAAGCTGTTCACCGCCTGGGCGGAGAGGAGGGGGAGGGATGAACGGGGGGGAAGGAGAGGGATAAGTAGTCTGAAAGAGGAGGGAATTGGAGAACTGCAGGAGAGGAGGGAGAGGCGTGGAGGAGAGGTAGAGGAGATAGAGATGGAGGATGCAGAAGAGTGGGTGAGGGGGAAAAATGGTAGCGAAATGAAGGAGGGGAGTAAGAGCAGCACCGCATGCATTCAGCCCATTTTGGAGGCACCTCAAAAGCAACACATCACTCTTCTAGACTGGGTCCCCACGTGTCGTGTCGGGGTGTTGTGTTTGGGCCTACCTTGCACATGTTCGCAACACCACCGCGGAAAAGCTCTCGGCTCGCACCCTCCCCTGTGTTTTTCTTGGTTTCTTGGTTGACACCCCTGACTTCAAGGTTTACCTCTCACCCCCTCCACCGGTTTTTCGACTCTTGTGTAATCCTTCGACGTCCGTTACCCCCACTGAGGTCTCCCCGTTCCTTCCCTCTCCCTCTTCCTTGCCCCCACTCCTCCCCCTGCTCCTACTCATTTGGTACGTTTACCCCACCCAGGTCCTGCCTCGTCAAGTGTGTCTCACACTACCCCTACTCCCTCGGCAGCATGCCAGGTATCGTCTCCTTCACCATAGTCCCTCACATGGTCTTCACAGTCATTGCAGCAGCCTTTGGTACAACCACGGCATGTTGCAGTGGACTCTGGAGGTGCTGGAGCTAGAGGTACTGGAGTTGAGGGTACTGGAGTTGGCGGTACTTGCATTGGAGGTGCTGCTTCGAGGGGGTGCTGGAGTTGGAGGTTCTGGCACTGAAGGTTGTACGACTGGGAGTGCTAGGGTGGGGGGCGCTGGAGTCGATGGTGCTGAGTCTGAGGGTACTGGAGTTGGCGATACTGGCACTGGAGGTGCTAGTTCTAGGGGGTGCTGGAGTTGGAGGTCCTGGCATTGGAGGTCGTGCGTCTGGAGGTGCTGGGTGCTGGAGTCGAAGGTGCTGGTTTTGGGGGTGCTGGAGTTGGAGGTACTTGTCACTTGCTTCGCCCAACCCCCGTTATCTGACGCGTTTTCGGCATCTCCGGCAGCTAGAGCGGCAGGAGCAGGAGCGACAGGAGCAGGAGCGACAGGAGCAGCAGCAGCAGCAACAGCAACAACAACTACAGACGCCGCAGCAGCCACTACCACAGGCTCCTTGTACTTATGCTGAGGCAGTGTCGGGACAGTGGGTCTCTGAGTAGATAGCAGCCATGGACGCAAAGACGACATCTTGGGGGTCCACAGACACGTATGTCGACGGAGTCTCTCTCCCGGGGCGAACATAGTCGATGGCATGTGAATTATCAAGCCCTCAATCTCACACTATGTATTTTGTACTTTCTATATCCTAGCTAGGGATGAGCAAGGGGCGAACACGAACGTGTTCGCGTTCGCCCATGCACGAACACCCCTGTTTGGCGAACCGAACACTGTTCGGTTCGGCGAACACCTTAAGCAAAAACAGGTGTTCGCCGTTCGCCTATGAAGGCGTGTTCGGGCGAACCTCGAACACGTTCGTGTTCGTCTAGGGGCAAATTGCAGCAGCGGCCCGAACACGAACGTGTTCGGGCGAACATCGAACACTGTTCGGCGAACACTTTAAGCCCAAAATTTTAACCTGTTCGGTTCGCCTCGATCGTTTTTTTGCTCATCCCTAATCCTAGCGTTGTGTAGTTTGCACTTTGTGTTTGGCTGGGTGTACACCTACAAGTCCCAACCAGATTCAAATGTCATCTTCAAATTGGAGATTGCCTTGAAATTACCCCCAATCCTTAGAGATTGCCCCCGATTCCTTTCCCCATCCATACCTGGCCCATCCTGGATGCACTTAAAGAGCTTCAAGCTCATTACTAATGCATGGATTCTAAGCTTAGGTTCTCATTACTTTGTGTAGTGTAACATTTCAGTTGGTGTAGGCCCTTGTGGTGTGTAGTCTCGAGACCCTTCTTGGTTGGGGGCAGTGTGGCACTGTTCTACATCACTGTACCTCGACTGTTGGGGTTTGTAGGAGCTGGGAGTCATTCCGGGCAGAAACTTCAGTCAGTGCAAAGGAGTGGATTTCTTCCAAACCTTCTCTTCCACCTCGAAAATGACTACTCATTGGGATGAGCGCGCACAGCGAGACTACATGTACGAGCTACACTCGCTAGACTCTTCTACTGCATTCCAAGTCTGTCTGCGCAGTGGAGGTAAGGAGGGAGGGGAGGGGGAAGATGAAGTAGAGTGGAGAGGGAGCATGCGGAGAGGAGAGAGAGGAAGGGGAAAGGAGAGGCAGGAGGGGGAGAGGAGAGAGAGGAGGGGGAGAGGAGAGAGACGATGGGGAGGGGGGAGAGAGGAGGGGGAGGCGAGAGAAAGGAGGGATGAGAAAGAGGATGGGGCGTAGAGATGAGCAAATGGCCTGGCCCGGCCCGACCCGACCCGACCTGGCTGGGCTACACGGGCTCCCGGGTCGGGCCAGGCTCGGGCCAGGTTCCTGAATGATTTTGGCCCGGCCCGGGCCTACACCCTTGGCCCTTGGGTCAACTGGGACCCGTTCATGGGTCGGGTCGGGTCGGGCCAGTCTGACCCGCCCCTAAACCCTGCACGCGGCCCCTAAGAACCTCTACAAAATGTTGCAATGGTATGTGCTGGTGCGCCTATGAGCAACAATTGGCCTAAGACGAGGCGTTTAGCTTGTGAATTGAAGTCACACTAGTAAAACGTGTAGCTTGTGCCTGCTGCCGTTAGGCAAGATTGAGATTGGGTAAGCTTTGCTATCGAGGGGATAAAAAACCCCTCGGCAACATTATGACCTAGAAACCCGACCCGGCCCGGCCCGAGTTCCATGCTCAGGTCGGGTTTTTGCTCGGGTCGGGTCAGGTCGGCCTGTACGGGGCAGGAAAATGAAACCACTGACCCGACCCGTGCTAAACCCATGGTCGGGTCGGGCCGGCCCGACCCGAGCGGGGCAAATGCTCATCTCTAATGGGGAGAGGAGAGAGAAGAGGGGGTGAGGAGAGAGAAGAAAGGGAGAGGAGAAAGAAGAGGGGGGAGGAGAGAGAGGAGCGGGAGAGGAGTGAAAGGAGGAGGAGAGGGGAGAGAGGAGGGGGAGAGGAGAGATTGGAGGGGGAAGAGGAGAGATTGGAGGGGGGAGAGGAGAGAGACAAGGGCGGAGAGGAGAGTAAGGAGGGGGGATATGAGGGTGAGCAGAGCAGGAGAGGATGGAGAGGAGGAGGGGGTTGTTGAGGGTGAGCAATTGGAGAGACTATACATGGGCAACGAGTGTAGGGTATTTGCTCGACTCGTTCGAAATGCTCGTTGGGGGACGAATGACGAGCCTGGTTTTTTGGGAAAAAAACTCGCCCGAGGCGAGGCGAGTTTTACTCGACGAGTTTTATCTACTCGTCGCTTGCTCGCCTTGAGGGACGAGCATTTTCGTGGAGATTACGTGCTCGACGAGTTTTTTTTACTCGCGGGCGATTTCGCCCGTCAATCCGCGCGGATCGGCGATTTCGCCCGTCAATCCGCGCGGATCGGCAATTTCGCCCGTCAATCCGCGCGGATCGGCGATTTCGCCCGTCAATCCGCGCGGATCGGCGATTTCGCCCGTCAATCCGCGCGGATCGGTGATTTCGCCCGTCAATCCGCGGGGTTCGCCAGCAATTGCGCTACGGAGACTGCCACTGGTCGTGTCAATCACTACGCTCAGATCTTTCTTTTGGTCGGACAAAACGAATATGCCTTTCCAACTAAATTGCCACTTGATTTCCCAACCAATTCGCCACCACTTACCTCTCTTCACCGCACTGAATCTACAAAACCCAACCACCAGATCCAGATTCAAGATCCAGATTCAGATCCCGTCACTTCAGAAAGCCACATCGTTTCTTGCGCTTGCCAGCCTATGGCCCATCACACAACCTCCTTCCCTCCCCCGCTAGTCTACTCCAATAATCCCCACTTAGCTAGTTGGACGCGTCCGTGGAAACTTAGTGCTTGCGAGTGGCGAGTCGAGCATGTCTTGTGCTCGGACGAGCTTTCCCCTAAACTCGCCCGAGCATGCCCTAAAACGACGAGTCCCGAGTATGCAAAATGCTGAAAATTGCTCGTCAGAGTTTTGCTCGACTCGGAGCAAAAGCTCGTCGAGCAAGACCATGGACGAGTCGAGTATTGCTCGACTCGTTACTTTGACCATGTATAGGAGAGACGATGGAGACGTGGGGTTATGTGGGAGAAGCAAAAGGAGATGCGATGGGAGAGGGTTAAGTTGGCAAGGACAGACAAGCATGTAATGGCTCATAATGAGCTTACACGTTACGAGTCACATTGGGTGCAAGATGAGGAGGTAATGAAAAACGTGGGAGACACAAGTAGAAGGAGCCCCAATAATCTCAAACAATGAGAGTAAAGGTGAACAAGGAGGTTGAGGGAATGGCATTTGGGCAATGGCGTTTTAGGCCATGTATACTTCCACGGCCAGGTGTTAAGTTGTTGAATTCAAAGAACATAATAAAACAAAACCCGCACACTAGAACTGAGAAGTTAGGTTAGTGGCAAGTAATGGCTTATGGTGGTTGGGTGTATTACTGAGGACAATGTGGAATAGATTCCCCCATTAATCGAGTTATTGGAGCCGATTTTGCTTGTCACCTCAAGTCGTCGCAGCTCGAACGAAGTCAAGCAACTCACCAGCTTGCCCTCAACTAAACGGTACAGCAATGCATAAACCCCAAACGTCAAGAGAGTCAACGTGGGATCAAGACTTGACTCCTCTGCCCATGTCTACTGCAGCTGTCGCCTTGTCTCGTTCCAGTGACTTCACTCTGTGTAACAGCCATGGCCCACCCTGTACCTGCAGCTAGGGATGAGCAAGGGGCGAACACGAACACGTTCGTGTTCGCCCCTACACGAACACCGCCGTCTGCCGAACCGAACACTATTCGGTTCGGCGAACACTTTGAGCATAAAATGGTGTTCGCCGTTCGCCTGTGAAGGCGTGTTCGGGCGAACCTCGAACACGTTCGTGTTCCTCGCGGGGCAAATTGCAGCAGCGGCCCGAACACGAACGTGTTCGGGCGAACATCGAACACTGTTCGGCGAACACTTTAAGCCAAAAAAAATTACCACGTTCGAGGCGAACCGAACAGGTGTTCGTTTTTTTGCTCATCCCTACCTGCAGCTGCAAGAACCACCTTTGGGATTCATTTGCACCATTGCTCGTTTGACAGGCAAACTGGTCACTAGAACAGGACCACTGCACCCTACCTGATTCTAGTGGCTCAGGGTGTCGAGAACCAAAAAATAAATAAATAAAACTTATTGTGTTTCTCTTATTATTATTATTGTTGTTGTTGCTGGTGCTGCTGCTGCTGCTGCGCCGCCGCCGCCGCTGCTGCTGCTGCTGCTGCTATTATTATTATTATTACTATTACTATTACTATTATTATTAACAGTGAAAACATAATGATACGGTTCCAGGTGGTGTTTTTAGTTTGGCCGTTCTTTTCACACCACCCACCCCATGGGACCAAACTGATTGTGAATGTAGGCAGGAAGGAGGAAGATGAGGATTGCCAGAATTGTCCTATTTGGGATACCTTTACCGATATACCAGCTGGTTCCACTTAGGGTTGCGAGCAATCTGTTTCTGTGAGTAGATCTGGACTTTGTTGGAAAAAGGGACTTTGAGAAATTCTCCCAGAGACGATGTGACTAAAGCAAAATTCATGTGCAAAACCGAACCAGCCCAGTTCGGTAACAAACCAAACCAGTTAGGGCGAATCTGTTTGGTTCGTTATATGAATTAACGAACCTTGAACCAGCTGGCCAGAAATCGGTTCGTTTACGAACCGGTTCGGTTCGGTAATTCCAAATGCCAACTTGTCAGCCAGTGGCTACAGCACGTGCTACAGCCATAGCCTACACTGCACTGCACCTGCAGCTGTAACAATCGCTCATTTGAGTTCTGAAGCAATCCAAGCACTACACAGGGCTCACTGCGCACACTCTACACTGTTCCGGTGGCTTCAGTCCCTACTACAGCCACATGCAGTCCGTGCTACAGCCATAGGAAGTCCTTGCTGCAGCCACATCCACAGTTCAGAAACAATCCAAGCACTACACCACCCTCACTGCCCACACCATACCTTGCTGTCCTGGTGCTTCCACTTGCGATTGATGTTGCGCATGATGGCAGCGAAGATGAGGGGCATGATGGTGGTGTGATTCCGAGCCACGAGAGCCTTGATGTAGTGATGGTTCCACAGGCGCAGCGTGCGCTCTACCACCTGAAGAGCGGGGAGAACAGGCACGGGGTGGGGCATGGGTAGGTATGGCACGTGGGTCTTAGCATTAGGGCGCACATGAAGTGGTAATGTGCGCCACCACGAGCGCCACGAAGTAGTCGCTGTTCCGCAATTTGAAGGCAGAAGGGGAACGGGATTGCGTTGGGAGGGAAGGAGGGAGGGTGGAGGGAGAGACATAAGAGTTCTGAGCCACGAGCATCAACAAGCAGTCGTTGTTCCACCATCTGAAGGCAGAAGAGGAAGGGGATAGCGTTGGGGGGAAAGGGGGGAGGGTGGAGGGAGAGACATAAGAGTTCTGAGCCACGAGCATCAAGAAGCAGTCGTTGTTCCACCATCTGAAGGCAGAAGGGGAAGGGGATAGCGTTGGGGGGAAAGGGGGGAGGGTGGAGGGAGAGACATAAGAGTTCTGAGCCACGAGCATCAAGAAGCAGTCGTTGTTCCACCATCTGAAGGCAGAAGGGGAAGGGGATAGCGTTGGGGGGAAAGGGGGGAGGGTGGAGGGAGAGACATAAGAGTTCTGAGCCACGAGCATCAACAAGCAGTCGTTATTCCACCATCTGAAGGCAGAAGGGGAAGGGGATAGCGTTGGGGGGAAAGGGGGGAGGGTGGAGGGAGAGACATAAGAGTTCTGAGCCACGAGCATCAACAAGCAGTCGTTGTTCCACCATCTGAAGGCAGAAGGGGAAGGGGATAGCGTTGGGGGGAAAGGGGGGAGGGTGGAGGGAGAGACATAAGAGTTCTGAGCCACGAGCATCAACAAGCAGTCGTTGTTCCACCATCTGAAGGCAGAAGGCGAAGGTTGGGGGGGGGGGGCAAGGTGGAATATGGGGCATGACATGTGGGGCGTGACATATGGGGCATGACATGTGGGGCATGACATATGGGGCATGACATGTGGGGCATGACATGTGGGGCATGACATACGAGGCATGACATCTAGGCATGGCATATGAGGCACGATGACATATGAGGCATGAGTTACGAGGCATGACATCTAGGCATGGCATATGAGGCACGATGACATGTGAGGCATGACTTATGAGGCATGACAGCTAGGCAAGGCAGATGTATGGGCTGGGGCATAACGGCCATGCAATGGGCCATTGCCACTCAGTCATGGGAAGCTGTGAGGGGGGAGCGGGAAGGGCAGGGCGAAGATCAGAGGGAATGAAATCGGTAATCACAGAAAGCGCGTGGGAAGGCGACGCGGACACAGGCAGAAGAGTGAGGGGGGAAGAAGACACAAGCAGAAGAGAGATGGGGGAAGCGACCAAAGTTGGGGACCATTGGTGCGAACCACATGACGCGACAGACAGGCGGCAGCAGCCATCACATCGGCCAAACCCTAATGTCGTCCCCAAAACGTACAGCCAAAAAAAGGACCCGTAGTTTTATTTTAAGAATGCCAAACTTGGAATGCGATATGCTGAAACAGCAGCACCATGACCATAGTAACATCTCGCGTCCTTCAGCGAGAATGCATATCACCCCATTACAACCATATTACACCGCACCATACCGTATCTGAACTGAATTGGGCGGGAGCGTCATACCTGATGTGCGAGGAGCCGAAGCAGCACGCGATCTGCATGAACAGTGGCGTCATGACTGTCAGGAACTCGGGCGTCTGCTAAAAAATGCATGCCATGACACACCCTCACATCTCCTCACACCTCCTCTCACCCCACCACACCCCCCTCACACCCCCTCACACCCACCACCGTTTCACATCCCCTCGCACTACACCACACCCCGACACAACCCATCCAACCGTACCTCAAAGTGCGAGGTCCTGAGGCAGCACGCAATCTGCTGGAACAGCAGCGTCGTGGCCATCTGATACTCGGGCGCCTGCGTGAAAATGCATGCGATAACACCTTCCCACAACCCCTCACATTCCCTCCCAATGCACCGCAAACATCCCACCGTACCTGGAAGTCCGAGGAGCTGAGGCAGCGTGCGATCTGCTGGAACAGCGGCGTCATGACCATCTCAAACTCCGGCAACTGAGTCTCCTTCAAAACCTCCTCCAACTCCTCCAGAAACAGCACCTCCTTCTGGCTGTCAGTTAAGGGCCAGAACTTAAGCAACCCGCGCAGCACTGGTTCCGCGAGCTCCGGGTCTTTTTCTACAAACTGAATGATGCAGTACCACGGCAGCTGGTGGTGGTACATAGGCAGGCACCTCGGCTTGTGCAACAGAAACAGCGCCCGGCCTAGGAACTCCTTATCCTTCTCCCCAAGCGGCAGCTCAAATCCTTTTACTATAGCGAACCTGAAAATCTCTGTGATGCTGTTACGCCGCTCCGACTTCCATTGGTGAACAATGCTGCCAATCGCTTCGCGGATGAACGGCCGGTGAACATTAAACATATCGTAAATCCGGTTCAGACTTGTCTCCACGCACTCCCGCTCGCGAGGGTCCTCCGAGTCGAACAGGTTCAGCAGCTTTAAGATGAAATTCTGGTCGATGCAATGCGACTGGTAAGTGTCTTCAGAGACGACATACCTAAGCAGGAACTCGTAGACTAATTCCAGGTGCGGCCACGCGGCTTCCATAGTCGGCCTAGGCATCTCGCCGTGTGCGGACCGCGTTAACGGCCGGAAGAGATTAATCTCCAGCATACGCCTGATTTCTTTCAATGCCTTACTGGATTCAGTGTAGCCGACTAGTTCCAGGAGCGTTTGCCGCTTAATCTCCTTCTCCTTCACGTTTTTCATTGGGTCGTTAAAATCGAAGAGGTAACTGCAGAGGCGAAGCTTCCGGATGAATAGAGCCTGCTGCTCCTGCGCACCCACGTCTTTTAACAACGGCAGCGGCTCCGCGAAAGGCGGCAAGGTCGCCTGCGCAATCTCTTCGTTCGGGTTGCGACGAGCGGGAGCCGTTGGATTCGTGCCGCCTGGAGAAGGATGCGAGCATTCCGCCTTTCCTGCGTCCGCTCCCCCCCGAGCGGCAATTGCCGCAGCTGCTGCTGCATTGCCTGCATTGTGCGACGCTGCGTCTGTCTTACCCTGCTTTTCCCGACCCCTTATGAACGTCTTTTTAAATGACTCTAGCATGCTAAGCCACTTCCTGCACGTAGAACCCTAACCGTTAGCTAATATCGACACGACATTGCTAACGCCGTTTGGTTTCAGTCAGGCAGCAATAGCAATTCATAGGCGAGGAGCTTTCTGGTGATGTTGGAAACCAAATCGCGAGAATAGGTCTACCCCGAACTCGCCAAGCTTTCTAAACGGCTGGCTTCCCAAAAGATATGCTGGGAACTGATAAGAACATCTAGCGGCTCGTCTAGCGGTTTTTCCAAGAATAAGAACTCACACATTAGGCATGTAGGATAGGACTGGGCTGCTATGGATTATCATATGTGAGGTTCCACGGTTGAGAGTTCGCAGCACACCCAGCCAGCAGCATTGAGCACGTTTTCCCGCGCAATCCCTCGCCTGGTTCCATCGCCATCGTTTTCCTACGGGGGGTTGGTTTCCTCCGGGGATCTCCTTAAAGCCCAAAAAAAAAAAAAAAAAATCGCCATCGTTTCGTTGTTTTCGCCACATCACTTCTCACCTGTTTCCTTTCGTTCCAGTTAGTAAATTTTCGCGCAACCCCAATTTCCCATCCCAACCAGTAGGGCCATGGCGATAAACAGTCACGATTGTTACCCAACGGTCACCCCAAAATCCGGTATATCTCGTAAGAACCAACATGGGGTGCAGAATTCAGAAACTACAGAATGCGCACCTTACACAATGCTGAATATGTACCAGTGCAGCACATGTAACCTTACGGCATGCTGATAGAGGACCCTTGGCGTGCCTCAAAAGTGGTGCATGTTCTCCTACTCCTATCCTATGGAATGATAGGTAGTTGAGGGCCACTAACAACCTCTTGCATCGCACGGGCCATCTCAGCACTGAAGTCATATTAGCCATCAAAGCCTCCTATTCCCGTGTCCATGCCAGAAACCTCCGCGCTCGCCTGCGCCCCGAAAAAATTCATGCTTTAACTTAACCAGCTCGGCCAGCACTAGGAGCATGGAGGGGCGGGAGGTCCCAGGCAGGGCAGTGCAGGAGAGGGCAAGGCGAGCCAAGCGCAGCACCACACCATCCGGTGCTTCCAGGTGAGGGTCCTTGAATTCTGCCACTGCTCCTGAGTCCACCAGAGGGGTCACCTGCCAAGTTGAAAGGATATGGCATACGACAGAGTTGTGAGTCGACTCAAAACAAGTGCAGCACCAAATAATCCGGTGCTTCCAAACGAGAGTCCTTGAATGCTGCCATTGCTACTAAGTCCACCAGTGGGGTCACCTGTCAGATGGAAAGGATATGTCATACGAGATATGCCATACGAGATATGCCATACGAGATATGCCATACGAGATATGCCATACGAGATATGCCATACGAGATATGCTATACGAGATATGCCATACGATACATGCCCCTCCAGAAAATTCACGAGTGTTGCATGAAGCGCAAATATGTTGATAGAATGCGGTAGTAGCGTTGGAGTACAGGGGAGTACAGGTGATAACGCAAAAGATACAGAGGCATAAGATCAGTGCGTGGTTTGAAATAAAGGGTGACTGGTAAGAAAGAATGTGCAAGGGATGAGGGTTTATCATTGTTCTACTTGCCTTCCTCAATACGGCATGTGTGTTGTGGGAGGAAAGAAGAGAGGATCATATGATCAAGCCTTCATGTTTCTGGAAAGCAAGCAAACATATTCAATGTGCAGTGCACTTGGACTTATAAACATGGTGTGAGCCATTGTGCGCCGTGCCTCACCCATTGCTTGATGTTGACGCGCTTGCCCTCTATCACCAGCACAGCCTTACGCCCCGTGACAACCACCAGCATCACCATGCCAAAACTGCAAGCCAGGGAATAAAAAAGGGCATTAATTGTGACAGCTCCAGTAGTTGAACATTTTTTGTTAAAAAAACAACCATCCACATGATTATGGTCCTCTGCACAACCACTTGCGTCCAAAGCCCCTTTTCTTCAAGTGGCAGAGCATCTCAGTGCCTTTGAATGGTGGCAAGGCATGCCTGAAATGGCAAGGCATGCCTGAAATGGCAACGCATGCCTGAAATGGCAAGGCATGCCTGAAATGGCAACGCATGCCTGAAATGGCAACGCATGCCTGGAATGGCAACGCATGCCTGAAATGGCAACGCATGCCTGGAATGGCAAGGCATGCCTGAAACGGCAACCAAGGACTGCTGCTATGTACAGAAAGGAGGCGACCGAGGCAAGAGGAAAGCGTAACATAGTGGAGAAGGAAAAACAAAGTTGTCACGAACATCAAATGGTTATTTCGTCCCAATCTTCCCACCTACTCTAATCTTCTCACCTGCACCAATCTTCTCACCTACACTAATCTTCTCACCTACACCAATCTTCTCACCTACACCAATCTTCTCACCTGCACCAATCTACTCACCTGTACACATCTGCTGCTGGAGAGGCCATTTGAGATTCGTAGTATTCAGGGTCCATATAGCCCAGTGTTCCCACCACTCGAGTGGAAGCCTCAGATGCGGCCATAGATGTCCCTCCAAGCAGCTTCACGAGCCCAAAGTCTGCAACCTTTGCCTGCCCATCATCAACCACAACAACAGCATGATCGTGCAACATGAGATTAGGTGACTCGACTCTCTGCTGGGCTGTTCCAAACATTGAATGATAGTTGAGAAGGATGAACAAGGGTGGGACGTCATCTCCTTCCACATGCAACAAGGGTGGGACAGCACCACCATCCACATGCAACCCTGCTATAGAAAAGGTTGAGCATACCTGCATCCTTTTATCAAGGAGAATGTTGGTCGGCTTGATGTCTCGGTGAACAATCTTGAAGTCGTGAAGGTACTGCAACCCCTTGGCCACTCCAATCAACACGTCCAGCCTTTGGAGCAGCGAGAGAGGGTTAGAGACACCGGGGCCGATCCACCTTTCAAGGTCGCCATTGGGCATGAGCTCATAGACGAGAAGCTGCTCCATGGTTCGTGTGGACGGGTCAAAGTCGATGCAATAGCCCAACAGACGCACGAGATGGGGATGATGCTTGCTTGCCATCCATTTCACCTGAGGGAGGAAATGATGAACCGGAGAAAGGAGAATGAACTATGCAACCAAAAACTGATGTTGGACTTGGCAAAAGAAACATGGTCCCAACGAGAAATTACAATATGCTACGCCTCTCTTGAATTCGTTCGGGCTGGACGTTCAAAAAAAAAAAAAAAAAAAAAAAAAAAAAAAAAAAAACGACCTACCTCTCTCTGGAAGTCATTTGTGAGCACTCGAGCTCGCTTGACTGCCCAAGCTTGATTGCAATCGTGAGGAGACACTCCCTTGTAGACAACCCCAAAGCCGCCTTCTCCTATCCTGTTGTCCTCTGCCCACTCTCCTGTGGCCTCGGTTAGCTCTGCCAAACAGTACTCTCGACACACATATGGCTGTGCTACTTCCATTTCTACCGCAGCACCAGCATACTCCCCCCTCCGTCCTGCTGATGCTGATGCTTCCGCCCCTTCAGCAGCTGCTGGATTTTCCTCCTCAAAGCGAGCTTCTGTGAAGGAATATGAGAGAGGGGACGAGAGAGAAAAGGAGACACAGAGCAGGTAAGGGGCCTGGAACACCCACCACAACTACTATAATACAAAAGGGGCCTGAACAAATGTTGCCCCTCCTCCCTCCTTGACCCCAGTGCTGGTGATTAGCTCCTCACGATCTCTCTGTCTCCGCCCTTTGCACAAGGCCCAACCCACCGTGTCCTCTGTTGTGTCCTTCCACCTGAGCCTCCCTCTCGTGGTACCTTGGCTGTGTGTGTTGCTGTCGGCTGCTTCTTCCAGGCGTTGCCACGTGACGGCGCGTACCTCCTCCACGTCAGCAGCGCGGCCCTCCTCCTCCAGCAACTGGCGCTGGCACTCGTCGTAGAGCGGCTGGTCCATCTCCAGAAACATCTTGCGCACGTTGATGGTCAGCCCGTTCACCGCCTGGGGGAAATGAGGGGACGAGTGGTAGGAAGAGGAAGGAGAACAGACGGGGAGCGGAAAACGGGCATAGGAAAGGAGAGAGGGAAAAGGGGGAGAGAAGGGAGCAGCAGCAGAGCATGCGTTGGGCAGAGGAGGAACCGGTGCTGGCACTCGTCCTTCACGGGCGGGGCTGGGCCATCTCGAGAAACATCTTGCGCACGTTGATGGTCAGCCCGTTCACCGCCTGGTAAAGCAGGGAGGGGAGGGTGAAGGGGCATTTCACAGAATGCATTAAGCAAGCAGGGGCTGGGCCATCTCGAGAAACATCTTGCGCATGTTGATATTAGCCCGTTCACCGCCTGGGGGAAGAGGAGGTCGGAGGGGGGAATGCGGGAGGGGACGGCGGAGAGCAGTCAGGATGAGGAGGAAGAGGAGTAGAGTAGTGGAGGAGGAGAGGAGGGAGAGGAGAGGGAGAGAGGATGGAGAGGAGTGGGTGAGGGAAGAGGTGGTAGAGGAGTGAGGGAGAGTAGGAAAGATGCGTGGAGGAGATGAGAGGGAGGAGTGGGAGAGAGAATGGGGAGCAATGGGTGAGGGGTGGTAGAGGAGTGAGCGAGAGGAATGAGAGCAGCACAGCATGGATGCGTGCATCGGGTCAGGCATGGAGGATCTGCTGCTAGCTAGCCTCATCATAAGACGAAGGAGAGCGTAGGGGGAGAGGAGGCACTGACACACTCCGCCACCTGTGTGCTGCATGATGTATGGGGCATGATGTATGGGGCATGAGAGAAACACAGCCTATATGCACCTACGGTTGTCCTGGGACCACCACTCGTATCACTTCAGAAGCAATCCAAGCACATCACCGTGCTCACTGCCCACACCATCATACCAGGATCTCCTCCTCGCATCTTCTGGCGTTGCGCTCGAGCGCTGCAAAGATGAGCGGCAGGATAGTGGCGCGGTTCTGCACCACGAGCGCCACGATGTAGTCGTTGTCCCACAGGCGCAGTGTGCGCTCCACCACCTGAAGGCACAAGGAAAAGGGTTGCGTTGCGGGGGGGAAGAGGGGGGAGGGGGGAGGGGGGAAAGGGGGGAGCGCGAGAGACATAGGAATTATGCACCACGAGCGTCACGACGTAGTCGTGGTCCCACAGGCGCAGTGTGCGCTCCACCACCTGCATGGGGAGAGAGAAATGGGAGTTGGGGGGTGGGAGGGTGGGTTGAGAGACGCCATCATGGCCATCATGACCATCATGACCATTATGACCATCATCATGACCATTATGACCATCATCATGACCATCATGACCATCATGGCCATCATGACCATCATCATGACCATCATCATGACCATCATGACCATCATCATGACCATCATGACCATCATCATGATCAGCGGCTTCTGCATGAAAATGCATTCCATGACACCTTCTCGCACCTCCTCACACCTCCTCACACCTCGCCACACCCTGTCAAACCCGACCACCGTATCACATCCCCACGACCGTATCAAATCCCTACGAACCGCATCACACCCGGAGAACCCCCGTACCACCGTACCTCGAAGTCCGAGGAGCTGAGACAGCGCGCGATCTGCTGGAACAGCGGAGTGATGACCATCTCAAACTCGGGCGCCTGCGTGAGCTCCAAAATCTTCTCCAACTCCTCCAGGAAAAGCAGCTCATTCTGGCTGTTAATTAAGGGCCAGAACTTAAGCAACCCGCGCAGCACCAAATCCGCGAGCTTCGGGTCTTTTTCGACAAACTGAGTGATGCAGTACGACAGCTGATGGTGGTACATCGCCACGCACTCAGGCTTGTGCAGCGGAACCAGCACTCGGTCTAAAAACTGCTTATGTTTCTCCTTAAGCGGCGGCACAAATTTGTTAATCATACCCCCTAGAACCTCCAGCAGCTCCGCAATGCCGTTATGCCGTTCAGACTCGATAAACTGGTAGATAGTGTTGCCAATTGCTTCACGGATGAACGGCCGGTGAAACGTGAACCTCTTGTAAGTTTGGTGCAGAATAGTCTTCAAATAGTCCCGCTCGCGAGGGTCCTCCGCGTCGAACAGGTTCAGCAGCTTTAAGATGAACTGCTGGTCGATGTAGTAACGCGTCGCGACATACTGAAGCAGGCACAGGTAGATTAGTTCCAGGCGCGGCCACGGGTCGACTTCCAGATTAATCTTTAGCATGGGTGCGAAGGCTTTAAGAAGCGCCTCGTTGAATTTCACTTGTCCGCGACCAGCGTAGTCGACTAGGTCGAGCAGCGCTTGCCGCTTCTGGACGAATAAAGCCTGCTGTTCCTGCGATCCCAGCGGCACCGCGCTAGGTGACGCGTTTGCTCCCTCCGATGCGACCATATCCGAGGCCGTCCGAGCAATGTCATTCGCCATGGCCGAAACCAAAAAGGCGAGGTTAGTTTTACCCTGAACGCCAAGCTTCGTGCTCCTAAATGGATGCTCTAACAAGAGTTTTAGTGAACGCAGAAAAACATCCAACTTCTCGCCTACAAATAACGACTGCGCATCAGGATATCCTGGATCAACCGCCATGGATGATCACTCACACGTTTGCAGGGTCGAAATGGAGATGGGAAACTTCCTACACAGAAGCATGGTAACCACTAACCACTAGTGCAGTGGCGTGGAATCAAAGGCTCTGCAGACCACGCCAGACTGGGGAGAACCAGGCCTGCCCAGACGACCTGTGACGGGCCATGTGGTTTGCAGGTTCTGATTGGGGCCTGCTAAGTCGGACCAGCCCTGATTCGTCGGACCAGATCCCAAGTTCGCTGAGCAGCCAACCGCTTGATCTCGAGCTGCCTGCACATTGGTGCGCAGATTCCGTGTTCCCATTAGGGCAAGCGCTTACGTTTTCAGTTCGTTTACAGTTCATCCGTCGTGGTGCAAGATCATATAAAACGGTGCACAGCGGTTTTCAATCTCCACCGTTTTGCACGTGACGCAATACCTTCAGAATGAGCTGTAAACGTACGCGCTACGCCTTTTCGTGTTTCCTTCACACATCACCTCTCGCCGGATGCTTTTCGTTCAAGCCAACTATTGTTTTCGCGCAACCCCAAATTTCCATCTTGCGCAGTACAGTCAATTTGAACGTACAGCTCTTGTTGATATAACATCTTTGCTACTTGATCGTTAGGGGTACAGAAATCAATTTTGGAAACATATGGACCAACTTACACCATGATAACACTGCTGCTGACGCACACCTCACAGAATGCTGAACAGCACATTGCTTAGGGTACATAAAATCCCCTGTGCACCAATCACCATCAATCAACTGACCAGCAGCAAATAGATTATTGCCAGCTCATTCTGAAAAAGGCAGACCCATTGCGTATGCGTAGGCTCATTTGCGGTCTTGCTTGCTGTCTTGCTCTCTTTCTTGCTGTCTTACTTGTGGTCTCACTAGTCCATCCATAGAGACCAATGCACATTCCACCACATCAGCTGGCACTAGAGCCCACCACCGGCTCAGTCAATTCTGCACTCTTCTCCTTCCCTTTCTTCCCCTGCTGCTTCTTTCCCCCTGCAGCATTCCCCTTCCCCTTTCCCTTCCCCCCCTTGGCGCCCTTCCCACCAGCCTGCGCGCCTGCCTCTGCCCCCTCCTCCTCCTGCTCTATTCTTGCGAACACAGGCGCTGGCTCTGCTGTTTGCTGCCCTGCCTTCAGCCCCCCCCAGTGCGTGTCAGCCTGCAGACCACCAGGGGAAGGAAATGGGGGGGACGTGGAGGGAGAAGTGGGGATGAGTGGGGGATAGAGGGGCAGAAATATTGGGGAAATGGGAAGAAGTAGATGGGCGAACCAGTGACTCCAATATACTACAAATGGGATGCGTGCACTATTGAGAGGTAATGGTAATGCTTCAAAGACAAACATGGTAGCGCCGCTGTGACTGAATGACACCGTGCGGTGCGGCATGCACTAACGTCGGGTCATGTATGACTAGAACGACATGAAGCGGCATGATCGACTAGATTCTATGCACCGTGTGCAGTTTACAATGCACCCATTGGATGGTTCAAAACTCCTGTGAGTTTTAGGGGGGTAGATGCTTTGGCCGAGCTTAAGGTTATAGGGGCAGCGCACAGTGAGCGCCCACTGTGACACTCAATTTGTGTATGTGTTGCATGCTCGAGCATGGGGACGATGACTAGATTCAATGCACACAGTGTGCAGTTTGTTGCGCACCCATTGGATGGCGGAAAACTGATCGGCTGTGAAGCCCAGCTGCATGTAGATGCTGCGAGCGAGCGTGGGAGTGATGCTTGAGATGTCTCAAAACACACGTTTGAGATCGACAGGTTTGGTACGCACCCATTGGATGGCGAAAAACTGCTCAGCAGTGAAGCCCAGCTGCGTGTAGATGCTGCGAGCGAGCGTGGGGGTGATGGGCGAGAGAGCCACAGCCACACAGCGAGCTGTCTCCAACACTGCCACCAGGTCCTGATGGGGGAAGAAACGGGGAGTGGGGGGTAAGGGAGATGGGATGGGATGGGATGGGATGGGAGAGACATTATGCGAAGTGAGGGCACACAGCGAGCCGTCTCCAACACTGCCACCAGGTCCTGATGGGGGGAGAAGGGGGGGATGGGTGGAAGGAGTGTGGGGAAAGGCATGAGGACTTGTCATTCCGAGAGTGGGGTTGATGAGGAGAGTGTGTGATGGGGGAGAGTGCCACGGCCACACAGCGAGCCTTCTCCAACACTGCCACCAGATCCTGATGGGGGAAGGAATGGAGGGTGGAGGATGGGTTAGAGTGGGGGACAAGGTAGATGGGATGAGAGAAAGTCATTATCAGAAACAGATGTTCCAGGAGTGAGTCCGTCTCCAATACTGCCACCAGATCCTGAGGGGAGAGGGAGGGGAGGGAAGTTGTGGGGGGTGTGGAAGATGTTTGAGTCCAGAGGGGCATGAGTTGAATTGTGGGTGTGATGGGAGAGCGCCACGGCCACACAGCGAGCCGTCTCCAACACTGCTAACAGGTCCTGGGAGGGTGAGGAGGGGAGGGGAGAGAGTGTGGGTCGAGGGACGTAGGAGAGCAGAGCAGAGAATGGCATGACTTGAAGAGCAGGGGTGATGGGGAGAGTTGCCGGCAATGCCGCCAATACCGCCAACACCAGCACACAGCCGCCAGGTCCTGGGAAAGGTAGGAAAGCGAGCAAGTTGCCTCATGCCACACTGCACCGCATCTCAGTCATCCCAATCACCCACTCACCGCAGCCGCCTCTTCTGCTTCTGCCCCGCCCCGCTTGAACTTGCTCCATGGTGCTCTTTCCTCCAAAAACCCGTTCCCCGCTGCTGCTGGCGCCAGAATCGCCTCACACGCCCCGCTGAAGTCCAGAGCAGCGTAGCATGCTGCTGCCGTTGCCATCTGTGGGCAGGGTTGGGGCATATCGATTGAGAGTGTGATGGTTGGTGGGAGGTGGGTGGTGGTGGGAATGCCGCTGGGACCAGAATCGCCTCACATGCCCCACTGAAGTCCAGAGCAGCATAGCACGCTGCTGCCGTTGCCATCTGTGGGATGGGATGCGGGGTGGGATGAGGGGGGCGGGGCAAGGAGTAGGAGTGTGCGTGATGCAGGGGTTGGTGGTTCTGGATGGCCTTAGTTACTGCTGGCACCAGAATCGCCACACACACCCCACTGAAGGCCAGAGCAGCATCGCACGCTGCTGCTGTTTCCATCTGTGGGGAGGAAGGAAGGGACACAAGGAAATGGTGGGGGTAATACGGATGAAGGGGGTTGATGGGGATAGAAAGGGTGGGAGGTACAGAGGGGTGTGCTTGGTAATCTGATGTCAGAATCGCCTCAAATGCTCCGCTGAATTCCAGAGAAGCATAGCACGCTCTGCTGCCGCCATCTGCAAAAACGGTGGGGAGGGGTAGAAAGGGGTGAAGTGAAGGTTGCTGAAAGAATCGCCTCACATATGCCTTCTACACAAGGAGGGAAGAGGGGAAGTGATGGGTGGAGGAGGCAATTGAGACAGACCTCTTTAATGAGACAAAACGGAGGTAAAGACAAATTGTTAGCAGTTTAGTTAGCATTTCTTGAGTTGACTGAATGGGTGCATTGGGAACAGAGGCTCTTTATGAGAGACAGAGCATGGGTAGAGTAAGACCCATAATTTGTCGATGGTGACAGAGCACCCTCACTATGTGGAGAACTGAAACTGAGAGGAAGTGAGGAAAGTGAGCGAGAAAATGAGAGACACCAGAGAAAGTGAGAATGAAGTGAGTGAGGGGAAATATAAGAGGGTGATTTGGGAGATTAAGCAGAAAGAAACAGGAACGGAGACATTGAGAGAGCGCGCGAGGGCACTGACAGATGCAGCAGTGGTGGTGCGGAGAGGATGGTCGAGAGGCAGAGCAGCGGAGTCAATGCTAAGAGTACTGCTGCAGTTCTTCTTGAGCAGACCCAGCGTGCGATTCACCAGATTGCCTGGGGGTGATGAGAGGGAGAGAGGGAGGGAGGGAGAGAGCGAGGGAGTGAGAGGGATGGCGATCTTTTGGCTGTGGGGTGATGCAAGTAGAAGGGGCTGTGAATGTGCTGCTGCACTTCGTCTTGAGCAGACCCGGCGTAGATAAGGGGAGAGGCGGAGAGGCATGGTAAGGTTGCTGCAGGCTCGCTTGGTTGACAGAACCACACCGTCCACAAGCGTTTTCCGGAAAAAGAAAACGTATACACATGTATATAAAGTCGAGATAGCAACACCCACCTAGTGACTACCTCTTAAATACCAACCAACTGCCTCCCCACCACTGCTCTGCGGTGACTTCGCGAGATTGGCATTGGCGATGTTAACGAATCGCTGTCGCGGAAAGCCATCCGCTGACTGACAATGTTGCAATCTCCATGACTTGGCGGCCAAGTGGCCAACCTACCCAGCACCCAAGCCCCTCTCTCTCTCCCCCTTGGCCCCCTTTTCCTCCACCTCCCACCCACCCACCAATGGTGTTCGCAAGGTTTGCATTGACAATGTTAACGAATCGCTCGTTGGAGAAATCCCCATCGCTGCCAGACTCGATCTCCCGCAGGAAGAAGTAATAGCCCCTACCTACTCCGCCCTCCTCCCCTCCTTCCCAACCCCTAGACCCCCGACCTCCCACTCACCAATGGTGTTCGCGAGGTTGGCATTGACAATGTTAACGAATCGCTCCTTAGAGAAGTCTCCATCGCTGCCAAACTCGATCTCGCGCAGGAAGAAGTATCGCACCGCGTCCGCTCCAAAGGTTGTCACCAATTCATCGGGGTCGATAGTGTTGCCAAGAGACTTGCCCATCTTGTGCCCGTCCTGATGCAAGGAAACGGAGGGAGAGAGGTGGTGGAGAGGGGCAATGCGGGTCAATGGTGTTGCCCAGGGACCTGCCCATCTTGTGCCCGTCCTCTGATTATATACGGGATGAGAGAAAACAGAAATGAAGGGGGGGAGGGGGGGGAGAGGGGAAGAGGAAGAGGGGAAGAGCGAGGGGGACAGAAGGAAGTATCGCACGGCATCGGCTCCAAAGGATGTCACCAGCTCGTCTGGGCCAATCGTGTTGCCCAATGACTTGCCCATCTTGTGCCTGTTCTGTGGTGATGTATGGGATGGGAGGGAGAGGAAACGAGGAAGAAATGCGGGACGAGGCAACCTTGATGAAAGATGGATCATGAAAAAAGTTTCTGGGAATTCTCAAAAACGAGATGGATGGCAAAGGGGACAGAATATGGATGGTGCAAATGCAGTCAGGTTTGGGCCCTTCGATGTGGGTGCCATGGGTGCCATGGGTGCCATGGGTGCCATGGGTGCCATGGGTGCCATGGGTGCCATGGGTGCCATGGGTGCCATGGGTGCTATGGGTGCCATGGGTGCCATGGGTGGGTGCGATGACTTGCCTTGGTTAGAAAGCCGTGGCCAAAGACTGTAGTTGGGGTCGGCAGGCCGGCAGACATTAGCATGGCGGGCCAGTACACTGCGTGGAAGCGCAGAATGTCCTGAGAGGAGGGAGGGAAAGAGGGTAGTGGGGGAGGAGGACAGGGGCAGAGAGAAAAAAGGGAAAGGGAAGAGGCAAGTGGGAAAGTGAAACGGGCCAATCAAGCACCGCCAGACTACAGCACGGCAGGCCAGTAGGCTGCACTCCCTCTGCTACAGTCACAGCCACTTGGCCCCACATAGTTAGTCACATCACACCCCGCCCGCCTTGCCAATGATATGTGCGGACGCAAGCCACCCCCTGGAGCGGAGACTGCCGTGTCGAGGCTTGGCTCATCGCCCGCCTGCAATGTGCACTGGCAACCCCCTTCACCACTCACAACCACACCACACCCCACTTCGCCCCTCACAGCCACATCCCACGCCCCACCTTGCCAATGATGTGAACGGACGCGGGCCATCCCCTCGAGACTGCCGTGTCCAGGCTTGGCTCATCACCCTCCTCCAACAGCGCTGAGATGTACCTGCGATGTGTGGTGGGGTAGGGAGAGGCCGTGCAGAGAAGGGAGGAGATTACAAATAGGGGGTTGAGGGAGGGACGACTAATCACTTGAGGGCTGCACTGCCGTGCCGAGGCGTGGCTCGTCACCCTCCCCCAACAGCGCTGAGATGTACTGAGTCTGTTTTTTTATAATTCCCAAAAAACATACCTGTTGCGGTGGGGTGGATGGGTGTCTGCGGCGCTGAGACATAGGCGGCGCTGTGTCTGCACATAGTTCACATCCAAACAGACTCACCTCGGCAGCGTGTCGAATCACACGTCGATGGTTCTCTCTGGAACATCCGGCACAGAATGCCCCACTGCATGGTAGACGGTCTCACATCAGATCACAGCAGTGCATTGATTGAACCAGCCTCACCATAGAAATGCGTTGAACTAACTCACCCCAGCAGAGCATCGAACCACACGTAGATGGTCTGCTCTGGGACATCCGGCACGAGGATGCCCCGTGCCACTGCCTGCCGCAGCAGAGGAGCATTAGCAGAGTGGCACAGGCAAACTGGCAGGCAGAGACATACTCACCCTAGCAGAGCATCGAACCACACGTAGATGGTTTGCTCTGGGACATCTGGCACGGGAATGCCCCATGCCACGGCCGCCCGGCTGATGCTGAAATCCCTCGCTCCCTCCGCCACCCACGCCAGCACCTGATGGGTCGAGAAGGGAGGGAAAGATCGCGAAAACCTTTGAACACATGGAAACATCCGGCACAGGAATGTCCCCCACTACCACGCCACAGACGCTCTGGGACACCCGGCACGGGAATGGCCCATGCCACCGCTGCCCGGCTGATGCTGATGTCCCCCCCTCCCTCTGCCATCCAGACCAGCACCTGATTGGGTCGAGAGAGAGGGAAGAGAATCAAGGCAACATCTGAGCACAAGGAAATGAGGCTGCTTGGTCACCAGGTCAACATTCGTCTCCCCTCTTTCCACCGGGTCGACTCACAAATACACTCACCTCGTTTCGTTTTTTTATCTGGGCTGCACGAATGAATGTTGGCCGGACCTCGAACAGCTGTTCCAAGGCGTGCTGGTGGGAAAAGAGAGCGAATGTTTTCCCTCTTTACCAGGTCAGCTCCCCCTAGAAAACTCATTTGTCGCACTAACCTCGTTCTTACTGAAACTGGGCTGCACGAATCACGGTCTGACCTGGAACAGCTGCTCCAGAGCGAGCTGGTGCGAGGAGAGTGCAGAGAAGATGCTGCTTGTTCACCGCCCAGCTTCTCTTTTCCGCTCATCCTTTTCCTTCCCCAATCTCCTCTCTCACCACGTTCTTTCTAAAGCTCGGTTGCACAAAATTGGGCTCGTCCTGAAACAGCTGCTCGAGCACGTGCTGGTGCGAGGAGGAGGGGAGGTTGTCCTCTGGATCGACTCACAAATCTCCTCCTCCCTCTTCCCCATGACCGCTCACCTCGTTTTTTCTGAAGCTCGGCTGGACGAAATCGGGTCTGTATTGGAAAAGCTTCTCCAAGTCGTGTTGGTGCGAGGAGAGCGCAAAGAAGAGGTTGTCCTCTGGTTTCACTCAAAAGTCATCTCCTCCCTCGTCCACTCTTCTCACCTCGTTCTTTCTGAAACTGGGCTGGACGAAATCGGGTCTGTCCTGGAAAAGCTTCTCCAGGTCATGTTGGTGCGAGGAGAGCGCAAAGAAGAGGTTGTCCTCACTGCGGTGCTCGCAGGGCGTGAGGTGCGTGGGGCACGTGGTACCATCCACCAGCTCCTTCTCGTCCTGCCACGGAGGGGTGTTGGTTGGAGGAGGCAAGAGGGAGGCAAAGAAGAGGTTGTCCTCGCTGCGGTGCTCGTGGGCGGTTAAGTGCGTGGGACACGTGGTGCCATCCACTAGCTCCTTCTCGTCCTGATGAGGAGGGGTTTTACAAGGCACGTGGTAGCAGAGGAGGGAAAAGAAGAGGTTATCCTCGCTTCGGTCCTCGCAGGGCGTGAGGTGCGTGGGACGTGTGGTGCCCTCTAGCAACTCCTTCTTGTCCTACCAATGAACGCATGTGAAAGCAGAGAAGGGACGGAAAGGAAAGAGCAAAGAAGAGGTTTTCCTCGCCGCAGTGCTCACAGGGCGTCAGATGCATCGACCAAGCAATGAGCACCGGGACAGGTGGTGTTATCCAGCAAGCAATGAAAGTATCTGTCTCACCTTATACTCCTCACACGCAATGCAGTAGCACCCCTTGTACTGCGCGCGATACACGCCCCCCCGTGCCTTCATCCGCTCATAGAACTGCCCCCTGTCTTGTACTCGTTGCTCCTCACACACAACACAGTACCACCCCTCGTAGTGCGCGCGTTACACAATCCCCCTGTGCCTTCACGTGCTCCTAAAACAACCCTGCTTGTACTCCCTACAAGCATCTCACCTTATACTCCTCACAAGCAATGCAGTAGCGTCCCTCGTACTGAGCCCGGTACACGTCCCCCCTCGCCTTCACGCGATCGTAGAACTGCCGCACCACTGCCTCATGGCGAGGCGAGGTGGTGCGGATGAATCGATCGTAGGCAATGTCCAGCTGGAAGAGAGGGGGTGGAGAGGGGTGGAGAGGGGTGGAGAGGGGTGGAGAGGGGTGGAGAGGGGAAAAGACAGGAACGGATGAGGTGCATGCGTGGGAATGAGAATGCCGGACTATGGCTGAAAGCACTGCCACACCACTGCTTCATGGTGGGGCGATGTGGTTCGGATGAATCGACCGTAGGCAATGTCCAGGTGGAGTGGTGGAGAGGGGTGGAGAGGGGTGGAGAGGAGAATATATTGGGGAATGAGGGGCATACGGTACATGGGAATGAAGCTGCCACCCCTATGGCTGAACGAACCGCCGCACAATGGCTTCATGGGAGGTGATGTGGTGCGGATGAAAGGGAGGGAGGGGCGGAGGGTGGGGAGAGACGAGGTAGGGAGAGTGGGCGTTTGGGGACGTCTTTTGAGTCGACTCACAACTTGGGGACGTCTTTAGAGTCGACTCACAACTTGGGGACGTCTTTAGAGTCGACTCACAACTTGGGGACGTCTTTAGAGTCGACTCACAACTTGGGGACGTCTTTAGAGTCGACTCACAACTTGGGGACGTCTCACACGCAGGGAAGAGGGAGAGCGGAGGGGGTACGGATGGGAGGAGGCCAAAATGAGGAAACGAGGGAATGATGCCCCCCACACAACCAACCCATCTCCACCACACCCAACCTTGACGCCAAAGGCATCCTTAGTCCCCCCCTACCTCGACCTTGCTCCACCGCCCCCCACCGCACCCCACCTTGCTCCACAGCTGCTTGTACTCCCCAACCTCACTGTCGCAGTGCTGCTGCAGCGTGTCTACCAAGCACACTCAATGGGCTCACCGCCAGGACTATCCAACCCTCAAGCACCCCACCTCTCACCACCGCATCCCACCTTGCTCCACAGCTGCTTGTACTCCTCAGCCACGGCATCGCAGTGCTCCTGAGGCGTGCGCCCGTTCTTAGCCGCCGCCAGGGCGATCTTCTCCCCGTGCTCGTCCGTGCCCGTCACGAATGTCACGTCTTTTCCTTGCAGGCGCTGCAGTGGATGCGTGGGGCGACGGGGAGGAGGGAGGAAAGGGGAACACGTGTCAAGGTGGGTAGCACCGCCAGGGCGATCTTCTCCCCATGCTCGTCCGTGCCCGTCACGAATGTCACGTCCTTTCCTTGCAGGCGCTGCGATGAGTGGGTCAGAGTGGGTCAAAAAGGGTCATAATAGGTCAACTTGGTTCAACTTGGGTAAGAACGTGTCAGTGCGATCTTCTCCCCATGCTCGTCCGTGTCTGTAACAAACGTCACCTCCTTCCCTTGCAGGCGCTGAGGCGGTTTGGGGTGGTGTGACAGTGGGTCAACGTGGGTCAAAGTGGGTCAAAGTGGGTCAAAGTGGGTCAGAATATGCCAGGGCTATCTTCTCCCTCGTCCGTGCCCGTCACAAACGTCACCTCCCTGCCTTGCAGGCGCTGCAACGAGCGAGGGAGGAGAGGGGGGAAGGGAAGGAGAGAGTATGCGCCTTGGTGTGTGGAGTGTGTGCGGCCGCAAGTGCAATCTTCTTCCCGTGCTCGTCCGTGCCCCTGACAAACGTCACCTCTCCTTGCCTTGCAGGCACTGGAGTAGGGGTGTGGGGACGGAGGGTGACGGGTCAATGTGGGTCAATGTGGGTCAACGTGGGTCAGAACCTGCCAGAGCAATCTTCTCCTCATCCTCGTCCGTGCCCGTCACAAATGTCACCTCCTTGCCTTGCAGGCGCTGCAGCAGGGGGGGGGGGAGATGGGGATGCAGAGCAGAGCGAAAGGGTCAAGTCGTGTCAAGGTGTGTCGCGCCAATGGATCTTCTCGCCGTGCTCGTCCGTTCCACAAAAGTCACGTCCCTGCCATTGCAGGCGCCACAGCGGAAGAGGGTAGAGTAGAGGGTAGGAGGTAGGGAGGGGAATGGTGAAGAGGAGGGAGATTGGGCCAACGTATGTCAGAAAATGCCAGTGCCATCTTAATCTCTTGCTTGTCACAGAAGCCACCTCCCTGCCTGCCTCGGTGCCGCTGCGGCAGGGTAAGCGCAGCAATGGGGTAAGTAGACGACTTTTGAGACGTCTCAAAAGTCGTACGCACCTCGAACCGAAGCCCTCTACTTTCCAACTTCCTCCTACCATCCTCTACCCCCTCCGCGTGTGATGAGGCGATTTTTTAGTCGACTCAAAAATCGATTTCCAGTCCTACCTGGAATCGCGCCAATGCGTCGGCAGCTATAGTGGGGTAAGCGGACCCCATGTGCAGCCCCACTCTCTCCCCTTCCACCGCATTGCACCGCTCCCAACATACCACGAACGGTCACCTATCTCCCTCATCACACCTGGAACCGCGCCAGTGCGTCAGCGGCTATAGTGGGGTAAGCGGATCCCATGTGCGGCGGTGGTGCATCAGCGGCTGTACCCTCACCTGGAACCGCGCTAGTGCGTCCGCGGCTATAGTGGGGTAAGCGGACCCCATGTGCGGCGCCGCGTTCACGTAGTACAGCGGCGTCGTCACCACGAACCGCTCGCGCGCGCCGCCTTGCTCGTCCCCGCCCGCCGCGCCGCATCGCGCCGCCCTCGCGCGCCTCGGTACTAGGCGCGCCGTGGACCAGATCCCGCCGAGCCGCGAGGAGAGCGCGATAGGACGGTAGTGGGTAGAGCTAGAGAGATAATGAGGGGTGCGGTGTGGTGGGGTGAAGGGTGATGATAACCGTGAGACCGCGGCGGGTGGCTTCGAAGAATCTTCGTGATGGTGGATGGAAGGGAATAAGGAGCGACTAAGAGAGGGGGAGAGAGCGGCTCGAGAAGACGAACTAATCATTGTGGCGGGCGTTGCGGCGTATCTAGCGGCGGATGTCGCGCCGGAGGTCAGGGCGGTTGTCGCAAGACTCGCCGCGGCTCGGGCTGGCGGAATCCCGTGGAAGCCGGAGACGGCGGACGTGGCGGAAGGGCGGAGAAAAGGCGGGGAGGGGAGCAGAATTGGTGCGGAAGAACGGAGAGCAGGCGAGGAAGCGTGGATTGCGGAGGCGAAGGGGCTATGGGGCGACGCAAGTGCCCTGAGGAGCGGCGACGATACGCGCATCGACCGACGAGCGCGACGCGACGGATGCGGCGGGGTCAGTGGGATCGAAGGGATGCGATGGACTATTGGGTTCGTCGCGTCCTACACACACCGCCTTTGGCAATTCGCCAATCACGACTCTCAGCGGCTTCTGCCAAGTCAGGGTGCTGCTGGATAAATGACCTGGAGGTTGGTTGGCTGGTTTGCCTCGAAGTTGACTGGCCCGGCTTGTTAGTGGTTTTAATCGCGGTCTGCAACGTGGAAGCCGCTGAGACTACCAATGCTGACGTGGAACGGAGGGAGCAAAGTCGTGGCTTGGGCGTGAACCAGTCATGGACATCCTCGTTTGAGACGTTAGCGAATACTAAAATGTAATGAGTGTAGATGTGCAAAGCCTAACAACTGCAAAAGTCGCATGCGAAATGCAAGCCCAGCCACGCCCAAGCGAAGGCACATGTGCGGTTACATTTTGTGTCGTCGCGAACATGTGGTTCTCGTCGTCCCGTCCCGTGCCAGCTCAACAAGTCGGGGTCGCAACTGTGTACGGCGGTGGTCCCGAGGGCGAATCTCGCAAGTCTCGCACCATTGATGAGTTCATCTCTCCCCAAGACCAACTTACACCGCTTTATTACGTGTAAGTATCGTTCTGAAGCAAACATCACCTCACTACACCCAAGGTCATTCACCCAAGCAAAGATGTGGAACATTCATGCAATGCTGGTTACCATGGTGGCGATGAGAAGACATCTCTGTTACGATCTCGAAACGTGGCTTACCTCGCGTGCGTTTAAGCTCCATGATTGTTACCGCTAAGATAAATGCCCTATATTTTTCCAAAGCAAGCGAATTCTTTTTGCTCCTATCCGCACCTCCCATTTCGCCTCTCTCCCAGATACTCGCTGAACTGTTGTTGTTTCTCTCTGACTCTGCCCCTTTTCCGCCCCTTTCTATCCTCTCCTTTCGCTGCGCGACTGGTTTAGTAACGGCGCGACACGTGACGTGTTTGCCGCCCCCCGATCTATCAGCGGTTGGATTCTTGAGCACTAGGAGGGCGACCCGAATCGTCGTCGTCGTCTGATCGTCCAGTCGAGTCAAGCGACACCCGTCGCACGTGTCGCACGTGTCGCACGCGCCGCCATGGGGTGGTATACGTCGCTTATCGTGCTCGTCGTCGCCGTCGCCGCGGCGGCCGTTCTCACGCCCGACGCCATGGTGCGTGCGTCTCTCGTCTCTCGTCTCTCGTCTCTCTCCTCGCTCTCACAGCTCCCCTATTGTTCACCGCGCATGTCGTACCCGACGCTTTGATGCGCGCGCCCCCCACCTCCCCCTTTTTCCCTTCTCTCCCTCACGCCCGACGCGTGCGTCACTCGTTTCTCTCTCACAGCTCCCCTACCGTGCATCGCGCATGTCGTACCCGACGCCAATGTGCGTGCGCGCAAGACTTTCCCCTCGCGCCGCTCATGCCTCCGCTGTGTTCTCTGTGTACTGCGGATGCGTTTTCCCCTTCTCGTCTTCTGAGGCGCCTCTTTTTTTTAGGATTTTTTGGGCGCCTCAAAAATCGCTGCGTTCTCTTTGCACTGCGGATTCGTTTTTCCCTCCTCGTCTTCCTACGTCTTGTCTTCCGTCATCTCCACTTCCTTCTCTCCGTCCCCCGGGCCCCTTTACCCCCTCCAGCTACCATACGGCCGCGGTGCCAAGCCCAACGTCCCCTTCCTCTCACCCACAGTGTTCGCAGCGCTACGGTTTGTGCACGTGCTGTGCTGCCCTGTGGCTCTGACGCTCTTTTCCTCAACCCTCTGTCCCTCCTCCCCGCTCCCCCATGCAGCTGCCATACCGCGCCAAGCCCAGCGCCCCCTTCCTCTCGCCCACGGCGTTCGCAGCGCTGCGCTTCGCCCACGTGCTGTGCTGCTCCGTGGCTCTGATGTGCCCTCTCTTTTTCCCGTTTGCCCTCTCTTCTTCCATTCTTCCCTCACTCCCGTCCTCCCTGCAGCTGCCATACCGCGCCAAACCCAACGCCCCCTTCCTCTCGCCGACAGCGTCCGCCGCGCTGCGGTTTGTGCACGTGCTGTGCTGCTCCGTGGCTCTGATGTGCTCTCTCTTCTTCTCTTTTTCCCTCTCTCCCGTCTTCCCTCCAGCTGCCATACCGCGCCAAGCCCAGCGCCCCCTTCCTCTCGCCGACAGCGTTCGCAGCGCTGCGGTTTGTGCACGTGCTGTGCTGCTCCGTGGCTCTGGGGGCGTCAGTGTGGGTGACCTTCTTTGCTGGCGTCATCATGTTCCGGTGCGATGCGAGTTGGGGGGTGGGAGTAGCTGGGGGATGCGATGTTCAGGTAGGTGGGCGGCACAGACACATGCTCCGTGGCTCTGGGGGCGAGAGAGCAGTGAGTTGTGAGAGCAGGTGTGAGGGAGATGAGAGGCGGGTCAAAGGGAGGGACACATGGGTCACTGCTGCTGGGATATGAGCGGCGGGTGACCTTCTTTGCTGGCGTCATCATGTTCCTGTGAGAGGTGGAGGCAGAGAGATGAGAGATGGGAGCCGGGAGAAGGTATACGTGAGAGAGTAGCTCCGAGGGGGATAGCAGAAACAGGGGCCCCACTTCCCCCTCCACACACACCTCCACACAGCCACCTCCCTCGCCACACCTTCGGCAGCATCCAGGATCGTCTCTTCCCAGCCTACTTCCGCCTTGTGGGCTCTCTTTCAATCACTCACTCTCCCTCCCTTCCCCCCCGCGGTTCCTCACCCCCCCATCCCCCGCGCAGCCACCTCCCCCACCACACCTTCGGCTCGGCAGCATCCAGGGCCGCCGTTTCCACTCACCTTTGCTCTCTGCCTTCCTCCCCTCCCTCCCTCCTCTTTCCCCCACACCCCCACACAGCCACCTGCCCCGCCACACCTTTGGCAGCATACAGGGCCGCCTCTTCCCGGCCTACTTCCGCCTCATGGCCCTCTCCTCCGCCCTCTCCGCCCTCGCTCTCAAACTCACTCTCAACCCCGCCGCTGCTGCTGCCGCTGGTGAAGCTGCTGGTGAAGCTGCTGGTTCCGGGGCAGGGGGGTTGCAGCAGGTGCAGCTGCTGCTGCTGCTGGCTGCTCTTTCTGCCGCACTGCTGAATCTGCTGCTGTTCGAGCCTATCACCACCAAGGTGGGTTGGGATATAGGTACTTAGGCAGTCATGCTGTATTTGGAACCACATCAAACAAATCAGATATGCTGCTGACTTCTGAGGCGTCTCAAAAGTCATGCTATACTTGGAGCCAAATGAGCCGTATGTGCTGAATGAGCTGAATCAAATATGCTGCTGCTACTACCTGCGCTTGCTGTCTCTGCACTCTGTTGAATCTGCTCACTCTGCTCGCTCTGCTCACTCTCCTCACTCCGCTGTTGCTCGAGCCTGTCACCACCAACGTGCATCCGTGCTTTCACCCCTCTCCCCCTCACCCTTGTCATGCCTCATCGCCTCGTTCCCTACACAGATCATGCAGGGGAGGCATGGCATAGAGGAACAGGCAGGAATGAAGGATGAGGCGAACGACTTTTGGGACGTTTCAAAAGTTCTTCTAGGTGCATTTTGAGGCGGTCTTTTAGGCGCCTCAAAAGTCGACTTTTGAGACGTCTCAAGAGGCACGGCATAGAGGAGGAGGCATGGCATAGAGGAGGAGAAAGGGATCAGGGATGTGGGACGTTTCAAAAGTTTTTTCAGGCGCCTCAAAAATCTATTTTTGAGACGTCTCAAGAGGCATGGCATAGAGGAGCAGGCAGGGATCAGGGATGTGGCGGACAGCATTAGAGGTTGACCCGTTGCTTCATGACATGCATTCGTGCGTTCTCCCTTGCCCTCCCCCCCATCGTCCTGTTCTCATTCAGATCATCCGCGAGCGGCACCGCATAGAGAAGGAGTCGGGTATTGGGGAGGAAGTGGGGTTGTTGCGCAACAGATGTTTTTTTTTTTTTTTTTGTTCATGCCGAGCATTATTGCCTCCCTTTTTCTTGTTCTCACACAGATCATGCGGGAGCGGCACCGCATAGAGAAGGAGGCAGGCATCGGGCAGGAGGTGGGGCTGTCACGCAACAGGGAGGTCGCACGGACCAATAAGGAGCTGGCAGCTGTCAACCGCCGATTCGGCATGTGGCACGGCATGTCTTCGCTCTCCAATCTCGTTGCGCTCTGCTCCCTGGGCGCTAACGCGTGGTTCCTTGCACAGCAGCTCCCTGTCTAGCAGTGCCCTTCCCCATCTAGTAAGCCGCTGAAAGCTGGCAGCGAACCAGGATTCGGCACGGCATGTCCTCTCTCTCCAATCTCGTTGCGCTCTGCTCCCTGGGCGCTCACGCTTGGTTCCCTGCACAGCAGCTTCCTGCCTAGCAGGGTAGCAGCTATCGTTGAGGCACCTCAAACTTCTAGTACTCCTTAAGTGCTCTCGCTTGGTTCCTCGCTCAGCAGCTAGCTGATGTGCCCTTCTAACCTGGTAGGAAGCTGACAGGTAGTTACCAAGTCGTTGACTTGGCCTGTGGCATTGCCCTCTGTGCATTGATGTCCACGCTTCGTTCTTGCTCATAGATGATGCTTGGTTCATTGCTCCTAGTTGGATGCTATAGCACAGCCTTTTATTGGGTGGTCGTAGTGTACACATGGCCGCAGGTCCCCATAGGTTAGCGTTTTTATGTTGATTCCAGTACCGTAAAAGAGGACAAGCTGATTTGCAGACCCGTTTTTGTAGGATTTCAAAATTCATGTAGCTTTTAGGGATGCACCAGCATTTTTCTTGGGCTTGTGGGAATGTTATGGGTGGTTTCAGAATCAGGAGTAGAAGGTGATGCCTTATGCACACGACATGATTAGTGTATCTATATAGGATGATTTCCCTCAGAATTCACTTTTGCTGAAAAGGCACACGAAGTGTACTATAAACACACATATAGCCGTTGTTGCGAAACTGTGCGACGAATTTGGAATCGTTGCTAGTCGCAGGAGGATATCGGGTGCGGTGCCCTGGTTGTGGAAAGGAGGGAACTTAGATTTTCGAAGCGCAGAGTACTTGCAACTAGAGCCGACTACCATAATTAGAACTGCGGGTTAGTGCGCGACGTAACATCGTTAAAGGGCGGCTTTACGTCCAACATCGGGGGTCGCGTAGTAATGCGATTCAGATAAAGTTCCTTCTCACTTTGGTTCCAGCGGTCAGCAGCTCAGCCCTGGTTTCAAGTGAACCGGGATTCTTTTTTTGTGGGTCGGCATTTCGACCTGTTGGCGTCGTCATTTCTGGTGGGTTCCGCGACACGTGCGTCGTCGCTTGGGCACGGCAATACGATCACCTTAATCATTCCTTCAGGCTTTTTGAAAAAACCCGTCATGCGATCCGCGCATTCGCGGTAAGCTAGGCCTAGAGTTATCGGCTGTTGCTGCCTAGTTACTTCGGCTGCAGATTTCGTTAGCTTGACTCCCTGGGATAGTCCCACAACAGCGAATAAACAAGGTTGACTGCATTCGCCGATCCTTACATGCGCGAACAGACTCTCATCGCAGCACAGGGTCGGAGTAGCCATTTCGGGTTACCAGCACCGGCGAAACGACGATGCGGAAGCGGGAGCGCGAGAACCCATGTTACATCTGCGGGCACTACCATAAATACGAGGAGGGGGAGCCGTGCGGGGTATGCGGGCACCGATTAATCCCCGCGGACGAGCGCAGCAGCGGGGCCGTGGCGCAAGCGCACAGCGCGTTCTCGTCGGAGATCATCCCGGGGTTCCTGTTCTGCGGGAGCTACGACAACGCGTCGCGATCGGAGCTTCTTAAAGCGCAAGGCATCACTCGGATTCTAAACGTGAGTGAGCGATCGGAGCAACAGGGGTGCAAGTTAAGTTGTGCAAAGGCCGGCCGATCTCTCTAAATGAAGGCGGGCGGAGGTGGTAAGAAGAAAAATGAATCCGTTCTGTCCCTTGCGCTGTCACCCGCACTTGTCCCCTTTTTTGCCTTTACTATCGTTTCGCCAAGTGCTAACTCTTCGATAGCCTTCATGCCGTGTAAACCGTTCCCATCATTGTTCGGTTCACTCCGTTTTTCATTTTCCCATCCCCCTCTTTCTCCCCCCGTCCCTCTCCTCCCTGCAGACGGTACCCACATGTCAGAACCTCTATAAGAACTCCTTCGTTTATCACACAGTCCAAGACAGCAAGGTCATTCCCTTTGAGGAATGCAACCAATTTATTGGTACTCTGCCATCCCATACCATGGCATTCCATGCATTGACATGCCATGCCATGTCATTTCATGCATTGACATGCCATGCCACACCATGCCATGCCATGTCATACCATTCCATGCCACTATCACCTGCCATGCACCCCTTACACATCTTCGCGTCGTCATTCAGCCATGCCCACACATGATGCTTCTTCTCCCCTCAATCCACCCTTCGATCTACTTCCGCCACCACTTCGCCCCTTCCTCACTGTACCGCCTTTCTCCCCCTCTCTGCCAACACCCAACACAACATCAGCACTGCTCTGTTCAATCGTCCGCCCTCAACCTCCTTTTTCGGCCCTCGCTCCTCAACCCTCCCCACCCTACAACCCGTCCCCCATTCCGCCCTCTCCCACACCCCACCCAACCACCTCGGCCACAGAGCAATGTGAGCGGGAGCAGGCGAAGGTGCTGGTGCACTGCATGTCAGGCCAAAGCAGGTGAAACCCCTCGTTCCAAATGCCCTCGTTTACTTAGCTTTCATAGTTAGACCCACAAGAGCCTGCTCTGAAAACAGCCCTGCCAATGGAGCACGTGAGGGAACGAATGCCAAGCTGCTTGTGCACCGCGTTTTCACTTCATGCTCGCTTGATGCGGGCCAAGGCAGTCAAGACGATGCATGCTGTGAAGAACGCACCCTGCCTGCCAATCCGTTCCCAAATCTCCCCCTTCCCCCTCGTCTCCCCCCCGTTCCCTTCCCTCCTCCCCCCTCCAAATCTCCACGCTCCCCCTCCATCTCCTCCCCCTCCATCTCCTCCCCCCACTTATCCTCCCACCCGCATCCAGTAGTGGTGGGTACCTGATGCGGGCCAAGGGGGTTATGATGATACATGCTGTGAACAACACGCCCTGTCAGTCCTTCAACCACCCCCCTTTCCCCGTTTGGTTCCCATCTCCTCTTACTGCAGGTCGCCAGCAGTGGTGGTGGGTACCTGATGCGGGCCAAGGGGTTTCAAATTATTCTTGTCAATAACAACCCTCAATCTCACTCCCCCTTACTCCCCTTTCCCCACCCACTCTCACCCCCCCTTGCTACAGGTCGCCAGCAGTGGTGGTGGGGTACCTGATGCGCGCCAAGGGGGTCAAGATGGTGCATGCTGAGAACAACCCACAATCTCACTCCCCCCTCCTCCCCTTTTGCCCCATTCACTCTGCTACAGGTCGCCAGCAGTGGTGGTGGGATACCTGATGCGAGCCAAGGGGGTCAAACTGGCCGAGGCAGTCGCATGGGTGACAGAGAGACGGCCGTCGGTCAACATACAGCCGGGTAGGTCAATCTGATGCCCTTGCTGCATACGAGGGAGGGAACATACAACGAAAGAGGCCCATACCGCCAGGTATGCTTGTCTGGAGGAGCATGTGAGGGAGCGTGGTGCATGCATTCAGGACTGAACAGCAGCCAATCCGTGGTTTGCGTGTGGTGTCCCATGATGATGAAAAAAAAAAAAAAAAAAACATGACTCGCTGTCTTTGCTTCTACTGCTGCACTCACGTTGTGCACAGTGCTGCGAGAATGCACACCAGCAGGCCGTGCTGCAGCTTGCGATCTGTCTGTTGGCTCAGCTCAGCATGCATGATGCCTTATGCCCCTGTCCCTCCTGCTATTGCCCAACCCCTTCCCACTCGTACCCTCCCGCACACCACCATCTACTCCCTCTCCCCCTCTCCCTTCCACCGCCCCCTTCCCTCCCTCGTCTCGCTCTGCCAGCCATGCTCAGCCAGCTGCAAGCCTTTGAAGCCCGCCTCTTTGGAGGCGATGCCGCTCTGAATTCTTCCGACCAGCAGCAACAGCAACAGCTGCAACAACAGCAGCAGCAGCAGATTCAGCAGGCAGGGGCACCGTCAGGCCACATCACTCCTCTCTCTGCTCCCGGCCAGTTCCCCGCCAACACCACCGCTTCCCCCTCCTCCTTCCCACCACTCCCCAGCTTCCCATTCCCCATGCCGCCCTTTCCCCTAGGCCCTGACGCCAATCCTGCTGATGGTGCTGCTGCTCCCCCGTTTGCAGGCATGCCCCCTCTAGCCCCTGTCCCCTTCCCGCCTATCCCTGGCATGCCAGCTGGCGGCATGCCATTCGCCTTCCCTGGTATGGGGGCTGGCGCAGGGGGGAATCCTCCAGAGGGTTTCGTGTTTGGGGCAGCGGGGGAGGCAAACAGAGGGGGTGCAGGGCAGGGGGGGAACGGGGGGCAGTGAATGCAGCTGAGAGTACGATTGACCGATGGGTCATTCATGGTATGATTAACGCCATGGTCAGTCCCCATGCTGCTATACCTACGAGCATGGGGTTGGGCTGAGCCTGATACAAACTGCTATACCTATAATTAGAAACATTGCCCCTGGTTGAGGAATGGTACGGCAGCAGTTGCCATTTTTTCTATGGGTAGGAGAGGCTCCAGGTATTAGGGTTCTGTTCCGGAACCTACAGCCGTACATTATTTACTTGTATGTTGAGCCTAGGAATATCCCCAACATTTCTTCATTGTGAAATTCGTATCAATTACTACACATGTATGTACAGCACAACTACCACATTACTCTCCTCCGATGCCCGCGTTTCAGCTGCAATTATTGGAGCGCTGCTTGACTCCTCTTCACCAACCAGCTCCCTTTCACGAGCGGCTCGACTCCTCCTACACCACACCCCCAGCCCAGGCCCCAGCCCATCCACACCCTCCGTTCGCGGTAATCTCGAAATTGGGTTTCAATCCGAATCCGAACGCGTTCCCTTCTCTGTTCCCCCAAACCGGACACCACCCCGCCTCACCTGCTCGTCGTCTCAATCCTGCTCTCCACCATCAGCAACGCTGCTACGCTAGAAAGCAGGCGAGCAGTGCAAGGTAGGGGCACATCATCTTCTGTGTGCGCCAAGCAATCACTCGGCATACGTATTTCAACTTCGCAAGCTCTTACCGTAGTCAACCCTCCCGAAATTAATTTCCGCTGTCACAGTAACTAGAGCTCGCCACGCACCCCGCAACAAGCTCTTCCTTACAGCTCCGCACATCGCGTTTACCCTTCAAAATACCACACGCGTTCAAAATACCCTTCAAACCACAGGCCACCGCCATTTCCGCTCTCTGCCTCCTCCCCTTCTCAGCTTTGACCCATACCATCGAGCCCCATGGCTGGTGTCAAGATCACCTCGCAAGCACCTCGAATTATGCATTTCGCCTTCTCCCTTCGTCGGCCTCTCATCGTAACCGTCTTCCTCGCCGCTCTTCTTCACGCAACTGCCACGGCTGTGCCCACGGCTGCGGCCTCTACGGAGCCTGCAATGTCGAGAAACCTTCCAGCCGACACGGTCCCGCCGGTTGCCTCCAACAGGCGGCTCCTCTCGGTCTCGGCGCAGCTCGAGTCGTCCCAGCCAGGCCCCGTTACAGTCACATCTTCCGTCGGATCTTCGTCGCCGCATGCGACGGCTCGCATGCTCTATGCGAGGTTTCCCGAAATTCGGAACGACGATCGCGACCACGCGCATTACCTCGATCCGCAGAACCGCGCGCGCGCGGAAGTCGGCTCCCCCGCGCTCGTATGGGACGGGGAGCTCCAGGCACAGGCGGAACGACTGGCGGAGTACCTTGCGCAAAAGGAGGGATGCGCGGTGCGGCGCATGAAGGAAGTCAGCGGCGGGGTCAATCTGCGCTGGGCGGCGGAAAGCTTGGGGGTGCCCGCGGAAGCGGAATCGGCGGTGGCGGAGTGGGTGCGCGAAAAGGCGCACTATCGCATGGAAGCGTTCCCGGCGGGTTGCGCGGAAGGCAGAGATTGCACGCACTACACGCAGGTGGTGTGGAAGAAGACGGAGCGCGTCGGGTGCGGAACGGCGATGTGCAACCAAGGAGGAGCCGTTTGGGCGTGCCGTTACTTCCCGCCCGGTAATATCGAGGGGGACCGCCCGTACTAGTTCGGAGCACCTCTGATTATGCCTCCTACGCGGAGCGCGAGTGAAGGCAGATCCCACTGCATTTGGAAAGGGAGAATGACAGGCGGCAGTGTGAAGGTGAAAATTCGCATTTCGTGTTGTTGCGCGAGCAAACGTCGAAGTTACCGGCAGCAAAATAAGCAGGAAAAATGCGGTTCATCGTGCTCTACAGTAACTTTTCTTGGAAGCTAGGTAGTGTACTTGCAGAGATCTTATTGCTTCATTTAATCTCCTTGAAAGCCCCAAAAATAAACATTATTGCCTCTAATATATCAGATACACTTTTAAATGAGCCCTATGCGACAGCCCTCACCTAAATTGTAACTACAACCCAGCTAGTTGGGTTGCCAAGCTGGCAACCACATTAGGATGGTACATTCATGATTAGCAAACCCAGAGTATAGCGCCCCCTCATGCAAAAGACAGCCAATGCCCCCTCATTTGCGCACTATAGGACAGCTGATACTCCCTCATTTGCGCACTAAGACAGCTGGTGCCCCCTCATTTGCGCACTAAGACAGCTGGTGCCCCCTCATTTGCGCACTTTAAGACAGCTGACGATCTCTCACGTGCGCACGAGACAGCTGACGCCACCTCAGCTGGCGCCACGTCACTTGCGCACGAGCAGCGGGCGCATCATGTCATTATCCTCGTGTTCGAGGATGTGGCAGTGCCACACGTACCCTGGGCCCTGCGACGGGTCGAATGAAAACGGCTTCCCATCCTGGCATGGGGGAGGAAGGGGAAAGGAGCACGGGGGAGGGGAAAGGAGGGGGGGGCATCATGTTGTTGTCCTCGTGCTCCAGGACGTGGCACTGTCACACATACCATACCCCGGGCCCACCGACGGGTCAAATTAAAACGGCTTCACATCCTGCCGGAGGGGGGGTGGGGGAGGGGAGGAAGGAGGAGGTAAGGAAAAGGAGCGGGGGGGGTCATCATGTTGTTGTCCTCGTGTTCCAGGATGTGGCAGTGCCACACGTACCCCGGGCCCACTGACGGGTCAAACTTGAAGGGCTTGCCGTCCTGCCATATGGGAGGGGAGGGGAAAGGAGGGGGAGGAAGGGGAAAGGAGGGCGGGGAGGGGAAAGGAGGGGGAGGAAGGGGAAAGGAGGGGGGGGAGGGGAAAGGAGGGAGGGGAAGGGGAGAGGAGGGGGGGATGGGGCATCATGTCGTTGTCCTCATGCTCCAGGAAGTGGCGCTGCCACACATACCCCGGACCCACTGACGGGTCAAACTCAAAGGGCTTCCCGTCCTGGGGGGGAGGAGTGGGAGGGGGGAATCAGGGTGGTAAAGGGGGAAGAGGGGTTGGGGGAGTGCTATTTTTGCTGCTCGTGAGGAGAGTGCTCCAGGATGTGGCAGCGCCACACATATCCCTGACGAGCAGCGCCACACGTATCCCAGGCCCTGTGACGGTTCAAACGAAACAGCTTCCCTTCCTGCCATGGGAGGGAAGGGTGATGTGTAGAGGAGGGGGGGGGGGGGGGGGGGGGGGGGGGGGGAGGGTGTGGGGAGAAGGATGGGGTAAGGGAGAGAGGGGAGGAGGGAAGTGAAGGGGGGAGAAGGTGATAGAGCGAGAGTAGGCAGGATAAGAGAGGGGAGAGGGGGTGATGATGCCATTACACACCTGAGAGCGACGGCCACGAGGATGGATAGCACCTCCCCAGTTGTGAGCACTGAGACTAATGGCTATGCTTGGGGAACCTTGGGATACACGCACCTGGGAGCGCACGGCCACGAGGAAGGATAGCACCTCCCCCAGGTGTGAATAGTGGTGTCCTCCCACCCCTGTTCATTCAGTTCCACCCTCCTCACTCGCCCCCGTAAAGCACGTGCATGCCTTGAGCTTATTATACATGCATCGGGATCTTTGGTCCTACCTACGATACGCACCTGGGAGCGGACGGCTACGAGGATAGATAGCACCTCCCCCGGGTGCGACTTAGTGGTGTCCTTCCACCCCTGTTCATTCGGATCCACCCTCCTCACTCGCCCCGTGAAGCAGGAAGGTAGCTTGTCCTCCCCGCTGCTCCTCGTGCCGCCGTCGCTGCTGATAATGCCGCCACTGCCGCCGCTGCTGCTGGCGGTGGTGGTGGTGCTGCTGCTGGTGCTGCCAATGATGCTGCTCCTGGTGATGCGCTCTGAACCGGCAACAGCAGAGGAGGCGACTGAGGAGGCAGAGGCAGTGGCGGAGAGGGAGGAGGGGTAGCCCGGGTAAGGGTAGAAGGCACAGTCGTCCGAGAGGAAGGCTTCAGAGTTGAAGGAGCGGCGGGCGAACGGGCGGTGCTGCAGCAGGTGCAGGTGGATGGGGTGTGAGTCGGCCGATGGGTTGATGATGTGCCACACCTCTACTGCTCCCTGCTTGCATGGGGGTGGGGAAGGTAAGCAGCAGGGAGAAGGGAGTTGTTAAGTGGAGGTGGATGGGGTGTGAGTCGGCCGATGGGTTGATGATGTGCCACACCTCTACTGCTCCCTGCTTGCATGGGGGTGGGGAAGGTAAGCAGCAGGGAGAGGGGAGTTGTTAAGTGGAGGTGGATGGGGTGTGAGTCGGCCGATGGGTTGATGATGTGCCACACCTCTACTGCTCCCTGCTTGCATGGGGGTGGGGAAGGTAAGCAGCAGGGAGAGGGGAGTTGTTAAGTGGAGGTGGATGGGGTGGGTGTCGGCTGAGGGGTTGATGATGTGCCACACCTCTACTGCTCCCTGCTTGCACGCACAGCACACAGAGAGGGGAGAGAAGTGAGGGTGTGGGAGAGGGAAGTGAGGGTGTGGGAGAGGGAAGTGAGGGTGTGGGAGAGGGTAAGGGAAGCAGCAGGAGAGGGGTCTTCTTGTTGGATGCAGGTGGATGGGGTGTGTGTCGGCCTATGGGTTGATGGCGTGCCATACCTCCTTCAAGTGAGGACGGTGGGAGATGAGGGAATGGACAGAGCATGTAAAACCCGAGAGTCGCACAAGTAGGGTTAGGTTCAAACCTGCATCACTCACATTCGAGAGGATCTCAGTAGCAGGCTGAAAATACCCACTCCACTTGAGCTGGATGACAGTGGGCATGTCAGTTTCCGGGTCTAGGTCTAACGTCACTCCCCTCTCTCGCACCCCACCACCCCTGCAACACTCACATTCTTGAGAATCTCAGTGGCAGGATCGAAGAACCCCTTCCCGTCAAGCTGAATAACCATGGGCATGTCACTGTCCGGGTCTGCCCTCTTGCAGATCAGGCAACTCTCCAGTGATTCTCAGTACCAACCCTCTCCCCATGATAACTGATTCACTCACATTCTTGAGAATCTCAGTGGCAGGATCGAAGAACCCCTTCCCGTCAAGCTGAATGACGGTCGGCATGTCACTGTCCGGGTCTACCCTCTCTCCCAGTACGTGCCAGCGCGATTTGGTCACCTGCTTGAAAGGCAAGGCCGCCAGGGGCTGGGGGGAGGGGAGGGGGGGAGAGGAGTAGAAGGGTGTGGAGAGGTGTAGAGGGGGTTAGAGGGGGTTAGAGGTGAGTAGGGCGGAGAGAGAACGATGGTGGTGGGCATGTCACTGTCTGGGTCTACCCTCTCTCCCAGCACGTGCCAGCGCGATTTGGTCACCTGGTTGAATGGCAAGGGCGCCAGGGGCTGGGGGGAGGATGGGGGGTGGGCTGTGGAGAGGAGTGGAAGGGAGTAGAGGGGGTGAGTAGAGTGGAGAGGGCATGACGGTGGGCATGTCCCTTCCCGAGTCTACCCTCTCTCCCCCAGCAAGTGCCAGCGGGTCTTCGAGACCCGTGGTTCAAGGGCAAGCGTCCCAGGGGCTGGAAGAGGAGGAGGGGGGGTTGGGAGCAGGGTAAAGAGGGATTGAGGGACGGCAAGTCACACGGTGGGCATGTCTCTGCCCGGGTTTACCCATTCCCCTAGCATGTGCAGCGCATCCAGGAGACCTGGTTCAAGGGGACTCTTGGTAGCGCTGAGGGAAAAGAAGGGGGGAGAGTGGAACCGGGGGAGAGGGGGAGGGGGGCGGAGGAGCAGAGGCGGGAATTCCAGCAGCAATACCCTGGACACAAATGGCTAACATCACACACAACTCATGCTCCCTCTGCTCTTGTTTGTGAATGAATCGACACAACTCAAATATCACATGTTTTGAGTTGACTCAAAATACGACTAAAGTATCCCCCCCTCTGCCCATCCGTGCCCTCCCATGCCCACCCATGCCTTCCCATGCCCTCCCATGCCCACACATGCCTTCCCATGCCCTCCCATGCCCTCCCATGCCTTCCCATGCCCTCCCATGCCCTCCCATGCCCTCCCATGCCCTCCCATGCCCTCCCATGCCTTCCCATGCCCTCCCATGCCCTCCCATGCCCTCCCATGCCCTCCCATGCCCTCCCATGCCCTCCCATGCCCTCCCATGCCCTCCCCAGCCGTCCCCCACCCTCTCCTCCCATACCCTGCCCCGCACAGCACAGCACACTCACAGAAATCATCTTGGGGAGGGGCGGGCCGGGATGGCCTTGCGCTTGGGGAGTTTTGAGTCAACGCAGCAAAGGTCACCCCTTACTGCCCCTCCATGCCCTCCCCTGCCCTTCCCGGCCCTTCCCTCCCCTCCCATGCCCTCCCCTGCTCGCACAGCGCACTCACAGAAATCATCTTGGGGAGGGGCGGGGCCGGGATGGCCTTGCGCTTGGTGAGAATGAATCGCATGATGACAGCTGTGCCGGGACTCACACGCTCGCCTGAAGAGGGGAGGGGGGATGGCGGGTTGAGCACAATTAGACATTGTACCCTTGAGGCGCCTTGCCTTGCACTGGGTGAGAATGAATCGCATGATGACAGCCGTGCTAGTGTCAGCTGACCAGCAGGGTAGGGCGAGCGTGCACGATTCGTGAGCAGCACGTCGCGGCGCCAGGAGGAGCCTCGTTGAAACCCACAGACTGCTGCAGGTCAAGCAAGCTTAGATGGCTGCTGCTGGCGTTAAGTAAGCCTGGAGTGGGCTGCTGCTGGTGTTATAAGCTTAGAGTGGGCTGCCGGTGCTGGTGTTAGACTGCACTCACCAGCAGGGTAGGGCGCGCGAGCATCATTCGTCAGCAGCACGTCACGGCACCAGGAGGGCGCCTCGTTGAAATCCACGAGCATATCAAGCCGCTCCCCCGGCGCCACCAGCACTTCCTTCATGCGGAGTGGGCGAGCGAGATAACCCCCGTCGCTGCCGATCTGCATGTGTGGAGGGGATGGGGGTGAAAAAGGGGCGGGTTGAGCAGAGGCAAGGCATTGAGGACGTCATATCGCTCCCCCGGTGCCATCAGCACGTCCTTCATGTGCAGCGGACGAGCGAGGTAGCCGCTGTCACTGCCAATCTGGGAAAGGGGGAAGGTGAGAGGAGGTCAGGGAGGAGAGAGATGAGGGGAAGGCACTCTCTCCCAATGCTACCAGCACACGTGGCATGCGCAGTGGGTGAGGCAGGTAGGGGGGGTCAGAGTTGATCTGTAAGGGAAAGAGGGAAGAAGGGAAGGAGGTGAGAGGTGAGGGAAAGAGAGGGTGGAGGCACGCAGAGCGCCACACAGCACAGCAGAGCACAGCAGAGCACAGCAGAGCAGAGCACAGCAGAGCACAGCAGAGCACAGCACAGCACAGCACAGCACAGCACAGCACAGCACAGCACAGCAGAGCACAGCAGAGCACAGCAGAGCACAGCAGAGCACAGCAGAGCACAGCAGAGCACAGCAGAGCAGAGCAGAGCAGAGCAGAGCAGAGCAGAGCAGAGCAGAGCAGAGCAGAGCAGAGCAGAGCAGAGCACAGCAGAGCACAGCAGAGCAGAGCACAGCAGAGCACAGCAGAGCAGAGCAGAGCACAGCAGAGCAGAGCAGAGCAGAGTAGAGCAGAGCAGAGCAGAGCAGAGTTCGGACCCGAGTCGTGGGGATGATGGGCGCCCAAAACAGTGGTAATGAGGCGTGATAGTGGCCCCGCACAGCGCACCGGAAGCGCAGACGGAAGAAAGGCATGCTTTCTGAGAAGCATGCACCCAAGCAACCAGCACAGCACACCACCGCACCGCACCGCACCCACGTGGGTCATGGGGATGACGGGCCCCCTGAAGGGTGGCTTGAAGTCGTGATAGTTGCTCCTGACAGCGCACTGGAAGCTCAGATGGTAGAAGCGCGCATTGGACGCCCCCAGGATCGGCAGGCAGGCAAGCAGCACATCACGGTCCACCACAGCACCGCACACCACCACACAGCACCCCACGCACCTGAGTCATGGGGATGATGGGTCCCCTGAAAGGAGGCTTGAAGTCGTGATAGTCCCCCCTCACGGCGCACTGAAAGCGCAGATGGTAGAAGCGCGCATTGGACGCCCCCAGGATCGGCAGCCGGTACAGCGCTCTCCGAACCCGGAAGTACGGCCAGACCTGGGAGAGAGGGACGTGGGGAGAGGGGAACGGGGGTTGAGGGTTGCGTGAGGTGACGCATAGCAGTGATGGGCAGGCAGGCAGACAGTGCGTTGACAATTCTCAAACAGACTCCAATATACCCCACATAAGCCTCACGCCGTTCCTTTTTACACCCCCACTCACTCACCCCACCTCATACATACTCCCCACTCCACACATCTCTCTCGCTTCGCCTTTCTCGCATCTCACATCATACAGCATACATACCTTCGCACGGCATGGCATGGCATGGTGTGCTCCATCCCATGGGACGGCATGGCATCGCATGGTGTGTTCCATCCCACGGGATGGAATACACCTCACCCGCGCCCCACAAACCCTCGCTCACTCTACCTCACCTGATACATGCATCTCGCATCACACATCCCACATCATACCTTCCCATTCACGGTGATCGTGTCTCCGAAAAACTCCGGCTGCCAGTGCGGGTGCTCCTTCGGAACAACCCCGTCAACTGGATAGTTCACCGACCCGTTGGGGAAAAACATCCGGTCCGCGATGGCAAGAGGCATGACGAACGGCCCGCCCGGCAGCGGCGCCCACTTGTTAATCTCCTTCTCCTCGCCTTTCGGATCCATTATAACGTACAAGCCCGCCATTCCCGCCATGACGTTTATCCTCGTTATAGCAATGGCGTGGTCGTGGTACCACACGATAGAGGGTCGCTGGCTGTTGTGGTAGTGGTAAAGCCGGGTGGAGAAGGTAGGCCCTGATTCCCCAAACTGGGTGAACCAGGCCTGTGGGTGGCCGTCATATGTGCTGTGAGTCTCCCCGCCGTGGCGATGGGGAACTGAAACAATTGAGGCAGGGGGAAAGGAAAATGGGGGGGAAGAAGGGAAGTTGAGAGCTTGGCTTTCCGAATCTTCCTGTACCGCGAGAACCTTCGGCATGGCATGGTGTGTTCCATCCCATGGCATGGATTCCCATTGCATGGCATGGCATGGCATGGCATGGCATGGGATGGCATGCTGTCCCATGGCATGACATGGGATGGCGTGGCATGCCATGGTAGTGAAAGCACGTGCATGGGGATCATGAGCGTGTTATCCAGCTGAATGCTGTGAGGGATGCATGGCAGAGTGTGGTGTCCCATCACATGGTACCGCATGGTATGGCATGGTGTCCCAAGGTATGGGATGGCATACCAGGGAATGGCATGGCATGGCATGGCATGGTACAAAAGGCACGTACCAATGGGCACGCCCCCTTTCATGGGCATGGGGATCATGAGCGTGTCGCCCAGCTGGATCATTTGCGGGGTGTGTGGCATGGAATGGCATGGCATGGCATGGCACACCAGGGCATGGCATGGGAGAGCACGGCAGAAAGATCATGCACGTACTGGTGGGCACGCCGCCCTTCTTGGGCATGGGGATCATAAGCGTGTCGCCCAGCTGAATGCTGTGAGGGGTGCATGGCATGGCATGGCATGGCATGGCATGGCATGTCATGGCATGGCATGGCATGGCATGGCATGGCATGTCATGGCATGGCATGGCATAGCATGCAGTCTCCAGAAAGCACGTACCGATGGGCACGCCCCCTTTCTTGGGCATGGGGATCATGAGCGTGTCGTCGAGCTGGATCATATGCTTCTTGTCCTTGATGTGGTTTGACCAAAAGATCTGCGAAGGGAGGGGGTTGGGGGAGGGGAGCAAGAAGGGTGGGCGAAAGGTGGGGGAAAGGGGTAAGGAGACGGACATGAGCGTGTCGTCCTGCTCAATCATGTGCTTCCGGTCCTTGATGTGGTTCGACCAGAAGACCTGACCGGAAAAGGGGGTAGGGGGGGATGGTGGGGGAGGGGAGGAAGAAGGGTGGGGGGAAGGAGTGGAAAGAGGTAAGTGGAGGATCAGACTTTTTGAGGCGCCTCAAAAGGAGGGGAAAGAGGTAAGTGGGGGATCAGGAGAGTGTCATTCTTCATGTTTTGAGTCGACTCAAAACACGACTCATTACACGATGTAAGTGGAGGATCAGGAGAGTGCCATTCTTCATGTGCTTCCGGTCCTTCATGTGGTTCGACCGGAAGATCTGACAGGGAAGGAGGTGTGTGGGGGGAGGTGGGTAACGGGCTTTTGAGATGTCTCAAGAGTCATGAGCGAGCGTGCGTGTCGCCCAGCTGAATCATGTGCTTCATGTCCCTGCCTCATGTGGTTCGTTCGACCAAAAGTTCTTACCGGGAAGGGGGAAGGTTGTAGGAAAAGGAGGGGAGGAGGGAGGAGGGGAAGGAGGTATTAGGGGGGGACGTGAACTTTTTAATCCAGGCGACCTGGCGCGACGGCAGCAACGGCCGCTTGCAGAATCCCTTTGCACCGAACCTCACCTAGTCGTTAAGCCAGGGCGCAGAGGTGCTGTGGAAGGTCCACCTGGCTGGATGACTCTCTCTTTCTGGATTCCTTCATTTCCAATCCAGCCGATTCAAAAAGGCCCTTTTTGCTTAATTCTACGCATTCGTTCGTACTGCCAGGGTGCAGTTGTGCTGGTGAGTGGTTCACTAGAGTGTCTTTCCCCTTCTTTCCAAGTGCATATAGAAGTTACCCCGTTGTTGTTACGGCCACGCAAGTGACCCACCTGAGTGTCTTTGCCTTTCTGGGCCAGGATGGTGGGGCCGGGGAACGCAGCAGTGCGCTGGTTCAGACCGTATGCGTACTGCTTCGTTGGCGGCAGGTCCCGATGAAACTTCTGTTAGGGTTGGGAAACGAACGGGGGGTGAGGGATGGCGGACGGAGGGGTGGAGTCAGGGAAGAGTGATGCGAATGTTGAGCCCATACTGCCTCGTTGGCTGGCAGCATGTCCCGATGGAACAATGAGGGGATGGGAAACGGACGGGGAAGGAAAAGGGGGCTAAGGCCCGGAGGAAGTTAGAGAAGCGTGGTTGAAAGGGATCCCGGTGGGGTTGGGGAAGGGAGGAGGAGGGGTTGTGGGGCGGGGGAGGTGGAGTGAGGTGGGGAAAGGGCGAGAGTAGAGGTTTTAGGGGGGTTTTGGGGGTTGGGAAAGGTAAGAGTCATGAACTCATTCGGCTTTTGTGAGAGGTAGAGGAGGGAAGAGAAGTAAGAGGAAAATGGTGGTGTTCAATACTGGCAATTAACATAAACATAGCAACTCCCAAATTCATCTAAAAAAACAGCTTCGTGTAAAGAAGCATTCATAAACTGGTGCTCATTGCGCGCGATTATAATGTAAAATCGCCATTTGATGGCAGCCGTCCAACACAAACTGGTTGGATTACCATCCGTACATTCCCGTCGCAAAACTACACGCAGCTTCAAGTCCGACACAACACAAACGAAACCAGGCTGAAAGGGTGGGTGGGTACCATCAAATCTCGTGCAGCAGGCAGGACGTGCAAGGGAGACGCTTTGTTGGGTCAACTCAGAATGTAGGTCGTTAAACCTCGAGGGTTTACGCGGCATCGCACTTCGATTCGCGTTCCTAGGCGGGAACGGCGGAGCGTAATCCGCCGAGGCCGCTTGAGCCGACGCCGGAGGTCCTCCGCAATCCATCTCACATCGGAAGTGATCGCTTTTTTCGCGGTACTAATCGTAGATGTTCCAGCCGCGTAGCGAGAGCTGGAGGACTAGCGAGCCGTATGAAGTAAATTTGGAAATCAGAGTTGCACTGGTAGATCTGAAAGTCCGAATCGCGCATGTCTGGTAAAACTGAAGAGCCGAGTCGCAGTAGGTATTGAAACCGAGTCGCGCCTGGTAGATCTGGAAATTTGAATCGCGCCGCCTATTATATTCGAAATACGGTGTCGCGCCTTATAGATCGCGATTGGTCCGGAAGACCGAGTTGCACCTGGTAGAGCTGGAAAGGCGAGTCGCGTCTGGTAGATTGAAGTCCTACTTGGTGGGCCAACGAGTCGCACCTGGTAAATCTGGTAAACGCCGATGCGAACGAGCTTCCCGTCGCTCGTGTCGACGGCGACTCGCATGGTGGTCGCCAGGTCGTCGACGAACTTGCAGAGCGCGCGCGCGGGAAAGGCGTTGCGGCACTTGGGGCCCGCCGCCGGCGTCCCCATCGGTCCCACGTTCCTGCCAGCAATAGCCACGGCTGCGGGGGCATACGTGCGCCATGAAGAGGGTTGGGGCGAGCGGCGGGGCGGGGTTGGTCACCACCACAGTGCGCGCGGAATGGAGGGAGAAGGGGGGATGGGGGAGGAGTAAGAGGGAACAATAAGTACGCTATTTAGGAAGAACCATCACAGCTGGTGCGGACGGCGGTCCCGCGCTTCTGCCTGCAGCAGCGGCAGGGGGACAGTGCGGGGGTTGGAGCGCGCGGGCGGACGGGTAGGTGGTCAGCGGGTCAGCGGGTAGTATATGGGGACGACCCCGACGGGGAGTGAGGGAAAAAAAGGGGGAGGGGTATATGGAAAGCGGTGTTACAGGGACACGGCTCGTTACGCAGGGTCCAGCTGATGAAACGGATGATCATTGCGGAATATATTTGTCGCACATGTGTCGAACCGCGCCATGAGGTAGAGCTTTACCAGAGACATGGACGACCGCGCGCGGGGCGAAGGCGGCGACAAGAAGCAATACCACACAGAGACGCACGGCCATCGCCATGCTCCGAGACATTGCCGCTTCAAAGCGCAAATTTCGGCGAGCGCTTGCGGAATGAGCGCGCCGTGTGTGGCGGCGGGGTGTCGGGCTCCCCCCCGCGACTCGCTGGAAAGGGGAATGTGCCTACAGCCTCCAGGAATATCTGCGGCGGTAGTACAATGCGTCCACCGGAGGGATGCGACAATGTAGCGAGTCGTAGCGAGCCGCGACGCGCGCAATCGGCGGAATGCGACAATGCAGCGAGTCCTATCGAGCCGCGACGCGCGCAATCGGCAGAATGGATTAGAGCGAGCACCCGACGCTTACGCCGACGCGAATGATGTCGGATACGAGCGACCTTTTGCTATCAGGTCCGCTGATAGTAATTGGGGATAAGACCGTCAGACGACGAAGTATGACGGCTTCGCTGAAAGAAGAGTGACGGAGATGAACAATAACCCAGCAAACCCTACAAGGTCTAGAGAAGCATATGCTGTGTGCGCAAGGATCTATGGAGCGAGTTACGTGTACTAGGGAGGAGAGGCGTCAACGGCAGTGGTTTGCCAAAAGCTCACGTAGAAGTACGGGATGGAAACAAGGTTTCGAGTGAGACTCGTGTTGAGAGAGGGGCGCTGAGGCAACTCATTTCACACGAAATGGGCTGGCGCGATTTGGCCGAAGGGCGGCCGTGACAAGGCAGAACGATCACTTGGCTGTCGTGTCGAGAGACTCCACATTCCAAAACGATTGGTCAAAGTTTCTTTGCGGCGTCGTGTCGAAGCCAGGATGGAGCTGTCGCTCCCTGCGGACGGTTGTGATTGAGAGAAAACTGCACAGAACATGACATCCGACAACTACACCTGATGCCCATTTCAGTCCCGTTCCCCATCTTTCTTTGTGCTCCTCTTTCGAGCATGCGCTCTCTACGGGGAGAATGGGACTGTATCTGGGCCCTGCGTGTCTTGTCTGGGGAACTCGATTAACCTATTCGACGTCAAGAATATCTTAGCTTTGTCGTGGGCTAGTAACGCGCGGGCCGTTGGCTGTGAATGTCGACCACTGGGCGTATGGAGTAGCAGCGGCCGTGTTCAGAGTGGGCCGTTGAGTGAGCATTAGGGTGTACGTAAAACTCCAGGGTGACGGGTGAGTGGCTGTGCAGTTTTGGCTTATCACGCACGGCTGGTGGAGTGAGGGAATTGGGACATCGGGAGACGTTTTTACGGCTAACCTGGACCTTCTTGCCCGTGGGCTTGGTTTTAAAAACTGCACCCCTTTTACATAAGTTAGCTTGAATCACAGAATTAATTTTAGTTTGTACAAACTCAAGTAAGGAAACCGCATACACCGCCAACTTTCGGGCCATAAGGTATTTGTAGATAGAAATTGATACTCGGAAGACGTGGAAGTCAAGGACAAAAAGGCGACAAAAATCGGTTGCTGTCAGAGTTTCAGGCACTGAAAGCATAGCTGGTGGGGGGATGCACCAACAGGGGCTGCATTTGACAGTTTGGTTGGTAGGGAGGGATGGAATTGTATGCTCCATGTGGTAGTGAGCGGTACACCTGATGCCCATTTCAGTCCCGTTCCCCATTTCTTTGTGCTCCTCTTTCGAGCATGCGCTCTCTACGGGGAGAATGGGACTGTATCTGGGTAGCCCTGCGTGTCTTGTCTGGGGAACTCGATTAACCTATTCGACGTCAAGAATATCTTAGCTTTGTCGTGGGCTAGTAACGCGCGGGCCGTTGGCTGTGAATGTCGACCACTGGGCGTATGGAGTAGCAGCGGGCATGTTCAGAGTGGGCGGTTGAGTGAGCATTAGGGTGTACGAGAAGGTGAACAACACACTATGGAGCTGAATTTCTTCGCAAATTTTGGAATTTCTCCAAAATGGTCGTCTTTTCGTGTCGTGTCTGGTAGTCGTGTCGTCGCCTCGCCACGCCACTTCATCCTTCAAGACCAAACGCGAACCGCGAAGTGCGTCTGTGAGCCGCGCAAGCTACCCAATCACGCAAGCTGAACCAATTGGGTGGTTGAAGGCGTGTGAGCGACATGAATTCTGTTGCCTGGAAGGAGTGTGCTTCGCATGTTGCCACGTGTAAACTACCCGACTATTTAACGATTAATCTGCATCCAGCTCATCTCTAGGCGACGAAACTCCTTGCAACATGTTTATGGCGAGCGGCTGGCGCCGCCAGCGGCGCGAGGAAGGGGGGCTCAGCTCAGCCGCCTCTAGGTATAGCAGCAGGAATAAGGGCGCGTTCTTAGCCTGTGTCAAGTTTCCTGACACAAGGCTATCGACGGCTCCGATCGTTCCACGGCATCATCAATCGAATCCAAACCCTTACAGTTTCATGTCAACTTGCCTGACATGGGCTAAGAACGAGCCCTAAGCAGCACTGGGCATTTGTATTTTGTTTCTCCTGCCCGCCCTCCTCACAAGCATTTATGTAGCGCTGTACAGTACACCCAACAGATATTGCATACTCATTCTTGATTCCTGACTGGACCTGCAGCATTCACTCGCAACCGAAATGCGGCCCACGTGTGCCATCGTCAGCAACGCCACGCCACAGTGCCTCGCAATTGACTTCGAAGGTTTGGATATGTGTTATCGAAAGGGAAAATATGTCACAAGTAACGAACATGGGACTCGATAACGTGAGTGGTAAAAAAAACACGCGTACGGTCAGTCTATCGGGTTTGCTGACGGGTTTGGTAAGTGGGATCACGGATTCAGTAACTAACAGCAGCTGAAAAATCACGCGAATGGTCACACATGTAACTCCCGCCAAAAACTCTTGAAACTTTACAAAATTCCCGCTCGCGCCGAACCAATCAGCTAACTTCTAAAAAAACTAAAACCCAATCGGAATCGGATGCGGTTTGGGAACGGATCAACCCTGAACACCTGGCGAATTGTGTTTAGGGTTGATTCATCCGAAAATGCATCCAGGCTCGTTTTGGGTATTATCTATTTTGGGCGGGAGTTTCATCTGTGACCATTCGCGTTATTTTTTCCCAGTTGATTGTGACTGATTCCGTGAAACGTGTTATCACACACGTGAAAACACCCTTTGCAGTGACCGTACCCGTTTTGTTTTTTACCAAACATGTTATCGAGACCCCTGTTGATTACGTGTGGCATATTTTCCCTTATCAAAACACGGAAATATACTGTGAAAGCATGAATTGCTGAATTTTACTTGCTTATGCACCAAAGGGCGTGTTCCTACTGCCCTGAGTGCAACTAAGGGCGTGTTCCTACTGCCCCTTAACAGGCCAACCTCTTATCAAGCTCGCTACTTTTACCACTGGAAATTCTCTAAACCCAAAAACTCCCGCTACTTTTACCAGGCAAGGCTGGCAAGAGGTTTGCCTGATAAGAGCGTAGGAACATGCCCTAAATCTTGTCTTGGTACCGTATACGCCTCCATCAGAAATTTTACATTTCTTTACGTCTCACCAGTTTTACAGCGAACGACGAGCAAGTGATTATGGCTTGCATCCTCCTATACAAGATCCAGAACCCCCTTCAATCAATCAGCTACTGCAAGTACGAAACCATAGCTTCATTGAGACACTCTATTGACACATGCTAAGGTGTTCTGTTCTGCATTGGGATTGAGAAATGGAGTTGCACTAGTAACAGGCAAGTAGAGAAAAAAGGTATATGAATTCAGGGGTACCGGTAAAAATACAGTTGCTTCAAGTTGTCGGTACCACCACCATCCAACCCAACACTGGATTTTTGCCAGCAGCGTGCTCGACCAAGTCACGGTCTGAGACACAATGGGAGACTGGGTGTTGTTGCTGGCCCTGTAAGTCTGCACTGCACTGCACTGCTCTGCACCGCTTGCTACTCCACAGGTGTTGCCGATACAGATGCTATGGTTTCGCCAAAGCCGACGCCAGCCGAGCCAGACCCAAGCTCCCCGAGCCTCCCGCTGCGGCTCGGCGGCGGTAGAGCCGAAGTGCGACAGCGCTGGCAACCAGCGGGCAGGCAACAGAAAGGGCGAGATAGGCCAGGTGCCACCTGGGGGAGGCTGCACCTGCCCACCCGGGGGAGGCTGCAGCTGCAAAGAGGTCGGTGGAGGGTGCATGCGAGGGGGAGGCGGGGGGGTGGTGGGGCAGGTGCAGTTGGTGGTGTGGGAGGTGGGTTGGGTGCTCCTGGTTGGAGGTGTGCTGGTGGGTGGTTGTTGCTGGATCAGCGTCCTCAGACTGTGTGGGTTGGGGGGGAAGTGACAGGGATGGGGGGAAGAAACTTGGTGGTTTGGATGCTTGGAGACAACCAAAAGTGGTGCCATGCAGTTGTGATGGGTGGAGAAAGGAAGACAAATATGCATGCGAAAGTGGGGGATGGGAGAAGCATGTGGCAAGAAATAGAAATGATTTGGACATGAGGGAGTGACGGAGGGGTAGATAGAACAAGCAAGATCAGTGTAGAGGGCTGGGAACCGTTGATCACACCTTGTGCTGACGCATGGGAACCGTTGATCGCCGAGAGGAGAGGGGCGATTGAAGAGCTGAGAGGGAGAATGTCAGGAAACGGAAGGGGAAGGAGATGAAAAGGAGAACTTTGTGAAGAGCGTATTATGCGGTGCCTGTATCCCTTAGAAGAATGAGGTGCTGAAGGGAATGAAGAGGGATGTTAAGAGGCGAATGCTGAGAGGAGCATGCGAAGGAGTGTGTTGTGAGGTACCAGAGTAGCTGAGACGTGTAATGTGTGGCCGCCTTGGTCGAACCAGCATGAACGTGAGCAAGTGAGGCACAAACTTTTGTTTCGGAATGTACAAAAGCAAGTCAGAGGCATGCAAGGGTTATAGACGGGAGAAAGTATTTAGTGAGCACAAGGTAAGGGAAGGGGTGGGGAAACGGGGCTCTAAAAGAGAGAGAGCAAGCAGGATAAGGAGAGGAGAGAGCGAGAGGAAGGAGGGGGGACGGAGAGAAGCCAGCAAGAAAGGCAGCTCACCCGGTGGTGATGATTCGAGGCACCGCTGGATCTGCCACAAAACAATGAGAACAGCATTCAGAGGAGGGCGGTGAGAGGAGGGCGGTGAGAGGTGGGTGGTGAGAGGTGGGTGGTGAGAGGAGGGCGGTGAGAGGTGGGCGGTGAGAGGAGGGCGGTGAGAGGTGGGTGGTGAGAGGAGGGCGGTGAGAGGTGGGCGGTGAGAGGAGGGCGGTGAGAGGTGGGTGGTGAGAGGAGGGCGGTGAGAGGTGGGTGGTGAGAGGAAGGCGGTGAGAGGAAGCGAGAGGGATGAGGAGGAGGCCTTGGGTGCAGATGATGCCAACAGAGGGAATTTGACCAAGGCATGCAAGCAAGCTGCAGGCGTCTCAAATGGAGGCCCTGGGTGCAAGAGATGCCTAAAGAAAGAAGGTTTAGAAGCAAACAGAGGGATACAGAAAACGGAAACACCAACTTACAAACCCCTACCCTCATCCTGCCTTACCTTGCTCATTAGATGCTCATGCTCTCGAACCACCACTGCTGCCCATACCTTGCTTATCTTGCACACCCCTTCCCCCATCCTGCCTTTCACCTTGCTCATCTTGTTCACTCCTTTCACACCGCCCATACCTTGCACACCTCCCACCGTCCTGCCATACCTTCACCCCTTTGGCACCAGCCATACCTTGCTCATCAGTTCGCGCACCACCACTGCAGCCACCCTCAGCTGCTCCTCACTCTCAAATCGCAGCTGCACCACCGCTGCCCCCCCTGCTCCTGCTCTCCCTGCTTCCCCCCGTGCCCCCCCTGCTCCCCCTGCCCCCCCTGTTCCTCCCCCTCCCCTCACTCCTCGCCTTTCCGCCCCTCCTCTCCCACCGAAATCCCCTACATTGCCGATAGTAGACCCGCTTTTCCCTGTCCCAGATACGACCTCCCCCAGGTCGTCCTCCCCACACATGGCACCTGCAGGCCCCATCTCCCACTCGTCTTCGCCTCCTCCCTCCCCCACTGCACTCCCCACCTCCCCCTCCTTCTCCTCATCCTCGTCAATAACAGACTCTCTACCGTCTATAGTCCCTGCCAGCACTGACATGCTTACAGTGCTCATTCCCTCCTCCTCCTCATCCTCCTCGTCCTCTAATTCCCCCTTTTCTCCCTCCACCTCTCCCTCCACTCCCCTTCCCCCTTCATCTTTACCCACCAGCCCACCACCAGACGATCCCACCCACTGAACCTTCCCCCGTCCTTCCCCCCTCTCTGCTTCCCTCCTCTCACCTCCCCCCCTCTCTCCTCCAACAACCTTCCCTGTTCCTTCCACACACCCACTCTCCCCACCAATCCTCCCTTCCATCCGGCCATTACAAACAGAGCCATTCGTTGCAGCGGCAGCAGCAGCCGCAGCAACAGCAGCGGCATTATCAGCAGCACCACTCCCAGCCTTTCCACGCTCCTCTGCCTCCTCCCCTTCGATGCTAAACACCCCTATCGGCCCACCACGCTTGCCGCCCCTGCCCGTCAGGCTCGGCGCGCCGAGCCTCTCCTCCCGAGCCTCCTCCTCCGAGATGTTTCCAAGGGAGGAAGGGGTTCGGCGGCGGGCCAGGGGGGTTTGGGAGGGGGAGAGAGGCGAGGAGGAGGAGGGGGGAGGGAGGGTGCCGAGAGCAGCGACAGAGCGGAAGGAGGGGGTGGAGGTGAGGAAGGGGGTGGGTTCCATGAAGTGAGGGTGCGGGTGAGGGGGGGGGTTGGTGGTTGTTCCTCCGGAGGAAACAGGTAGGGCCTGTGACAGCAGAAACAAGGGTGGGAGGAAGAGAGCACAGGGAAGAATGAGGAATGAGGAAGGGGGTGGGTTCCATGAAGTGAGGGTGCGGGTGAGGGGGAGGGTTGGCTGCTGTTGAGGGGACAGGAAGGGCCTGTGGTGAGAGAATCAAGGGTGGGAGGAAGAGAGCACAGATCGGAAAGAATGAGAAGGGAGAAAGGGGAAGGGTCCTGATATGGGGATGGTTTTGAGTCAATCAAAAGAAGTATGTGCGTGAGGGGGAGGGGAGGGGTCTATTCTATGGGGATGGAGGTGAGGGGAGGGCGATTGGTGCTGAGAGGGCAGGGGCGGCCAGTGGAGGGGTGGCCCAGATGGGTTCACAAATTGGTGCGGTGGTGAGCGGTGCAATGGAGTGTGAAAGGGTGTGAGGTATGCTCCAAGGGCAACACTCACATGGCCCACTGTCTCTCCTGCTTTACGGGCATCCACCACAGCTTGTAGGAAGTCAATTGACACCTGCACCCACCTGGGGGGCAGGGGAAGAGGGGGGGACGACAAGGGGAGGGAGGGCGACAAGTGGAGGGAGGCGAGAGATGGGGCTCTTGTGTGTGCATGTGAACTCCAAATCACCGCTCGCCTTGTGTGCATCCACCACAGCTTGTAGAAAGTCTATTGACACCTGCACCCACCTGGGGGTTAGGTTGGGGGAGGGAGGGAGGGCAACAAGGCGAAGGAGGCTGACAAGGGGAGAGTGGGCAAAAGGGGACGGAGCACACACTATGCGCTGCTGGCAAGGGCACAGCACCATAGATCTCTTTCCTACCATCTCTCCCCTCACACGCACTCACAACATACATGCAACACGCACACCCAGCATATGCTACTGGCAGTGTGGCCCTGCACTGCAGGGACGCCAGATCCAATAGAATAAAAGAACTTCTAACAACGCACCCGCCACAACACCCCCACGTCCCCCCTCCACACCCACCATATGCTGCTGGCAGTGAGGCCCTGCAGGTACGCCAGATGCCCCCCGTGGTGTGACACTGCCAGGACCACGTTCGGGTTGGCTCTGGAGATTGGGGTGAGGACAGGGAGGGAGGGGAGAGACAGGACCAAGGTGCCGAATAAGGAGAGAATGGGGAGCATGGGCACAGAAGGTACGCTAGATGACACTGTCGTGTGACACCGCCAGCACCGCGTTCGGGTTGGCTCTGAGGAGAGGAGAGCAGGGGAGCGAAAGGCGGGGAGAGAGCGGAATGGATAAGGAGAGAAAGGGGGTGCACTAACACAAAAGGTATACCAGATGATTCCCGTGGTGGGACACTGCCAACACCACGTGGTGAGTCCATTGAAAAAACATCCCCACTCCCCACTCGCACTCACTTGGCCTCGTTCCATTCACTTGAGCCTCCCCCCCTTTTTTGCCTCCCCTTCCCTCGCACTTGGCCTCGTCCCAGGAAATTGTCTCTCTGGTGCAATCGGGCCGCCCAGTGAGCTCATAGCCGGCAACGGCCAGCCATTTCCAGTTGAAGTCGTCTCAAACATACCCTCACCACCACCCCCCCTTCCCTCCCCATTCACACGCACTTGGCCTCGTCCCAGGGAATGGCCTCTCGGGTGCAGATGGGGTCGTCCAGTGCGCTCACTGCCAGCAGAGGTACTCCCACCTCTGGGAGAGTGTTGAGTCGACTCAAAAGTGATACTTCTTGAGTCGATTCAACAAGTGATACTTCTTGAGTCGACTCGAGTGATACTTCTTGAGTTGATTCAACAAGTGATACAAGCACTCACTTGGCCTCGTCCCAGGGAATGGCCTCCCTGGTGCAGATGGGGTCGTCCAGTGCGCTCACTGCCAACAGCGGCACCGCCACTTCCGGTAGGAACTGAGCAGAGCCGCAGCGACGGTAGTACGTGTCAACAGTCTGATGTAAGGGCAATGAGAGGAAAGAAGAAGGGCGTGGAAGAGGGTGGACGGAAGAAAAGGCAAACAGAGCGGCTAAGTAGGTCATGTGCTTACGAATAAAAGTAGAGGAGAGGAGGGAGGGGTGGTTGGAAAGGGGATGTGGACAGGGAGGAAGAACGAGCGAGGAGGCAGGGAAAAAGGGTAAGCGGGGGAGCACAGGCCAGGCAGCCAAAGAAGAGAAAATAGGAGGCAAGGAGGGGAACACAGGCAAGGCAAAGGCGGCAGAGGAAGTAAGAAGAAGGTATTTACCTCGTAGTTGCTGACAATGCGTGTTATGCGATCGTCAAACTGGCGGATGGTGCGCGCCTGAGCGGGCAGAGATACACAACAGCACACACAGTTGAAGCGGGGGGGAATGGATAGTCTGAAAGAGAAGCTAAGGACTAGAGGAATGGGAGCAGTAGGGTGAAACAATCCCACAATGCGTGAAGCTGTTGAAAAAACGCCAAGTGAAAAAGATGTATGCTTGTCGCTCCCTTCTAACCAGCTGGTTCTATTTGGAACGATCTGGTTACACATGCCGCCCATCAGATGCCGCCCAGCACATGCCGTCCATCAGATGCCGCCCAGCACATGCCGTCCATCAGATGCCGCCCACCTTCATGACGTGCTGTACGTCCACGAGGTGCTGAAAGCTGTCCTTGTGGCTGTGAGGTTGGGAGAGGAGGAGATGGGGGAGGCGAGAATAGGGGGGCCGAGGAGAATAGAGGAGAGGAGCAAGAGAGGGTGTAAAGAGGACCTTCATGACATGCTGCACGCCCACGAGGTGCTGAAAGCTGCCCTTGTGGCTGTGATGGGGGGAGGAGAGGAGGCGAGGAGAGGGGAGGCAAGGAGTGGAGGGACGAGAAGACGAAGAGATGGGCAAGAGAGGGTGTAAAGAGGGCCTTCATGGACGTGTTTAACGCCCCCGAGGTGCTGAAAGCTGTCCTTGTGGCTGTGAGGTGGGGAGAGGAGGAGACGAGTGGAGAGGAGAGAGAAGGCGGAAGAGAGGGGTTTTGAGTCGACTCAGAAGTCACCTTTGTGACGTGCTGGACGTCCACGAAGTGCTGTGAGGAAAGGGAGGAGAAGAGGGGAGAGGAGTGGAGGGGAGTGCAGAGGAGTGCAGAGAAGTGGAGAGGAGTGGAGAGAAGAGGAGACGAGGGAATAGGGGAGAGGAGGAGTTAGAAGAGAGGTGGATGGGCGATGGAAAACTGATCGCAATCGAGACATCAAAATGGGAGAGGGCGAGATAGGGTGCAATTGAAACAAAAGGGGGGAAGCAATTCAAGTGAGAAGAGAGAAGGAAAAGGACACAGCGCGGCTGGAGAGCAGGGTTAGGTGATGAGTTACGATTCAGGCGCATTTATTCGAAACTTGTCCCGAAACTCGAAACTCCTGAGGCGCATCAAAACTCATAACATCCATGGCACCCCTGGCCATGGTGGCGCTGTAGATGCGATCTCACTGCTTCTACGTCCCACTGCCTCAGGCCACGCCATGCCACCATGTCACACCACGCCTTGCCATCCCATGTCACACCACGCCTTGCCATCCCATGTCACGCCACGCCTTGCCATCCCATGTCATACCATGCCATCCATGCCATCCCATCACCACACACGGATCTCACAGCTTGGCAAAGTCTCTAAGCCCTGTAACCATGGCCGTGTTGTACACGCGCTGCCTCGTGCGCCGATTCATCCAGCGATCACAAATCTGCAAGCAGGGGAGGGGGGAGAGAGCCGGAGACAGGCGGAGAGAGGGCGTGAGAGTGGGAAAGAGATCGGGGGGGGGGGGGGGGAGGGGAAGAGAAAGTGGGAGGGCAGGAGACGTGGGGGTGAAAGGCCATGCTAGCCCTCAGAAGCAAATGGAATAGGTTGCTTCTGAGCCGAAACGTGTGCAAAATGCGCACTGCATTTTTGCTGGCAGTCAAGTGCTCACTGCTCACTTGCAAAGCGTAAGTAGCTCTGATATGCGTTGATTACAACCCATCCACGCCATAACAGTGCTTCTCATCCTCACCACACCAGTGCCTCCCATCCTCACTTGGATGTTACCGTGCCATGACGAGACAACACTGGTGGCACGAGGAAGCACAGGTGGAGGCCATACCAGCAGGTCCCAGGGATTGCCGATGGAGACAGCAGCTTGGATGGGCCCCGAGGCACCCTCCTCCCCTAGGTACTTCACCTGCGAGAGGGGGGAAAGGGGAGAGGGACAGGAAGGAGGGGGAAGAGGGAGAGGAAGGAGGGGGAAGAGGGAGAGGAAGGAGGGGGAAGAGGGAGAGCAGGGAGGAGAGCACAGATGGAGGCAGCAGCTTGGATGGGCCCCGAAGCACCCTCCTCCCCTCCTGAGAGGAAGGGAGGGGAGTAGGGGGCAGGCGGGAAGGATGGAGGGACAGGAGGGCGGGCGGGCGTCAGATGGGCAGGAGGGGATGAGGAGGAGATAAGGGTAAAACATAACACAAATCTTTCCGACAACACCAAACCACAAAGCCTTTCCACAATGCATCACTGCGATTCTAATCTACTCAGAATGGAGATGCCTCACCAGGATGTTCGCCCCCAGGGACGTGCCAATCGCGTAGAGGGGCGCGTGGGGGTAATCTTGTTGCACCAGGCTGATGACAAACCGCAGGTCCGTGGTCCAGCCCGCATTGTAGAACCGGTTTGACTGGGGGGCGGGGAGGGGAGAGGGGAAACACGGGGGAGGGGACGGGAACACAAGAGGGTAAATATGGAGAGATAAGGAGGGAAAACGGGTGGAGCGCACAGTGATGGTGACTCAGCTCACAGTGATGGTGACTCAGATGGCGCTCACAGCCTTGTCCCAACGACAAGAGCCCCCAAAATGCACCATTTTGTTCCCGCGCATGGCAAAATTTACAACAGACCACAATTGTTTGAGAGAGAAAATCGGCACCAATCATGTGCATGTAACCCAGCTTCCTCTCAATCGTTTAGATCATTCAACCGCGTGAGGTCGATCGCACGTTGTCCACCCCCCTGGCATTCAAGCGACGTCCAAAATGTTCATGTGACTCGTCTTGAGCGTTGTCCACAGTTTTGAGAATGTCCACAGTTTTGAATATTCCCAAATGTCCACTCTGGCATCCAAGCGACGTCCACATTCATCCTCATTTACGTGGCAGCCCTGAACACGTGTTCTGTGCACTGCTGCTGGGGAGCTTTGATTGCTGGGACAAGGCTGCGAACGCCATCTCAGCTCACAGTGATGGTGACGCCTCCCAGGCCTCGATGATTAGGCACCAGCGCTCGCCACCCGTGCCGTGTGACGCCCGCCACACACTGCCGCATGTACTGTGCAGGGGGGGGGGGTGGCAGGGGAGGGGAGGGGAGGGAATATGTGAGCATGAGGTGCCACAGGGCGTCATTTCTGGCCACCTGTGCCGTGTGACGCCCGCCACACACTGCCGCATGCACTGTGCAGGGGATGGGAGGGGAGTGCAGGGGAGGAGAGGTGTGCAGGGGAGCGCAGAGGGTGGTGGGTGTGCAGGAAAAGGTGGTAGTGACAGGTGCTGGCTTGTAAGGCCTGGCACCACAACCACAAATGCATATCATCATCCCAACCCCACCCCACTTCACTCAACTCCAGCCCAACCCACCCAGCCCACCCCTCACCTTGTCACTGGACTGGCTGGTAAGCCCCGGAACCACAACCACAATCGGCACTTGCGACGACCGCGCCGCCCTCCCTTGGGCCTCTTCTCCCCACCAGCTCCCATCCCACCCGGTCACCACCACCCAACCCAACCCCAACACAGCCCACCCCACCCCTCACCTTGTCATTTGACTGACTGGTAAGCCCCGGCACCACAATCACAATGGGCACCTGCAACGTCCGCTCCGCCCGCCCTCCTGCCCCTTCTCCCACCAGCTCCCACCCCACCCCGGTCACAGCACTCTACCCCACTCCTCCCCACCCCACATCACCCCTCCTCACCTTGTCATTGGACTGACTGGTAAGCCCCGGCACCACAATCACAATCGGCACCTGCGACGTCCGCTCCGCCCGCCCTCCCGCCACCTTTGCCTCTCCGCTCCCCCCCATTCCGGCCGCCCCTGCACCCTTCCCGCCCTTCCCCCCACCATCTGTAGGAGAATGCAGGTGGCACGAGGCATTACGGAAGAGGCGAACGGGAGAATGGGAGGGACGGGGAAAAGGTGGGTAATGTGAAACGACGAACATGGAGGAGGGTGGGGTGTGGTGGGAGGAGGATAATGTTGTCTAAACGGATTTTGACGAAGTGATTTGGAGTTGACCATCACAAACCCATGCGCCCCCAATCACCCCCCTGCACCCTCCATCACCACCCTGCACCCCCCATCACCCTCCTGCACCCCTTATCGCCCCCCATTACCCCCCTGTACCCCTCACCTGCTGCTTCAGGTTCAGCCCAGTCGAGGCCGAGGGTGCCTCCATCAGGTGTGCGCACCACATGCCTGAATTGGAGGAAGACACGGGGGTAGGGGGGGGTTAGGAGCAGACGACTTTTGAGACGTCTCAAAGGTCGCCATCAGGTGTGCGCACCACATGCCTGAATCGGAGGGAGGTACGGGGGGGGGGGCTGTTAGGAGCAGACAGAAGGAATGTGGCTTGAAGGAAAAACGAGGGGTGGAAAAAAACACAGCACTTGACTAGGGAATTCCATGAGCAGAGGACACCCACCTGGTGTAGGGCAATCTACGAGCACACCCACCTGATGTAGGGCAATCTACGAGCACACCCACCTGATGTAGGGCAATCTACGAGCACACCCACCTGATGCAGGGCAATCTACGAGCACACCCACCTGATGCAGGGCAATCTACGAGCACACCCACCTGATGCAGGGGAATCTACGAGCACACCCACCTGATGCAGGGCAATCCGAGCACACCCACCTGATGTAGGGCAATCTACGAGCACACCCACCTGATGTAGGGCAATCTACGAGACCCACCTGATGTAAGGCAATCCGAGCACACCCACCTGATGTAAGGCACGTGGGGCGTGGGCGCGAGGAAGTGCACGAAGGTGGTCTGCAGGTGCGGACTGCACAGCCACGGCGTTGGCCAGAAGCTACGGGGGAGGGGGGGGGGGGGGAGGGGGAAGGGGCGCATTGGGAGGGGAGGGGGACGGGGGCATTGAGAAGGGAGCGGGAGGGGGGTATGGCGGCGGGATACGTAGGGCACACGAAGGTGGTCTGCAGGTGCGGACTGCACAGCCAGGGCGTTGGCCAGAAGCTGCAGGGGAGGAGGAGGGAGAGGGGAGGGCCAGGGAAGGGGGAGAGGGATGGGGCGGTGAGGGGGAGAAGAAGTGTATGGGGGGTTGTGCACGAAGGTGGTCTGCAGGTGCGGACTGCACAGCCACGGCGTTGGCCAGAAGCTGCGGGGGAGGAGGAAGAGGGGAGGGGAAGGGAAGTAGAGGGAATGGGCAGGGGAAGGGGGAGGTGGAGGGGCGCATGGGGTGGGGCGCATTGGGGCACACGTGGGGCATACATGATTCATGGGGGCAGGTACGGGAGAAGGTGAACACACAGGTGCGAGGTGACTTTTGAGTCGACTCAAAAGTCACCTCGTTGGGGCGCATAGCATAGAGGCACACGTGGGACATACATGATCCATGGGGGCAGGTACGGGAGAGGGTGAACACACAGGTGCGGAGCGCAGAGCCAGAAGAGGGACACAGAGGGAGAGAAGAGGTCACAGGGGCGCACAGAAGCGTAACAAAGGCGCCAGATTGCAGAACGTTTTTTAGGCGCCTCAAAACAAGAGAGTTAATAGCAGACTCTGGGACTCCGAAAACGATTTTCTGGTGGCTGATCCGTAGCAGCGGCACCAGATTCAGTTGAGTCCGGCAATGATTCTACTAGATTTGGTTGAATATGTTAAGGATTCGAGCTACCAGATTCGGTTGAATCCGTCAAGGATTCGAGCTACCAGATTCGGTTGAATCCGTCAAGGAATCGAGCTACCAGATTCAGTCGTGACTCGGGTGTCTTATTGCCGCCTTCAGTGAGCTTTTGCACTTTCCACGCGTCAGTCTGACTGCCCGGATCCCCTCGCTTCCCAATCAGATCAACCCCTACGGCGTTACTTGACTGAATCCATACCCGAAACAAGCGAAGCCGCCATTAACTGCGGAAGCGGAAGCCGCCACTCACTGCGGAATGCGCATTCGCGCGAACACGGCGCGCGCCACGTTGGACCCGGCGTGGTGCACCACCTTCACCCTATCGCCGACGAACAAGTGGCTGACCACGTGCAGGTCGAACCAATTGTAGAGAAACGCCAGCAGCAGCGCAGCGAGCGCCGCGAGGAGCAGCCACCACACTAGCGGCGGCAGCTGCGACACGGCGAGAGCGACGGCGGCGACGGATTTGAGGAGCCACGGGAGGAGATCTGGCGGAATCGCTATTGTCGAAAAAACGGCCTCGAGAGACGGGAATGACGCCATCTTGGAAGAGAGTCTCGAGGTATCAGGCGACGCTGTGCGATCTACGGCGATTCTCCGGTGTTACAGGAGGGTGAGCTACTACGACGTGGCGCGCGCGCACGACGTGGATGCGAATGCGTGGATCGCAGAGCGTGGCTCAAGGCGAGGGACCGTCGCAGAGCACGGCCGTGCCGTGAGGCAAGAAGAGGTTTTTTTTGGAATTCCGGCTTTCTGCTTGCTCCTGGCATGGCGGATTCAGGGTGTACAGCGAGGCCATTCATGTGTGGTGGGGGACTTGTGAAGTCAAAGTTGTGGCCCACGATTGAACTTCGAGGTTTGGCGATGGCGGACGGAACGGTGGCGAAAGAACCAAGATCGGGTTACGAAGAAGAGTAGCGAAGGTTGGAACACTGCATATAAAGTTTACATCTTTCTACTTACAGCATGAATAAAACTCAACCATTTTTGTAGAATATTACGTATACAGGTAAACATCTACTAGCACGTGAGCTGTTATGAATCAAATAAATTTTGTAATATATATAGGATTGATTGGGTTTTTCTCATTCTAAGGTTAGGGATGATTATTTTTGAAACCATAGATTGCGTACCTGCATACTTGTTAACAAAGTTATGGCTGAACAATTCGTAAAACGCGCCTCACACAAAGCAATGAGGCGCGCCGTCACGGTGACCCCGAAAAGCACTGCGGTGGACGACCCGCCGCATTCCCGCCAAATCCTCCTCCCACCCACATCACTATGTGCTGTTTTAGTCGACGTCACGAGGAAGCTCTGTAATTGTTGTGTTATTTTCTGGTTCTTCAAGACATATTTACGAACTCCGCAAATAGTTGGACACTAGGGTTTGAATTTAAGAAAGCCGACTCACGTGGATTTCTTTAAGGTGAGATGTATGGCGAGCACGGAAGCATCGTATTTACCGCAGAGGATCATTAGTTACTAGTCGGTGCGATCTTTACTTTCCGCCACCTCGTTGTGTAAACTGATAAACTGAGAGGAAACGGGTAGGCGGCGTTGCTGAAGCTTGTGGTCCAGGCAATAAGCACGAATAGTGTTACGCGACGAGGAGATTCCGCGACTGTATGCTGCGCAACTGCGAGTGATTGAGAGTTCGAGAGTACTAAGGGAGGATCGCTTGTTTCGCTGGTGTCAACGCGATTCTAGGTCAAGGAAACGAGGGAATTAAATACCTGTTTTTGTTGACGATTTTGAAGGAAGCAAGCACGGGGAGAGATAATATGCCGTTCGATCAGGAAAAAAGCAAGTTTTGCACGGCTTTAACGTTTTTTTATGATCTTGTTGTGCATCTCCTCTTCCTCTCTTCCATCGCCCCACCATGTGGCAGCAACGAGTAACAGCGTGTGGTTACCAGCATGGAGAGGAAGCAGCAGGTGCTGGGTTTCGCCCAAAGGAAGCCAGTGGAGCGGCAGGGCAAGCATGGCAGTGCTAGCGGCAAGCAGACGGACTGGAAGGCCGCGGAGGAGCCGGGCAGTGAGGTGCAGAACGGTGAGTTGTCCTGGCAGTGCGGTGCAGTATGGTGAGTCGTGGCAGTTTGGTGCAGAATGATGAGTCGTTGTGGCAGTGAGGTGCAGAACGGTGAGTCATGCAGTACATTCGGGATCACCTGTTGTCACACATCCTACTCCTGTCCCATCTTCTCCCTTATCCAAGTTCCATCCCCTTCCGTTTCCATCACAAATGTATCTGAAAGAGTTTCCACATGGACATGGCATATGTCACCTTTACCAAATACTTCACCTGCCTCTCTTTCCCACCCACCTGTGTTCCCAACCCACCTCCACCCAACCTCCTGTTTTCTCCAGATGCCATTATCAGACCACCACAGGAGCAGGCTGAGCAGGCAGAGCGCGCCCTGCAGCTGTTTGACATGGCGTTCGGCCCCTGCACTGGCGTTCAAGTTTCAACCCATCATTGTATCAATCCCTGCGCTCCTCCCTGTCTCCCCAACTTCCCTTGCTCTACAGACGTCATCGTCACACCAACCCACGAACAGGCGGAGCAGGCAGAGCGCGCCCTGCAGCTGTTTGACATGGACATGGCGTTCGGCCCCTGCACTGGCCTCTCCCGCTTGGAGCGCTGGCAGCGCGCTAACCGGTTAGGGCTCAACCCTCCCCCCCACGTGCGGGCACTGCTGGAATCTGCCTCATGCCGTGAAGACAGCGTGTGGGAGGGCAGGGTGTGAGAGGGGGGGACGTGAGCATGCCTCCATGGGTGCAAGGCTGGATGGGTGCATGGGTAGTCTCTCCTGCTTGGAGCGTTGGGAGTGGGCCAGCTGCTTGGGGATCAACTCAATCCTCCAGCCCACGTGCGAGCGCGTCTGGAGCGTGCCTCGTGCCACGAAGACAGCGTTTGGGAGGGCAGGGTGCGAGGGATGCGTGGCCATGGGCGCATGGGTGCGAGGCATCTGGTTGCTGCGGGGGTCTCTCCCACTGGGATAGGGTGGGAGAGAAAACGCATGTTAGGTCTAAAGCCTACCCCTCACGTTTGTGTTCTGTTGCACCTGGTGCTCTTCCGTGAAGTGAGCGTGTGGGAGGGTGGATGTGAGTGTGGGGGATGAACACGTGTGAGGGGTGGGGGATAATCGTATGTGAGGGGAAGGGATGAACGTGTGTGAGTGAGGAGAGGGGAGGGGGATGAACATGTGTGAGCGGTGGGGGTTGAGTGTGTGGGTGGTGGTTGTGGGGGATGAATGAGTGCGGGAGTGTGGGGATGAGCGTGGGTGTGAGCACTTTGTAACGTAGGATTGATTGCCATAGGAGTTGTGGGTGAACGTGTGCGAGCTGATGCCATTATGTATTGGTTTGTTTCGCATGATGACCCTATCGTTTGTTTTTGAACCAACACGTACACACAAGACTGAACAGTTTGTAAACGTTCTTTTTCAACCAATACCAGAACGCAACCGCTAAATTATGTATCAAGCGTCTTTTATAGCTGATCCTCTGACGTACAACCATTGACGTAGTTCTGTTCTGACGCACATCTGGATTTAACAGATTCAAAGTACAGTACACCTGTCTGCGACCCAAAGACTCGCTCGACACATCGGGCTCATCAGACATTTTCTGTTTCACCCTTTCAGTCATAGCAAACATCGAAGCTGGTCCCACAACAAGAATCTAGGTTGTCTCGAGAGCACATCAGCTGACACCTCGTCGAACCCAATTAGGCTTGTGCGGAACGGACGGTCTGATCGCGCTTTTCCAGTCACATCTCTGATTGGACTTGATCTTCCGTTCCATGGCAATATCCAAATCTGTTTAGACGACGCATCGACGGTCTAGGGATGACATCTGTGATAAGAATGAGTCGTCTCGCACTTCTGTTCCCAAGACAACTGACCATGGGGGGATGGTTTGATGCTTCTCCAGAACGATCTGCACAATGGGAAACGATTCGCTCGGTTCGGCCAATGGAAAGGCGTCGCATGAATCGGAAAGCATGGGTGGGAAAGCGTTGCCTGACAACAATATCCCATTGGCCTCAAAGCCTACCCTCAGCTTACTCGACGATCACTAGTCTCGTTAGACTTGAGCCATCGACCGAGATAAACTGTTACTGGCCTTTCCGTTCCAGTTGAAATTGACGGATCTGATTACAAGTTACTTCGACTGATAATCAGCTAATTCGATCAGAATATTGCAGCTTCCGACATGGATTTTGAGGTCAGAATTAGAATCCCAGCTTGTCTGACAATGCGTGGATGTAACAGTCGCCCGAATCCCAAATCCAAGCCGACTGCAGCACACCCGGATGTCTCTCTTACTGTTGCTCCTCACGAACTTCTGTCTTCGGTTTTCAGCAGACTCATTGAGTCCCATCTGCCCATCTGCTGCCGGCCACACGAGACACGTCAGCAGCGGAGAGGTCGAGACAGGTTGAAATCGGTGGAGCAAGAATTCGATATTGGGTTCACGGCTGTGGATGTTGGGCCGCAAGTGTGCCTTTCTCCTGAGTTGAACGTTGAGCAAACCAGGCTTAGCGCGGGTACAACCATTATCGTGGATTCCCTGAAAAAAGTAACTCAAAATCGAAGGGACAACGGCGAGAAGAAGGTCCAGCCATCCCGGAATGCTCCTGCTCCTGCTCCTGCATCTGCAACTGCAGTTTCTGTGCCTGTGAACGATGCACACTTGTTACAGCTTCAGAAGTTTGACGAGCAGCTGAAGAGTATGGAGGCCTGGCTGGCGGCACTTCAGAAGGAGCAAAGTGGACTAGATCAGTGCGCTGGGGCAAACGGAGGGACAGCAGAGCAAGCGAAAGAGGAAGAGGAGGAAGAGGAAGAGGAGGAAGAGGAAGAGGATGAAGGAGAGGATTCCCTGGAAAAAGTATCTCAAAATCGAAGGGACACGAGCGAGAAGAAGGTCCAGCCATTTCGGAATGCTCTTGCTCCTGCTCCTGCATCTGCAACTGCAGTCTCTCGCATTTGGGATTCTCTTCCTCCTCATCCTCGTGCTGCTGCTCCTGCTGCTGCGCCTGCTGCTGCGCCTGCTGCTGCGCCTGCTGCTGCGCCTGCTGCTGCGCGTGCTGCTTTCACCACCGAATTGGACCCTAACGAGCCCAGCAGCATGGAAGGCGAGGGGCGTCAGCCGAAGAGAGGAGCGCCAACAGGGATCGGCGGAGCAGAGCTGAAGTGCCTAGATTCTGACGCTGGCAATAGCAGGGAAAAGGAAGTGGAAGAGAAAGTTTTTGTGAACGAGCCCAGCAGCATGAAAGTCGAGGGGCGTCAGCCGAAGAAAGGAGCGCCAATAGGGATTGGCGGAGCAGAGCTGAAGTGCCTAGATTCTGACGCTGCCAATACCAGGGAAAAGGAAGTGGAAGAGATTTTTTTTGTGAACGAGCCCAGCAGCATGAAAGGTGATGGGCGTCAGCCAAAGAGAGGAGTCCCGACAGGGATTGGCGGAGCAGAGCCGAAGTGCCTTGATTCTGACGTTGGCAATAGCAGGGAAAAAGAAGTGGAAGAGAAAGTTTTTGTGATCGAGCCCAGCAGCATGGAAGGCGAGGGGCGTCAGCCGAAGAGAGGAGCACCAATAGGGATTGGCGGAGCAGAGCTGAAGTGCCTTGATTCTGACGCTGGCAATAGCCTGGAAAAGTATGTGGAAGAGAAAGGTGCTGTGAACGACACACTCTTGTTACAGCTTCATAAGTTGAAAGAGCAGGTGAAGTATATGGATGCCTGGCTGGGGGCACTTCAGAAGGAGCAAGATGGTCTTAGTCAGTCCACTGGGGCAAACGGAGGGGCAGCAGAGCAAGCGAAAAAGGAACAGGAAGAGGACTCTGTCGTGAGAGAAGCACGCTGGCCACATAACTTTCAGGAGTTGGAAGAGCAGGGGAAGATTATGGATGCCTGGCTGCAGACGTTTCAGAACGAGCAAGGTAGACTTGGTCAGTGCACTGGGGCAAACGGAGGGGTAGGAGAGCAAGCGGAAGAGGAGGAGGATGAGGAAGAGGAGGAGGAAGAGGAAGAGGAAGAGGAAGTGGAAGTGCAATTGGAAGAGAACGAAGAAACCCGCTTCTCACGGTCCTTTCAGAAGTTGGAAGAGTGGTTGAAGACTAATGCGATGCTGCAGCAGGCACCCTGCTCTGGCGTCCGGATCCACCAGAGTGAACCAGGTCAGCCTGATGTGACAGACGGAGTGGCAGCAGAGAAGTTGGAAGAGCTGCAACAGGCACCCTGCTCTGGGTTCCAGATCGACCAGGGGGAACCGGGTCAGCCCGATGGGACAAACGGAGCGGCAGCAGAGAAAGCAAGAGCTGAAGAAAGCCCGAAGCAGCTCCAGCTGCTGTCTCGGGCAGGCACGGTTCATAACTTGCATGTAACGGGTGGTTGGGATGCGTTGTTTGAGACGTCTCAAAAGGAAAGCCCGAAGCCGCGTCAGCTGCTGTCTCGGGCGGACATGGTTCACTACTTGGATGTGACGGGTGCATGGGATTACGATCTATGCGAGTGCTGCTTTGACCGTGCTATAAGCAAGAGGGCACAACGAGCACTTGCCATAAAGAGCCTGGACGACGTGCATGGCCGCCACCTGGGCAGGCACCAGCCAGATTGCATCCCCGCCGCAGCACCCGAGCAGCAGCAGGAGGCCGATTTCAGGTGCTTTAGTGGAGCAACGGAGCTGCAGGTGCTGCGAGGGGGGCGCAGACTCTCGGCGCAGGAGCAGGTTGAATGGAAGGAGGAGTGGGCGCCTTATTACTGTGCGGAAGCGATGCTGCTTGAGTGGATGGCTGAGCCTCGTGTGGGCGTGCTCATGGACCTTGGGAGGATTAGATCCCGCCTGCCATCCATTCTGGGTAGTGCGAACGCTGCAGCAGATGCGTTCTCGTCTCCTGTTGCATCTGCTCCAGCTTTTGCTGCTGCTGCTGCTGCTGCTGCTGCTGCTCCAGCTTCTGCTGCTACTGCTGCTGCTGCTGCATCTGCTGCTACAGCGTCGTCGTGCTGCTGGCGCTGCAGCAGTTGCTGGGCTGCCTACCGCCGCGCTGTCAACTTCGCAACATGCCTCGTTCTTGTAGCGAAGTCTTCCCGCATTGTGACTCTATGGAGAGCCCACCTGTACTCCTATTTGGCCGCCTGGCCAGCTATTCTGGCCCAGCTGGGGGCGGGCAGGCAAAGGGAAGACGACTGCCTTGCGTCCATGCTGGCACAGGTCCTTGGGGTGAAGGAGAGCGCTGACCTGCAGGAAGGGTTTGGGTTTTTTGTGCAGCATGTGCTGTCAGGCGGGCTGGAGAAGGTGCATGGAGAGGGGAGGGAGGGAGATAGGGAATGTGAGGGTGTGGGAGAAGGTACTGAAGAGGAGACAGGGAGGGATGGGGTGCTGGAGCGCGATGAGAGGCACGGGGAGGAGGAGGCAGAGAGCAAGGTAGAGGTTCAAGGGGTTGCGAGGAAGTGTAGAAGGGTAAGGAAAGACGTGAACTGGAGGGAGAATCTAAAAGGGCTCGAATGGAGGAGGTATGTGGATGGCATGGCTTGGATTTTGGAGCATGGAGGGGGTGAAGGGAGGGAGTTCAGGTGCAGCCAATGCATTGAGGGAGGCAGCAGCAGCAGCAGCAGCAGCAGCAGCAGCAGCAGCAGCGACGGGGGCAGTGGCAGCAGCAGCAGCAACGACAGTGGTTCTGGGGCCAGCAGTACGGGCAGCGGTCCTCCCAAGGGCATGCACGTGAGTGGTGTAGGTGCGACCGAGTTCGCCCTCGCTGTCACCACAGCTTTGCTGAAAGCAGAGCACTGGAAGGAGGCACAGTTGTACTTTCATGATGCCAACACTGTGAGCAAGATACAGGTAGAGAAGGCAGCTATATATGTAGCCAGAAAGAGGCTGCTGCAGCATCGCCTGAAGCAGAAAAGGGGGATGGATGGAGGAGAAGGGGCGGGTGTAGGAGCAGCTCAGCCCGCTACAACCATGGCCAGCCAAAGCTCAGCAGAAACTCAGCACGCTGTTCTCATGCCGGTCAAAAGGCTTGTGCCTGTCAATACGAATTGTGTGGTTGCTGCATTCACCTATCGGGCCCGTTGCATCTTGCAGTGGGTCCGAATCTACGGCCCAGATTCCATCTCAAGAAACCAGTGCTCGAAAGACGGTGCTCCGAGCAAGGTACGGGTTATGCGCCACCCGCTTCGGGATCTTCCGAGCCTGCTGGTCAGGTTTGGCGCCATTCCCAAGCCTCTGGAGGGAAGCGGCGTTCCGCTGGAGTGGGAGGAGTGGCCTGGGGGCGATGAAGCTGCTGCGAAGTTTCCTGTCAACCCGAAAGAGCGATGTTTTGGGCTTGGGATTGTGGAGGAGTGCGGTGGACCAGCAGAGAAGCGGACATCGCCTCAACCTCCTCGGCACACATCTGAAGCAGCGGGGGAAAGCAGGAGTGCACGGGGAAAAGGTTGTAAGGCAGCAGGGCAGGAGTGCAGTGTGGAAGCCACACAGAGCAGAGCCAGTGGGAAAATTGCTGAAGCACCTGGAAACGCCGAGCAGAGAGTCACACTACCACCCCCCAGAAGGAAGCTTCCTATCGTGCGCTGCGAGGCAGATGTGGAGTTGCTGGTGGGGCTAGCCGGGTACGTATTGGACCCTCCTGCATGCGCCCACTGCACCCGCTGCTCCACTGACTTCATGAATTTCGCATGCTCCGTTGCTGTCATTGCCAATTTTGCCTACCGCCCCGTTAGTCACCTTTTCGCCCGGGTTCTCTCGGCGTTCCCGCCGGCCTCCCCTGAGTTTGTTAAGGTGGTGGAGTGCTTGGACCTCCCTGCTCCCCTGCCTGGGCCTGTGAATGTGCGCATGCTGCTGGAGCGAGCCGAGCAGGTGCCTCTTTACTTCCTCATTCACATGGCTGTGTGGTGCGCGCACGCTCTTTTAAAAAACGATATGGACGAGCGGGAAGGCAGTGGAAAAGGGAAAGGGGGCACAGGTGGGAGGTTGGGGGTGCAGAGCCGCTGGGATGGTGAGGAGGGTCAGGAGAACGGTGGAGAGGTGTGGGAGGAGGTGGTGATGTGGTATTCCTCGGTGATAGCTGCGTGGAGGTTCAATGTGGGGGCCAAGGGAGAGAGCGAGGAGTGCAGAGGAGGCAGCAGGAAGCAGGAGAGACCAGCAAGGGGGTGGGACATTACATGGATTCTTGAGGCAGCGATCGACCCGAGGTACTGTGAGGGGTTGCAGGGGCAGCGTGGGACTCCAAAGGAGAGGAGCACTGGCAGCAGCAGCAGCAACTGTAAATGGGCGGGTGGCAGCAGCAGCAACCGCAGTGAGAAGAAGTGTAAGAAGGGGGAGGAGCCGGCGCATCTGAAGGCATGGCCGGGGGGGGTCAACCTGGTGGCATGTCTGCGAGAGATGCTGCTGGGGGAGGCCTGCTACCGCCCTGCCTCCCCTGCTACTCCTCCTGCTGCCACGTCCACCCGTGCTGCTTCTTCCACCTGTCCTGCTGCTGCTGTGTCTTCTCGTCCTGCTGCCTCGCCCAACCCCACTTCAACAAGCATTGGTGTTCCTGCTGCTTCTTCCGCTGCTGCTGCCGCTGCTTCAGATGACCAAGGCCGTGTGTGCGGTGATGCGGGGTGTGGGAGTGTGGAGGGTGGTGGTGGTGGGAAGCTGAGGAGTTGCGGTGGGTGTGGCAAGGTGAGGTATTGCAGCAGAGACTGCCAGAAGGCGCACTGGCCCTCCCACAAGCTCACATGCGCGGGCAGGACCAGCGGGAAGAGGCGTGGGAAGGATGGGAACCGAGATGGGTGCGAGAAAATCCGCAAGGAGAGTGTTTGTGAGGGTAGTGGTGACAGTGATGGTAAGGAAAGGTGGGGGAATGGTGGAAAGATGATTGGTGAGCTAGGTTGCACAGGAAGGTGCATGGACAGCCTTGAAAGCATCAGCGAGGAGAGTTGGATGAGGGGTGGCGAAGTTGCGGGAAGGAAGGAAGAGTGAGGAGGGGAAGGGAAGGGAGGGGAGGGGAGGGGAGGGGAGGGGAGGGGAGGGGAGGGGAGGGGAGGGGAGGGGAGGGGAGGGGAGGGGAGGGGAGGGGAGGGGAGGGGAGGGGAAGGGAGGGGAGGAGAGGGGAGGGGAGCAGAAGGCAGGGCAGGACAGGGGAGGGGATGAGAGGGGGGGATGGGAGGGAGGGGGAGGGGGGATGCTGATTTGCCGTCGTGGGTGGTATATTGTAGCGTTAACACAGACCGAGTGCTGAGGCAACCCATGTTCTAAGTTCGAGTGTTGCAATACTGGCTTAAGTTCGAGTTCAGTAGATGTGTTGGATTTTTGTGCAGAAGTTGAGCATGTCGGCTCCATGCAAATTGAAGTACAGCATATCTGTGAGATGCAAATCAGTTAAGATGTTATGCTATTCAAAATTGTCCATAACTTCCCAACTTTTCACCAAAATTTCCCAAAAAATTTCCCTAATATTGATTCCATCTTGAAAGTTCACCGTTTGTTTTTTTCCCTTCTTCCCAAGTCTCTTTTTTTCCTCCCCCACCAACGTTCTTGACAAATGCATATGTCATTTTATTGTACTCTGCTTTTATTTAAAAAGGGTCTCCCAAAAAAGGAGACGAGATGGATTTGGCGGTGACTGTTGGGTCACAAACAGTGATCCGAACCGCCTGAGATGGGAAACTAGGGACTGCGCGATATTAATATTGGCGAGTAAGGATGTAGCGAAATGAAAGGTTCACACGGGTGCTGTTCGATTGCGCGGTTCGACTGCCAGCTGCGCCGGCAGTCGAATGAACCTTTCAGTTTCTGAGTTAATTTGGATCAGCTATTCAGTTCTGCTTCCTTAAAGAAGGCAACCTCTCTGGGTCCATAGCAGTAGGAGTAACTTGCGATCAGGCCACCCAACTTGGGTCTCGCGTCTTTTCTTGATCGGTTAGCGTTTCCTGCGGTGGCAAGATGGCTACAGCAAGCGCTCCTATCGTTTGGAAGGAGGCCCTCAGCGTGAGTAGGAGAGATTGAAGGTAGATTTATGTAGATCGACCAGGAGGGACTGATCGGTTTTGTGTGCTCCAACTGCGTGGCGCTTTGCTGATAAATTTAGGTTTTTAAGGTAGGCTGTTACTGGACGACTTCTGAGTTTTACGACATGGGTCATTTTTCCCACCGTATCTCCTTGTGCAGTTGACAAATCTGGGGGTCAATCAACGGTTCATCAACTTCACTCATGTCACGATGGAGTCCGATAAGTATATCTGTGTCAGGGAAACGGCTCCGTCGAACAGCGTTGTCATCATTGACATGACGACGCCAATGCCGCCTTTGAGGAGGGCTGTCACTGCTGACTCAGCATTGATGAACCCTGAAAGCAAAATCTTGGCGCTCAAGGGTCAGTTCGCTGCTAGTTCGTGCTTACGTTTGAAGATGTTCAGGTTCGGATTACTTAGACTTATCGGTCTGAACGTGCAGCTTTGAGTCAAGGGACGAATCACTTGCAGATTCTCAACATCGAGGCTGACTCGGCTAAAATCAAATCGTACTGGATGCCAGAGGAGGTCAGGACCAGAGTACAGTTGCATCTGCCATAGTTTGAAAAGCTTTACTGACAGACTGCTCTCTCTCTCGCTCTTTCCAGGTTGTGTACTGGAAGTGGATCTCCAACAAAGTCCTCGGCCTCGTAACTCTGACATCTGTTTACCACTGGTCGATCGAAGGTTTGTAGTTCTAGACTGCATCATCTGCCAACCTTTTCACCAACACAATTCTCCTGAATCATCATAGGCAAGCTTTTGCAGCGAAGATGCAGTGCTGAGACTTTGCCATTCCCTTTTCTTTGTGTCGCGACCAGGAGAGGGAGCGCCTGTTAAGATGTTTGAGCGTGCAGCAAATTTGAACGGTAATCAGATAATCAACTACCGGAGTGATCCCTCTGTCAAATTTCTCGCTTTGATCGGCATTGCCCCTGGTGCTCCTGAGGTATGCAGAAAGTCTTGCCCTTTAAAGTAACCATAAGTCGCAAAAATGGTTCCTGATGATGTTTGCCTTGGTGTTTGCTTGCAGCGTCCACAACTCGTCAAGGGAAATATGCAGCTCTTTTCCGTGGATGAGCAAAAGAGTCAGGCATTGGAAGCGCACGTAGCTGTGTTTGCCTCTGTAAAGGTCTGTTGTTTCCGTAATCCTTTCACAAGATGTTGTTCGCTCAGCGCATGCGAAGTGTTTGGATTGCTAAGCAAGTACTCGACTGGCTGTGATCGCGCAGGTGCCAGGAAACGACACTCCTTCCCTTGTCATTGCGTTTGCCACCAAGACTATCGCTGGCGGACAGCTTATTTCGAGGTTACATTTTATGGAGCTTGGTGCTCAGCCAGGTCAGCTAATCTCTAATCTCGTACGAGATTAGTATCGTGTCTCAATATATATTGGTTTAGCTGACAATATAAGCCTGGTTGTTCTGTTGCAGGCCGCGTTCCTTTCACTAAGAAGCAGGCCGACCTGTTTTTCCCGCCAGCTTTCGCTGATGACTTTCCGATCGCCTTGCAGGTGAGGAAGCTTGCGTTCAATGGTTCACCCCACAAACGATTCCGACTCTCCACGCTTTTCCTGCTCAACCCCCTTGTTCTCCTCCCGTGTTCGCCCGCCATCCTTTACCCCTTTTCCCCCTCGTTCAGGTGTCCGCGAAGTTCGGTCTGGTGTATGTCGTCACCAAGCTAGGCCTGCTCTTTGTGTATGACCTCGAATCCGCTACACCCGTCTACCGCAATCGCATCAGCCCCGGTCCGATCTTCCTGGCAGCCGATGCTCCCAGCGTGGGCGGTTTCTATGCCGTGAATCACCGCGGGCAGGTGCTGCTCGCCACGGTGAACGAGCAGACCATCGTCCCGTTTGTCAGCGGCCAGCTCAACAACTCGGAGCTCGCGATCAGCCTTGCTCGCCGCGCGAACCTCCCTGGTGCCGAGAATCTGGTGCCGAGGAGTGGTGGCCGAAAGGACGTGGTAGTGGCCAAAAAGAGCGCGGGGAGCCAGTCACCAGCAGTGGGGCGAAGCGGGGAGAAGCAGGGAGAAGCAGCCAGTCTCCGCTTACAGCCCAGTTCTTCCAATGTGGCCGACCGGACCGCCACAGCCATTACTCGCCAGAGCCTAGGTACGTCTGGGTGTTGAGGTTGAGTTAGGGAGTGTTGGTCCTTGAGCAGTAGGAGTTGGGCCTTGCCAGGGAAAGCCACTTTTGCCGTTGGCCTGTTGGAAGGCGATGAAGGAGGGGTGTTCTTGAGGCAAATCTGACGTTGGTTCGGCCTGTTCTGACCCAACCCGAATTTGTCAAACTAAGGTCGGTATGGGTCGGGCTGGGATGGTTTACCTCGGGGGGTCAGGCCCCTTACATTAGGGGCTTTCACTGCAACAAAATACTCATATCAAACAAACCCCTCACACCCCGTCCTCCTCATAGCACAACTCGACCAGCCCACTCTTTGCCTCAACGTGTACGACCTTCTGGTCTTTGTTCTGCGCGCACTCGACCAGCTCAACCGGGTATTTCAAGCCCCTTACCAGCATTCTGTCTCTGTTTGTTTTATCCCCTCACTCAACTACCTTTATAGAAGCTTCTTGTGAGGAGCATCCAGCAGCAGCAGAAGGGGCGGCAGCAGGTGCTGCAGCAGTAGCACCACCACCATCAGCAGCAGCGGGAGGGGTGGCAGCAGCTGCTGCAGCAGTAGCACCACCACCGTCAGCAGTAGCAGAAGGGGCAGAAGCAGCTGTTGCATCGGCTGCAGCAGCAGCAGTAGCACCACCACCATCAGCAGTAGCAGAAGGGGCAGCAGCAGCTGCTGCAGCGGCTGCAGCAGCAGCAGCACCACCACCATCAGCAGCAGCGGCAGCACGAAGGGGACAAAGCGCTGGTGTTTTGGAAGAGAAGGAAGTAGCACAGCCATATGCGTGTCGAGAGTACTCTCTGGCAGAGCTAACCGAGGCCACTGGAGAGTGGGCAGAGGGGAACAGGATAGGAGAAGGCGGCTTTGGGGTTGTCTACAAGGGAGTGTCTCCTCACAATTGCAATCAAGCTTGGGCAGTCAAGCGAGCTCGAGTGCTCACAAACGACTTCCATAGAGAGGTAAGTAAAGAAACGGCCAGCACAATCGTTGTAAGAAAGAGGTATCATGTTGCGAGTTTTGATTGGTACCACGTCCCGTGCTGTTTTTTTGTGCCAAGTCCCACCACTTGATTGTTTCATTGGATTGTTCCTTCTCCTTTCATCTGTTCACCGTCTTTTCCCCCCCCTCAGGTGAAATGGATGGCAAGCAAGCACCATCCACATCTCGTGCGTCTGTTGGGCTATTGCATCGACTTTGACCCGTCCACACGAACCATGGAGCAGCTTCTCGTATATGAGTTTATGCCCAACGGTGACCTTGACAGCTGGATCGGCCCTGGTGTCTCCAACCCTCTTTCGCTGCAACAAAGGCTGGACGTTCTGATTGGAGTGGCCAAGGGGTTGCAGTATCTTCACGACTTCAAGATTGTGCATCGTGACATCAAGCCGGCCAACATTCTCCTTGATGGGAAAATGCAGGCATGCTCAAAACTGTAAAGCTGGGTTGCATGTGAAAGAAGGTGCTTTGTTCATCCGTTTTGTTCATCCTTTTCAGCCATCATGTGATTTTTTAAACAGCCCAGCGTAGAGTCACGTCACCTAATCTCCCGTTGCATGATGATGCTGTTGTGGTTGATGATGGGCAGGCAAAGGTTGCAGACTTTGGGCTCGTGAAGTTGCTTGGAGGGACATCTGTGGCCTCATCAGACGCTGCCACGCGACTGGTGGGGACACTGGGCTATATGGACCCTGAATACTGCAGCTCTCACAAGCCTTCTCCTGCTGTTGATGTGTACAGGTGAGTAGGTTGGGACAGCACAGGTAAACACGCTGGTGCATGTCAGAAGATTGATACAGATTAGCAGATTGGGTCGAAATAACCATCCAACAGGCATCTTATGTTTGTGAGAATTCTTTGGATTTTTTACCTTCACCGTGTTTTTTTGCCTCGTTTCATAGTGGCTGTTCACGGCTGTCATTTGAGGAATGCATTGGCAAGCCTGACCAATCAAACGCTCCGAGATTCTCGGCCACTTAACGATGGGGGTTTGGGACACAAGTGGTTGTGAAGAAGGTCATATTAATCATGATGATTTTTCCTATGGAAATTGTCCAATGCATCTTCAATTTTTGCAGTTTTGGTGGTGTGGTGATGCTAGTGGTCGTCATGGGGCGCGAGGCTGTGCTTGTGATAAAATATATTTTCTGTGATGATGCCCGTATGCTTGGCTTGCAGTTTTGGCGTGGTGATGCTGGTGGTTCTAACGGGGCGCAAGGCTGTGCTTGTTATAGAGGACGATCACGTCAATATCAAGAGATGGGTGAGACACAGGTCACAATGGGTGAGACACAGGTCACAATGGGTGAGACACAGGTCACAATGGGTGAGACGCAGGTCACAATGGGTGAGACACATGTCACAATGGGTGAGACACAGGTCACAATGGGTGAGACACAGGTCACAATGGGTGAGACACAGGTCACAGTGGGTGAGACACAGGTCACAGTGGGTGAGACACAGGTTACAGTGGGTGAGACGCAGGTCACAGTGGGTGAGACACAGGTCACAATGGGTGAGACACAGGTCACAGTGGGTGAGACACAGGTCACAGTGGGTGAGACACAGGTCACAGTGGGTGAGACACAGGTCACAGTGGGTGAGACACAGGTCACAGTGGGTGAGACGCAGGTCACAATGGGTGAGACACAGGTCACAATGGGTGAGACACAGGTCACAATGGGTGAGACACAGGTCACAATGGGTGAGACACAGGTCACAATGGGTGAGACGCAGGTCACAATGGGTGAGACACAGGTCACAATGGGTGAGACACAGGTCACAATGGGTGAGACCCAGGTCACAGTGGGTGAGACGCAGGTCACAATGGGTGAGACACAGGTCACAATGGGTGAGACACAGGTCACAATGGGTGAGACACAGGTCACAATGGGTGAGACCCAGGTCACAGTGGGTGAGACGCAGGTCACAATGGGTGAGACACAGGTCACAATGGGTGAGACACAGGTCACAATGGGTGAGACACAGGTCACAATGGGTGAGACACAGGTCACAGTGGGTGAGACACAGGTCACAGTGGGTGAGACGCAGGTCACAATGGGTGAGACTCAGGTCACAATGGGTGAGACACAGGTCACAGTGGGTGAGACACAGGTCACAATGGGTGAGACACAGGTCACAATTGGTGAGACACAGGTCACAATGGGTGAGACACAGGTCACAGTGGGTGATACACAGGTCACAATGGGTGAGACACAGGTCACATTGGGTGAGGCGTACCTCAGAATGGAATACAAAGCTTAGAAAACGTCCAAATGGGGCACTAACACCATCTTTCGTAAGTCCAAGTGCATTACCGCAACCAGACACAATAAGAAGGTTTCTAACACCTTGACCAGACACATGTGGGCTGGTTCATCCTCTCTTCCTTTCTGGTCACATGAACCAGCCTACACGTTTCTGGTCTATGCTCTATTGGGCAAGGCGAGTATGACGATGATAAACTCTCAAGTCTTGTTTCACCTTGCACGTGTCAGTCACACAATCAGCTTGCCTATCCTAGCTGTCTACCTTGTTGCTTCTCTCCCTAGCGCATGTTGCTCCTCTCACACAAACCGCCCCCCCTATTTCCAAACTACTCACCCATCCATTGTGTCTATATCCTTCTCAATAATACAACGTTTTCCTGTCACCTATTATACTCTTATACCAGTGTATTGACAGACTTGCTCTTCATGCAACACTCCTGGAAAAAGAAAAAAGAGAAACTTTTTTTTCGTATGCCATATCCTTTCAACCTGGCAGGTAGCCCCACTGGTGATCTCAGGAGCAGTGGCAGAATTCAAGGACCCTCACTTGGAAGCACCGGATGATTTGGTGCTGCGCTTGGCCCGCCTTGCCCTCGCCTGCACTGCTCTGCCTGGGGTTTCCCGTCCCTCCATGCTGCTAGTGCTGGCCGAGCTGGTGAGGTTGAAGCAGAAGACGTTCGGTGAGCAGGTGAGCGCGGAGGTTTCTGGCATCGACACGGCAATTGGAGGCTCTGACTTCAGTGCTGAAATGGCCCGTGCAATGCAAGAGGCTGTAGTGGCGGCTCCTCAACTAGCATGCCATAGGATATGAGTAGAACATGCACCATGTGCCTCAAGAGTCCGCTATTAGTGTCAAACATATAGTTATATGTTATAGTTTGGGTAGGCTTTAGTGGGGTACTCACTGTGGGGTACAACCCCTTAGGTCATACTTTTGTACCAAACTCTCGATAGTCCAATTTCATCCTTGCCTAAGATTCTAACATGGCATCTAGAGCATAGGTCCTTAGGACCTAGGATTAGGGCCCACCGTTTACTTCTTACCTACCTCACGTGCCTACCTACCTTGCCTACTGCCCGCGCGCGCCTCGGCTGCACGCGCGCGGCCCTTTTTTTTTTTCCCGCGCGCGCCTCTTAAGCAGCCCGCGCGCAGCCCGTTTAGGCTCGTTTAGGCCTGTTTTCGGCCCCGCGCGCCACGTCAGCCGCCCGCGCAGCCTGCCGCCGGCCCGCGCGTCGCGTAAGCCGCCCGCGCGCAGCCCGCTTAGGCCCTGCGCGCCGCGTCTACCGCCCGCATAGCCCGTTTTCGGCCCCGTTTTAGCCTGCCGCCGGCCCCGCGCGTCGCCTCCTCCGGTGACGGCGCGCTGCCCCCCGTCGCCCGTCACGGCGCCTGTGGGACCCGCGCGCTGCCCTGCACCAGCTACGCCGCCCCTGGAGCAGCCGCCCCTGGACCCAGAGCAGCCGCCCCTGGACCCAGAGCAGCCGCCCCTGGCCCCTGAAGCAGCCGCCCCTGGTGCAGCCGCCCCTGGACCCTCGAGCAGCCGCCCCTGGACCCAGAGCAGCCGCCCCTGGCCCCTGCAGCAGCCGCCCCTGGTGCATCCGCCTCTGGACCCCGAGCAGCCGCCCCTGGCCCCTGAAGCAGCCGCCCCTGGTGCAGCCGCCCCTGGACCCTCGAGCAGCCGCCCCTGGACCCAGAGCGGCCGCCCCTGGCCCCTGCAGCAGCCGCCCCTAGTACAGCCGCCCCTGGACTCCGTGCAGCTGCCCCTGGACCCCGCGACGCCGCCCCTGGACCCCGTGCAGCCGCCCGCCGAGCGCCGGCCCTGCTCGCCCGGCGAGCGCCTGCTCTTCCCGCCACTGGTGAGCACCTGCCTTGTTTGCGCGCTGCCGCGCCATCTGCCTGCCTGCCTGCCTGCCTGCCTGCCTGCCGGCCTGCCTGCCTGCCTGCCTGCCGCGCCTGCCCTGCACGCGCTGCTGCTGCTACTACTGCTGTTACTGCTGCTACTGCTGCTACTACTGCTACTGCTGCTACTGGCGGTGGCCAGATGCAGCTCCAGCGACGTCCGCGTGAGTCCCTCACGCCCCAGCAACTTAGTGAGTGGTACGCTAGTTGGGGTTGTAGGGGTGGCCGCGCTGCTACTGCTGCTACTGCTGCTATTGCTATTACTGCTGCTACTGCTGCTACTACTGCTACTGCTGCTACTGGCGGTGGCCAGATGCAGCTCCAGCGACGTCCGCGCGAGTCTCGCACGCCCCAGCAGCTTCGTGAGTGGTACGCTCAGAGTAGAGGGTCTCTGAGTACCGTTCGCTGCCCGTACGTCATTCGCACTGGTGCTCGGACTGGTCAGGCTTGCGGGACGCTTAGTCACACACAGTCCCGCTGCTTCGCCCGTCTGAGCGACGCCTGGCGTACCAAGTTTGGCGACGAGGCTGAGCTCCCCGACTGGGTGGAGCTGCTTGGGCAGAGGGTAGATATATTTGCTCTTGACTATGATGCTATTCTCACTGCCATGTATGCATTGCCTACTAGTGCTGACCGTGCCTGTTACCTGTGCGTACCGCCTGACCCAGGTATAGAGCCTGCCGCTCCAGGTGCTGGTGAGTCTGCTCTCTCTGGTACTGCGCCTGCTGAGGCCTTGTACACCTTCACACTTGACTCTGGTGCTTCTCGCTCCTTCTTTCGCGACAGCACCACCCTCACACCGCTCAGTCGGCCGGTTCCAGTCTCCCTGGCAGACCCCTCTGGGGGTCCAGTCCGTGCGACCTCCTCCACTGTCCGCCCTTGTCCTGCTGTCCCGTCCGGCACACTGTCGGGTCTTTACCTCCCCTCGTTCTCTACAAACTTGGTGGCGGGTTCTGCGCTCCAGGACGCGGGTGTTCACCAGTTCACCCCTGCCTACGAGCGTGTGACACACTACACGTGTGCTCAGACGGGTCGTCACCTGGCTACCTTCACTAGATAGCCGGGGTCGGGCCTGTACACACTGACCACTGAGTCCCCTCAGGTAGCTGCGTCTGCGTCAGGTCAGCTAGCGGCCCCCTGCTCGTGTCGCGCCTTGTCGCACCAGACCCTCCTTTGGCACCACCGCCTTGGTCACCCCTCGGTGCAGCGCCTTCGTAGCATGCACCGCCGTGTCCTTGTCTCTGGTCTTCCTAGGGTTCTCCCTCCCCTCTCACCCTCGCCTGCTCCTCCCTGTCTTCCCTGTGTCGAGGGGCGGCAGCGCGCCGCTCCTCACTCCTCCTCGTTCCCTCCCACAGAGGCTCCCCTGCAGACTCTCCACCTGGACGTGTGGGGCCCAGCCCGCGTCCGTGGACAGGGCCACGAGTGGTACTTCCTGTTGGTCGTCGACGACTACACGCGTTACACCACGGTCTTCCCCTTGCGCACCAAGGGTGAGGTCCCTGATGTTTTGATCCCTTGGATCCGCGCTGCTCGTCTCCAGCTCCGCGAGCGGTTCGGGACGGAGTTTCCCGTCCTGCGTCTGCACTCTGACAGAGGTGGTGAGTTTTCCTCCGACCTCTTGGCAGCCTTCTGTGAGGAGCACGGCATCACCCAGTCGTTCACGCTTCCGGCCTCTCCGCAGCAGAATGGGGTAGCTGAGCGCCGCATTGGCTTAGTCATGGAGGTCGCTCGTACCTCCATGATCCATGCGGCTGCCCCCCCATTTTCAGTGGCCGTTTGCGGTCCGGTATGCTGCGCATCAGCTCAACCTCTGGCCCCGTGTCTCCTTGCCGGAGACCTCGCCCACACTGCTGTGGACGGGGAAGGTTGGCGATGCGTCGCGTTTCCGGGTCTGGGGTGCTCGTGCCTTTGTCCGCGATACCACCGCGGACAAGCTCTCCGCCCGCGCTGTTCCCTGTGTCTTCCTTGGCTTTGTCCCTGACGCGCCTGGTTGGCAGTTTTACCACCCCACCTCGCGCCATGTCTTCCCCTCTCAGGACGTCACGTTCGACGTGTCGGTTCCCTTTTACCGTCTCTTCCCCTACCGCACTGCCCCTCTCCCCCCCCCCGCCGCTCTTCCTCGCTCCAGGTGCTCCCCAGGTAGACCCCCTCCCCACTCCGCCTATTAGATAGAGTAACATTTAGTCATTCCGTATCCTAACCGTGTAAATTGATGAGTATTAGCTAGACTTAGTTGTTTAAACTTAGGTTCTCAGCCCTTTGTAAAGATTTCAGGTTCTCCTCCCTGCATAAGCTTGCATCTGTTTCTTCTATTCTTCATCCTTAACTTTTCCTCTCGTCGGTTGCCTTTTCTTCATATTTGCATGTTTTAGTTCATTTTTTTCTCAACCTCGTCTTAGGTTGTACATAAAGATTGTAATAGGTTGCACGTTCAGTCCATTTCGTTCTCTCTCGCTCGTTCTCTCTCACCCGTTCTCTCTCTCTCCCGTTCTCTCTCTCCCGTTCTCTCTCTCCCATTCTCTCTCACCCGTTCTCTCTCTATCGTTCTCTCTCTCTCGTTCTCTCTCTCGTTCTCTCTCTCGTTCTCTCTCGTTTTCTTTCTCTCTCGATCTCTCTCTCTCTCTCTCTCTCTCTCTCTCTCTCTCTCTCTCTCTCTCTCTCTCTCTCTCTCTCTCTCTCTCTCTCTCTCTCTCTCTCTCTCGTTCTCTCTCTCTCGTTCTCTCGTTCTCCCTCGCTCTGTCGTTCTCTCTCTCTCGTTCTCTCTCTCTCGTTCTCTCTCTCGCGTTCTCTCTCTCTCTCTCTCTCTCTCTCTCTCTCTCTCTCTCTCTCTCTCTCTCTCTCTCTCTCTCTCTCTCTCTCTCTCTCTCTCTCTCTCTCTCAAGCGGTCCTTCATTAATATTATAAAGGGGTAAAAGCAATACATGATAAAACAACAAAGACATCCGCTAGCAGTCCGCTCACAACGCAGTCAGATGCTAATGTGACCTCGAGGCACGCCTACCAGTGGGAGAGAGCCGCCCACTGCCATGGCCGCCCCCTCTGTCCCGCCCCTCACACATCTAGGGGCGGGCCCCAGTCCAAGTCATCCTCAATGACTTGGCACAGGTCCCCCAGGCGGGGCTCCCATGGGTCAGCCGCCGCCTGGGGGTAGGCACTCTCTGCAGCCCGGTTAGACTTGGCCAGGAAAGTGTTTGCCTGGCTCCTCTGCAGCGCTACCGACCACCGCTGGCGGTAGTGCGCCGTAAGTTTGGAGGCTACCGTGGTAAGTCTCCCTTGCCTGAACTTCTTTTTAGCCGCCTGCCTGCCCAAGAGCCGGAGAAACCTTTGGGTGTCGCGTGCCAGGGCCCCGTACGTTTCCACCGCCAGCCCAAACACCCCCACATAATCCGGCCGCCCCTCATATAATCCCCTCTTCCCTCTCGCTGCATCCTCCGCCGCCCAGCCCGGCGGCTTTACCGCCCTCGTGTCTCGGCGCTGTAGGACCGGGTCGGTCACCGTGACATCCGTCACGTACGTCTCGGCGGACTCCCTGTCCTTGATGGCCAGGTCCGCTCGCTTGGGGTTGATAGGTTGCGAGTAGACCGTGGTCTCATACCAGGTGAGGTAGTCCGCCTCCCTCGCCATTCGCAGCGCTGCAAACACGAGGTTGTTGTGCGTGTTTGTCCTCTCCTTCCCCTCCCCGCACCGCAGCAGGTGGTTCGGCAAGCTCAGGTCCCCTATATCCCCTCTCTCCCCTTGGCACGGGCAGTTCTCCGTCACCGGCAGCGTTAGTCCCAGGCGGAATCCCAGGGCCAGTGCAAAGTGGCCCGGCGAGAACGTGAGATCCGCCCGCGTAGGGATTGCATGGAGCCAGTCCCCCGCGCCTACCCCCTGCAGGCTAATCAACCGGACCACGTGCCCGTTCTCCTCCCCCGGCTTGTCCATCCATGTGTCGCCCACCAGCTCCGCGGCTCGGTTCAGGTTTATGTGGCGCGACAGCTGCTCCTGCAGGCGACCCCGTCCTTCCCTACTGTCTCCCGGCTCTCCTAGCAGTGAGCGCGCTTCCTCTGGGATTCTGGTCCGCATGTCTCGAATTGCCGCTCCTTCCCTCCCTGCCACTCCGTCCCCAAGTGGTGACACCAGCGTCGCCACCTGCGACAACTGGTCGTTCGGCGTCGGCGGCATTTGCTGCAGCAGCAGCTGTGTTGCCCTTAGCGATGCGAGGTATGCCGCCGGCGCCTCCGACAGTGGGTCTATCAGCCCCACACCGCCCAACGCGATGGGTAGCGTCGCCTGCCTCCACAACAGGCTTTGTTCTAGCTCCTTTGAAGGTACGTTGATATTGGCCGCCCTTAGTGCCGTCCACAGCAGCCTCTCGCTCCACCCCCTCCATTCTCGGACTGGAAGGACGTCTGCCGGCGTTGTGCGCAGGAGGTAGCTAATCCTGCCCGAGATGCATCGCGACAGGAGCAGCATTGCGTGTTGTGGGTGCAGCTTACTGACTAGGCTGAGCGGAAGGGCTATGCGCTCCAGCGATGCTCTCAGCGTGCGTCTGCAGTACGCTTCCGTGCCTATCGGGCTCCCAAGGACCTTCACCCCGTCCACCGCTGCCACCAATCCAACCGGTAAGTCTGTCGTGTTTCCCGTGGGGCTCCACGCTGATGACTTCGCGAGATTGCACCGCAGCCCCAGTCCAGCAAGCCCCTGCAGGATCATAGTAAATGCCCTTGTCGCGGCCGCCGGCTGCCCAATGACAGTGATGTCATCTGCGTATGCCATCACTGTCACGCCCGGGACTGCGAGCGCCGCCTCCAGCAGTGTCGGTTGTATGGCTGCCGCGAACAGCATGGGGCCGAGCAGGTCACCTTGCCTAACGCCACGGGCACTGTCGATGGAGCTGACGGTGAAGCCTTTGTCCAGAAGTAACTTCGACGGCGCATCGTAGAGAGTTCTTGCAAGTGGAAGTAGCGAGCTCAGTCCGGCGGTCCATAGCAGTGTCGTCAGGAAGCTCCCGCGCTCGACCGAGTTGAAAGCGTTTTCTATGTCCAGCTGTAGTATTGTTCGCATCGGGTCCTCTGCCAGTAGCGTACGGGCCGTGTGGATTATGCACTCCGCCCCACCCGGTACGGCCACTCCGTATTGTACTGGTAAGAAATGTGACCGGATTTCCCCCGACAGTTCCCGCAGCGCCGCCTTTGCCGTTAGTTTGACGATCGCCTCGCCTATCGCTATCGGCCTTACTCCGCCGTCCGGTTTTTCCAGGGCGATTAACCTTGACGGAAGCAGCAGTTCCCTTATCGGCGCGCTCTGGTATGTGCTTAGTAAGTTATTGACCACTTGGTGCAGCAGGAAGAAGACTTCTCCGTTTGTTAGGGCAGGGTCGCGTAGGTGTTCGAAGCACGTGCCTGATGGGCCTGCGCCTATTCCATTTGGGCACTTTGCCAATATGTCGCGGAACGAATCTGTGCTAATGGCGAGTGCTGTTTCACCGTAACCCCCCAGCCCTTCAGGTATCGCTACCTCCGCCCGCGGGTGTTTCGCCTGGAGTGTTTCCAGTGCCTGTTGCGACGGCTCTGCCAACGGGGTGGTTTGTAACGCTGCTGCAGCCTTCGCCAGGTTGGCCTTCCGGACCAACCCCTCCACTCTCGCGCAGATGCCCTCTGCGTCTGGCTCGTGTCTGCTTGGTTGGGAATTGTCCGGGATGGTGCAGGCTTGGAGGTACAGCGAGCCCCAATCCTCATCTCGGAATTGTCGAAGTCTCTTCTCCACTGTGTCGAGGCTATTTCCCGGCACTTTCTCCGTATTCGCCCTCAGTGTAAGCCGTGGTAGGAATTGCAGCACCCTCCACGCGCCCATGCAGCCTGGGTGTTTCGAGAGTCGCAGGAGGGGGATCGTCAGGCAGTGACCGTATGACTTCAGGATTTCCTGGGGAAGCTTCCTGACCAGAAATGGTTGGGAGCTGGCTCGCAGTGGGTCTAGGTCCCAACCCTCGATCGCCCGCCATGTGTCATCATCCTCCGCAATGTCCTTTGGGGAGCGCTCCTTGCTGGCAGATTCATTCGACCGCAGAGCTGGTGATTCGCCCACCTGACCCTCCCCTTCAGGATTAGTTCCCTCTTGTCCTCTGCGTCCGCCACGTCGGCGTCTTCCCTCATTGCCAGCTGGGATGCCATCCTCGGCCTCCACAGACACCTCTTCCGATTCGGCCTCTTCCTCCTCCATATATTCCGACTCTTCTTCTTCTGCCGGGTCATTCATTGGTTGTTCACTCTGCTCCTCTGGCCTCCCGTGCCTTTCCCGCCAGTTTCTCGATCTGGCTTTTTCCCATGCTACGGCTCTCGCAAGCTCGCCTACCTGTCCTCCTCCGCCCCGGCCCCTCCCGTGCCCCCTCGTGGCCGTGTTTCCCGCCGCGTTTCGCGGCTGCTGACCTCTCGCCCTTTCTTCCGCCTGCTCTCGTAGGACCCTCTGTCTGCTGGTTTCGTTATTCTGCCTTCGCCACGCCGTTGTCAGGGTAGCCGCCACCTCTTCTTCCTGGTTCTGCTCAAGTTGGTCTGCTGTCTGGGCTTCCCCTTCCTCGGTTCCCTGCCCTTGCCGTCGCGCATCGGTCTGACCTCCGTGTTGCCTTTCCTCTTCTGGATCCGGCTGTGCTTGCAGGTCCCGCCGCGATGACGGGCAAACGTCCCCGTCCCTCCCATCCGGTCCGCGAAGTGGGCTCTGCCGCTCCCAGCCCGTCGAGGGCCCAGGAAGGGCTGGCGCCAGTCCTGCGCCGCTGCGCTGGTCGAGCACGAGGGGGCCGGGACGACCGCCCGACGCTGTGAGCCGATCTATCGTTCTCCCTGTGGGCGGACTCATCCTCACCTCCGGGCTCGCGGTGGTTCGTTCCGTCGCCGCCGTCCACCTCGCCCTGCCCCCGCCGTCCAGAGGGAGATTGTGGGCCCCCCGCTACAACCGCCGCCGTCCCCCTTGCGCCTTGGTGCTCCGTCCGTGCTGTCGCCGGCTGTGTCGCTGCAGTCGTCGCAGCAGCTGTCGTCTGGCGTCGCTGCGCCTCCTCTACTGCCGTCAACGGCTCCCCTTGCGGTGTCGGCCCCGCTCCCTGCTCCGCCGCCCTCCTCCTCTCCTCCTCTGGCGCCTCCTCCGTTGTCGTCGTCGGCCGGGGAACCCCTCGTGAGCCACCCGTCTTCGCCGCTTCCCTCCGCCTCTCCTCCTCCCGTCGAGCCTCCGCAGAGGCAGCATCCCCTGGTTCCGTTTGGGCTTGCTCCTGAGGCTCGCTTTCCTCCTCCTCGCGCTCGATCTCCTGAGCTTCCCCCCGATGCTCCTGCGGAGATAACTTGTGCAACGGGAGATAGACTACGGGAAAGGCACGGATGCTCGTGTGATCTCTGCGTTCGTCGGTTCCTTAGTCGTTTCCAAGTGCTAACACTGCTTGCTAGTTCACGGGGAAAATTGGCAAGAGTTTCACTAGGAAAACATAACAACAAAGGTCCAGAATGATTACATCAACATTGGCAACACTGACTACATTAGACCTAGCAAGGCTTGCTGGTCCACTGCCAGCGCAGCACGGTCGACCGCGTGCCAGCACAACTCGGTCGACCGCGCTCCAGCAGAGCAGAGTCGCGGCTTGCCAACGTTGCAAGTCCGCGGTGCGCCAATGCTGCAGTATGTCGGCTGCACAGCGTCGCATCCGCGGGACAACGGTGCACCAGCTTCGCAGGTGCGTGCAGCTGGTTGGCGCCCAACTCCCCGTCACATGCCCAGCGCAGACACTCCGCCCGTGACGGCGCCCACCAGCCACGTCGACCTCGGGATACCACCCCCGAGATCGCCATCGTAGATAACATCCCCGGCGACTTTCGCGTACGTCGCCCGGGTATCCTGGTTGACCGGGTACTTCGCGGTCCTCCCGCGGTTTCTCGGTCACCGCGGTCCTCCGCGGTTTCGTGGATCCACGATCCCCCGTGATTTCGTGGCTCCGCGGTCCCCCACGATTTCGTGGCTCCGCGGTCCCCCACGATTTCGTGGCTCCCACGGTCGGCTCCGCCCAAGCGAGGACGGGGCCAAACACAACTCCCGTTGACACTCCCCTGCCGCGTTCACGCTTGGGCCCTCCCCCTCGGCCCACACGGCAGTACTTCTCGGAGAATAGCCCGTCGGCGTGCACACGACGCACAGCACGCCGGTCACCGCACCAGCCATGCAAAAGGGCATGGCACCTACTGCTGCACGTCGTTGTCACCGTTGCCCACATCGGCCAGACACACTTGGCCGATTGCAACGGAGCACCGGTTGAAGGCCGGGTAGTGCAGCGCCTTCGTCAGGAAGTCGGCTGGCTGCTCAGCGGTCGGGATGTACTTCAGCGAAAACTTCCCACGCTTCACCATGTGCTGCAGCCAGGCCTGTCGCCGCTCCATGTGCTTGAGGTTGCCCGTCAACCCCATGCCCTCGCCGACCGTGATGGCCGACTTGTTGTCCACCCTGAGGACAGTCGGCCTCCCAGCGTCCAGCCGCTGGAATTCCGCGAGAAGGAAGCGAAGGCGACGTCCCTCCTTGCCGGCTTCGACGGCCGCCACGTACTCCGACTCGGTCGACGACAGCGTCGCGCACTTGATGCGCTGGCTCGACCAGGAGACCGCGGCCCCTCCGTAGATGAACACGTAGCCGCCCGTGCTCATCCGGTTCTGCTTGTCACCCGCGTCGTCGGCGTCCACGAAGCCGACCAACTCCAGTGACTCCGGACCACCGCCGAACTCCAGGGCGGTGTCTCGCGTGTTGGCGAGGTAGGCGAGGCAGCGGTCGACTTCGCGCCAGTGCTGGTCGCTCCTCACCGTGAGGCCACTCCCCAGCTTGCTGCACGCGAACGCGATGTCCGGCCTCGTCGTCGTCGCCGCGAACTGCAGCGAGCCGACCTTCTGCCGGTACTCCTCCTCCTCGCGCTCCTGCGCCTCCTCGTCGTCGAATGTCTGCTCTGCGTAGGCGGCGACGGAGACCGGCGTCTTCGGGGTGCGCCCGGTCTGCTCCTCGTCGATGAAGCGCCTGCGCAGCTTATCGGCGTAGCCCTGCTGGTGCAGCCACAATTTTCGCGCCGGCCTGTCGCGCACGATCTCCAGGCCGAGATACTTCTGCACCGGCGAAATTTCGCGCAGCTCGAAAGCGGCCTCCAGCAGCTCCTTCAGCTCCTTCAGCATCGCGGTGCTGCTGCTCGCGGCGAGAAGGTCATCGACGTAAACCAGCACCCAGCAGGTCACCTTGTCGTCGCCGACCTTGAAATACAGAGCCTCGTCGACTTGGCTCTTCTTCCACCCGGCGCCCACCAACACGTCGTTGAGAGCCGTGTACCACAGCAGCGGCGACTGCTTCAGCCCATAGAGGCTCTTCAGCAGCTTGCACACACGGCCGGTCCCATCGTTGAAGTGGTCCGGCTGGTACATGTACAGCACGCGGTCGAGTTTGCTCTGCAAAAAGGCGTTCTTCATGTCCAGCTGCATCAGGTTGAGGTCGAGGACGGCGACAATGCTGAGGAAAATCCTCAGCGTGACGTAGCTGCTCACCGGCGCGTACGTCTCGTCGTAGTTTGCACCATACACCTGCGTGAAGCCCTTCACGACCAGCCTCGCCTTTTCGCGCTCGACAGTGTCGTCGATGCGGTACTTCGTTGTCAGCACCCACCGGTTTTTCATTATGTTTACCCCCGGCGGGCGTTCGACCAGCTCCCAAGTGCCCATGTTGAGGAGGCTACGAATCTCCTCCTGCATGGCGGCCTTCACCGCCGGGCCCTTCCAGCTCGCCAACGCCTCCTTCACCGTCATGGTCGAAATGTCCCAACGGTGTTCGGGATCGGCGTGAATATCGGGGTCGAGCTCCGAAAACTCCTCATCGTCCTCGGCGTCATCGTACGCCAGGTCGTCGTCGTCCACATCGTACACCGTGGTGAAGGCAGCAGGGACGAAGAAGTCGGGTGGCCTCCGAATTCGGCCCGACTTCCGAGGTCCGAGCTGCACCTCCACCACGTCGCTCGATGTGCCTTCATCGAACTGCTCCCCTGTCGTCCGCTCCTCTGAAGCAAGCTTCGAGTTCGACGGCTTCCCTGTCGAGGACTCCTCTGAAACGCGCTTCCCGTCCGACTCTCCTCTCGGCGGCTTCTCTGAAACGCGCTTCTTGTCCGAGAGCTCCCCTGTCGACGGCTTCTCTGACACGCACTTCCCGTTCGAGAGCTCCCCTGCCACCTGCTCCGCGGTTTCCTCCGTGGGCTCCTCCGCGGTCGGCGTGGCGATCTCCTCCGCGGTTTCCTTCGCGAGCTCCTTCGCGGGTTCCGCGGTTTCCTTCGCGGGTTCCGCGGTTTCCTTCGCGGGTTCCGCGATTTCCTTCGCGAGCTCCTTCGCGGTCTCCTCCGCGGTCTCCTTCGCGGTTTCGTCCGCGGTCTCATCCGCGGTCTCCTTCGCGGTGTTCTTCGCGGCTTCCTTCGTGGTGTTCTTCGTGGCTTCCTTCGCGGTGTTTTTCGCGGCTTCTTTCGCGGTGTCCAAAGTTGGCTGCACATCCGCGGCCCGCTTCTCCGCGAGTGGCTGGGCATCACGTCGGCCACCGGCGATGCTCTTGGCCGGCGCCACAGGCGACGCCCCACGACTCCCCTCATCGCCGGAGGCCGACACCGGAGGAAGGCCACGCAGTTCGACGGGAAGGGAATAGGAAGAAGGGGCAGGAGATGGCGAGGCAGGAGCGACCGCGACATCCTCATCAGCCTGCTCACCAACCTCGGCGAGCAGAGGAAGCGTCGCCGTCGAGGTGTCCGTCGGCGGGTTGGCCCGCGTCCGCCCCGACGCGGGCCCGAATTCCGACTTCCACACCTCCAGCGACAGGGTTTCGTAGAACACCACGTCCGACGTGGTGACCACCCGATTGTCGGCGAGGTCGAGGAGCTCCGAGCCTTTGCTCTCCTCCGACACGCCGAGGTGAAGGCCCCACCGGGCCTTCGGCTTCAGCTTCCCACCGCGCTGCTGCTCAGGGACGAGAAATTGTGCCATGCAGCCCCACACCCGCGCCAGTGACAGGTCGGGCTTCTGCCCGGTGAGAAGCTGGTACGGTGTCGTCCCCGCGGGCAGCGTCGACCGCTCCAGGCAGTTGCGAACCCAGACGGCCTGCCGCAGAGCGAGATGCCACCAGTGGTGCTGCACGCCCATGTGCAGCAGCATCGTCCGCACCGACTCCACCACCGTCCTCATCTCCCGCTCCGCCATGCCATTCTGCTGCGGGGTGTAGGGGCAGGTCAAGTCGTGGACGATTCCCTTGCTGTCCACGAAGGCGGTGAAGTCCTTTCCGAGGAACTCCCCTCCGCGACCAGAGCGCAGTTGCAGCACCGAATGCTTCGCCTGCCGCTCCACCAGCACCAGCCACTTCTGGAACTCCAGCAGCACGTCCGACTTCTTGGCGACCGGCCTCACCCACACATAGCGGGTCTTGCGGTCCTTCAGCAGCAAGAAGTACAGGCTGCCGTCCTTGGCAGCCACGCGAAATGGCCCGCACAAATCGATGTGCACGACGGCCAAGACGTCGTCTGCTTCGGAGCCGTGGTCGGGGAAGGTGTGCCGCGCCAGCTTCCCGCCGACGCACGAAACACACGGTGAGTCGACGCCAGACACCGACTTGAGGTCCAGCCCAGTGGCGACCTCGTGCTTCGCCGAGCTCCGAATCGTGTCCATGCCAACATGCGCAAGCCTCGCGTGAAGCCTGTTCGGGGTTGCCTTCGTAGCCGAGACTATCGCCCGCAGAGCCACCTCCTCTTTCGCGGGCGTCGTCGCCTTTACCGCGCATGGACGTAGGTCAGTGCAGAGGACCCGGCCGGTGTACGTCGCGCGACCGAGCACATCTCCCGCCGCGGAGACGAGCAGCATCCGGTCACCGTCGTCCTTCAGCGTCACCCCGCTCTCCTTCAGCTGGCCAGCCGAAAGCAAATTCGCCTGCACGCCCGGGACGTAGAGAACGTCGGAGATGAGCACTCGCTTCCCGGCCTCCCCTTGCAGCGCAACTGTGCCACGGCCGCGAACGTCCTGCAGCGCCCCATTGAAGCCACGCACGTGCTTCACGTCGCCACTCGGCCCCAAGTTGACGAAGGCCTCCTTCGTCCCCATCAGGTGGTGCGAGCAGCCGCTGTCGAGCAGGACCACCGCGGGGTTCGCCTGCACAGCTGCCGCCACCGCCTCGAAATCCTCGCCAGCTTCCGGCGCCAGCGAGACAGTCGGCTCCACGATACCGACCAGCGAGCACGACGCCTCCTTACCGTCTCGCCCTTTGCCACCCGCGGAAGAGTCGGCGTCCTTCGCCGAGGTCGATTTCATCGACTGCTTTTCTTTTCGCGGTTGGTTTCCTCGACGCGAACGACGGCTGCCAGAACTTCCGTGGTCTCTCTTCGCGTCGTCGTCGTCGGAATCGCTGCGGTCGGGGCACTCGAAGGAGAGGTGATCGGGATCGCCGCACAGCCAGCATTCCCAACGTCGACCTCCTCCTCCACGACCGCCATCTTTGGACGACTTCTGCTTGTCAGCGTCCTTCGCCGGCTTCCCGCCACCGTGGTGGCTGCCACCAGACTGCCCGCGCTGTCCCGGTCGACCACCTTGTTTCGCGGGGGCCGCGAAATTCACTTGCGCGAGGAGCTCCTGGGACCGCTCAGCCTCCTGCATCGCCTCGTCCTGCAGGATGTACGAGGTCAATGTGTCCTCGTTGAGCGTCGCTCGCGTGCTCGGCGCCATTGACAGCCGCTTCAGCAGATTGTAGCTGCTCGGGAGTCCCTGCATGACATGCGTGACGTACGACGCTGTCGAGTATTCCGCGCCTGCCATCCGAATAGTGGCGAGAATTCGCCGAGCGCGGTTGCAGTAGTCAGTCGCGGTCTCCTCGTCGCCCATACGCAGGTGCGTCAACTGCCCCTCAAGCTGGGCGATGAACAAGTCGTCGGTAACCTGGTAAGTTGACTCGATGAAATGCCACGCCCGGTGGCCAGCGTCGAGGTACTCCCTGCACGACTTCAGGGCGATCTGTACGCCCGGCGAGCAGCACCGCGAAATGACCGTAAAGGTCAGCAACTGCACGGCGCGAAATTCCGCTCGCAGGTCGGGGTAGTGCTCCTCCGGCGTCGCCACGGTCCCGCGGGCGAAGCCCATCAGCCCGGCCATCTCCAGCTGGGGCTCGATGGCTTCCTTCCACGTGAGGATGTCAGGACGACCGACCAGCGGAGGTGTGACCGAGATCCTGTCCGGCGTAAACTTGAAGTAGCCGTAGCTCGGTGCGATTCCTCCCGCGGTCACGTGAGTCGCCGACATCGGCGCCAATTCACTTCGTCTGCCTCCGACGTAGTTTCGCGAGGCCCCTGCAGCCGCCGATGACTGCATCCCTCGCGCCTGAACGCCGCCGACTTCATCGGTGCGAATCACACCTCGCTGCCTCGACGTGCCTCCCGCGCTGCTACCGACTTGGTCACCCGCGGCGTGGACTCCCGCGTCGACGCCGCCTGCGTTGTTCACCGGTCGAGGAGATACAGGCCGAGAAGAGGGGTGCTCCGCCGCCCACAAGGCGCGAATGCCTGCCTCGACCACCGTCAGCGGGAGAGTTCCGTACTCGTTCGCTGCATGACGTCTCCTCGCGTCCTCCAGCCGTGCTCCCAAGGTGTCCGCGACACCCGCCTCTACTACGGGGTCCACCATGGCGTCTAACACCGCCGGTCTACGAACAAACGGGGTGAATGTGAAGTCAGCTAAACCGAAGGTTTCGTCGCGGTGTCCTCCACGCTCACCGCACCATGCGGAGATAACTTGTGCAACGGGAGATAGACTACGGGCAAGGCACGGATGCTCGTGTGATCTCTGCGTTCGTTGGTTCCTTAGTCGTTTCCAAGTGCTAACACTGCTTGCTAGTTCACGGGGAAAATTGGCAAGAGTTTCACTAGGAAAACATAACAACAAAGGTCCAGAATGATTACATCAACATTGGCAACACTGACTACATCAGACCTAGCAAGGCTTGCTGGTCCACTGCCAGCGCAGCACGGTCGACCGCGTGCCAGCACAACTCGGTCGACCGCGCTCCAGCAGAGCAGAGTCGCGGCTTGCCAACGTTGCAAGTCCGCGGTGCGCCAACGCTGCAGTATGTCGGCTGCACAGCGTCGCATCCGCGGGACAACGGTGCACCAGCTTCGCAGGTGCGTGCAGCTGGTTGGCGCCCAACTCCCCGTCACATGCCCAGCGCAGACACTCCGCCCGTGACGGCGCCCACCAGCCACGTCGACCTCGGGATACCACCCCCGAGATCGCCATCGTAGATAACATCCCCGGCGACTTTCGCGTACGTCGCCCGGGTATCCTGGTTGACCGTGTACTTCGCGGTCCTCCCGCGGTTTCTCGGTCACCGCGGTCCTCCGCGGTTTCGTGGATCCACGATCCCCCGTGATTTCGTGGCTCCGCGGTCCCCCACGATTTCGTGGCTCCGCGGTCCCCCACGATTTTGTGGCTCCCACGGTCGGCTCCGCCCAAGCGAGGACGGGGCCAAACACAACTCCCGTTGACAGCTCCTGACCCCGAGGACGACGAGCGGTGGTGGAATGGGGAGCTGTGGGAGTCCCCCCCCCAGCCTGCGACTCTGTGGGGCCGCGAGTGGGACATCCAGTGCGATGTTGTGAAGGACATCCTTCGCTGGGAGAAGCGGATGGTGGCGGTTGGGGAGTGCATGTCGCACGTGGCGACCGTTCTCGAGCAGCTGCACGCCGACTTGGTGGCGCGGAACCTCGTTCTCCGTGATCCTCAGTTGACGGAGCCCCTGCAGGGTGTTGTCCGGGCTGCGGCGGCGCAGGGTCTCTGGCGCCTCCTCCGTTTGCCCCTGGAGCCCGAGTTCCCCGAGCATGACGAGGGTCCTGGCGCGCGGGCTTTCCGGCGGGTAGCCAAGGCTGCGGAGGAGTCTCCCCTCGAGCTCGTGCCCGCGCTCGCTGTTCTCTTGCGCTGGATGCGTCGGCGGTTTTACGTGCTGAACCGCGTGTAGCGCCCTGCTCCCTCTTGGCGCCGTGGTTTGCCTTCTTGTTCCCCATGTTTGGTTCTCCCACTTACCTTGCCCTTGGTCTGTGGGCCGTTTCTAGCGCCGCATTTGTATCTCTCTCCTATAGTGCTGTTGTTGAAACTTGCCGTCCCCTCACGCGCGGCCGAAGGCCGCGCTGTCGAGCGGCCGGCGCGAGCCGCTGGATTCGCAGTGAGAATGGGCTCACCACCGAACAATGAGGGTGAAAGTGGGCTGTATGCCCTTATATACCTAGGCACTGAACTGAAACAGCTAGGGAGTAGGCTACACTAAGGAACTAGTCTACACTAAGGGACTAAGTTGAAGTGGCTAAGGACTAAGTGAACAAGGGTCTCTCTCTCTCTCTCTCTCTCTCTCTCTCTCTCTCTCTCTCTCTCTCTCTCTCTCTCTCTCTCTCTCTCTCTCTCTCTCTCTCTCTCTCTCTAATGGTCCATGTATTGATAGGTCGGATATTACAAGCATGCAAGGTATAATCTATGGGATCTAGGCAACACACAAACACAAGAACCTAACAACCATCAAACTACAGCTCCACTAGGGGCTCAAGGACTGCAAAGCAATCCCCCAGGTGCAACTCATCCCCAATCCCACCCACTGGCGGGTTCTCTGCTGCCGCTGCCTCGCCTAACTTGAGCAGCAAACCAACTGATTGGGCCCGCTGGAGGACCACTGACCACCGCTGTCGAAACTAGTGCAGAAATTTTGCGGCATAATAGGATTTGGAGTCGGCGTTGAAGTGGCGCCGAGCCGCTGTGTCTGCAAGTAGCTTCAAGAAAACGGGTACCTCTGCACACGGACAGCCGTAGGTCTCTACGGCCAGTGGAAAGAAACCGACTGTCTCTGGTCGGTTTGAGTAGTGTTTGATTTTCTTGTCGGCCTGCTCCCTTGCCGCCCATCCCCTTCCTTTCTGTGCTTCCGGGTCCCTTGTGCTGATTGGGTCTGTGATCGTAACATCACACACCCAGACCGCCCCGCTGCTTCTGTCCGTCATCGTGAAGTCAGCCGTCTGTTCCTCCACGGGGCAGTAGGTTGCTGACTCGCTGTGAACAATGAATCTCGCGTCCTGTGCCATGCTGATGCATGCGTCTCTAAGCTCGTTATGAGTGTTGATGCGCTGCTTCCCCGTGCCGCATCAAAATAGATGGTTAGGAAGGCGAGGGTCGGTGATGGCTGTGTGGTCCGCACAATCACAGTTTTTGGGAGTTGAGAAAGGGAGGCCTAGGCGGAAACGGACGGCATTAGCAAAGTGCACTGGCCCTATGCGTCTATTCGCTGCTATGGGCATCGCCGTGAGCCAGTCACCCGTGCCATACCCAGTGAGCGAAAACATCCGCTGTGTATGTCCCGAGAGCGGATTCAAATCCATTCTTCTAGTCGCCTGAACCGGCACCGCGTAGCGACTGCCGTGAACCTGAAGAGCTAGCGCGTGCTGCAGCCGAATGTCTGAACGCTCCAGTCTCTCCTTCTCTAATAGCTCACGCGCGTTGCCTGGCAAGGCCATCTCACACTCTGCAAGCCATGCGTGGAGCGGTGTGCTGTCATCCCAGGGCAGGAGCATGTGCTGTCGTGCAAGCGCGAGGGCGTTTCCTGCGTCTAGATCGAGGGAGTAGAGAAATAGTGCCGCCTGGGTGAAACTAGCTACGAACCCGTAGACTCCTTCGATAGTGGGGTCTGTGATGCCCACCCCTCCTAGCGACGGTGGCAGTGATGCCTGTGCCCAGACTCGTGCTTGCTCGTCCCTACTCGAAGGAAAACGGATGTCGCAGGAGATGAGTAACGCAGTAAGAAGGTCGCGACGCCACTGGGCCCAGGTGTCTCGAGGGAGGAGGTCGATGGGGGTTGTCTTGGTAAGGTAGGCGACACGCCTTGAGAAGCAGCGACTGATCAGTAACGAGGCCACTTGGGGGTCAGCCCGCTCAATGAGTGGTAAGGGCTTCGCCATTTCCTCCAGCTGGCCCGCTAGGAATTTCGCCGCCCCGGTGGTCGGCCCGATGTAACTGCTAAGCAGGCGAACTCCCTCGGCTTTGAATGGCACTCCCGGAGGTAATTGATTTTCCTCTGCCATTGTCTTGCTCCATGCCGCGCATTTCTGTGGGTTGTGTGTCAGACCCAGCTGCCGCAACCTCGACGTGAAAAAGTTGAATGCCGCTACAGTAGCATCTTGTTCGCCCACAAAAGTCACGTCGTCTGCATACGCCAAACACAGCACGTCTGTGTGTGCCTCAGCTGTTTCACGGAGTGTTGGGTGAATCCCTGCCGCAAACAATAATGGCCCTAGAGGATCCCCTTGTCGAACTCCCCGTTCGCTGGTCAGGGGTTCGCTCCCAAAATTGACGTCCAGATGTAACCGCGAGGGGTTACCGTATGTCAACTTCACAAAAGGTTGCAGCGGCGAGAGATTGGGCTCTTGTAACGCAGTCGCAATGGCCTGTCGTGAGATACTGTTGAAGGCGTTTGCGATGTCAGCTTGCAACACCAGGCTGTTGGGCCGTGCGTCCAAAAAAGCTCTTGCTGCGTGGAACACCACCTCGGCTCCACCTGGCACTGCTACACCGTACTGTAGTGGTAAGAAATGTTCGCGGGCAACATCGCCCATGACCGCCAGTGCAGCTTTAGCAGTCAGACGGGTCAGACATTCGCCGATGGCGATTGGCCGAGCCCCTCCACCAGGCTTGGCCAACGCGACGAGGCGCGATGAAGTCAGCAGGTCAGCCACCGGGCCCGGCAAGTTTCCCCCCAACAGTGTATTGACCAGGGCATGCAGATGGGTGCTGACCCGGGCGTTGGTTACCGCCGCGTCTCGTAGATGTTCGAAAGTCATGCCAGACGGTCCCGCCCCTACACCGTTTTCGCATCTCCCCAGCAGTTTGGCGAAATCGGCGTAGGCGATGGTCAGATCCGCTTCGCGAGCTGAATGCCAGGTCAACGGCTCGGCCCCCGCTGACGGGTGCTTGTTGCGAAGTTCGGCCAAAATTTCCGGGCTGGGTGTACAGACCGGTGTTGACTCAAGGGCCAACACCGCTCGTCGCAGGCTACCGCGTTTCGCCAGCCCCTCGGCTCGGCTGATGACCCCTGTCGAGTCGGGCTGGTGTCGTGGCGCGGGGGGCGTGTTGACCGCGTTTACTGCGTCCTGGTACAGCTGGTTCCATTCGCCACGTTGGAAGGCTCGGAGCCGGGCCTTGATTTGGGGCCAGTCGGGGCGTCTCGGCGATGTTTGGCGAAGTGTCAGGCGGGGTAAAAAGAGGAGCAGGCGCCAGCCAACTTCCGAATCCGGGTTACGCGACAAGTAGAGCAGCGGGGTCAGTAACGCCAGCGAGAACAGCTGGCATAGATTTGGCGGTAATCTTCGTGTCAGCGACGGTTGTCGACTGTCGCACAGGGCTGACATGTCCCAGGTCGCGATGTCAGCGAACTTGTCTTCCAGCTTCGCCAGCTCCTCTGGTGAAAAATAGCGCGCCCTGTGGGGTGCTGGCGGCGGCGCGTTCCCAATGTTGGCAGTTCTAGCTCGGCGGGAGCGGTTCGGCCTCGCGTTCTGTGGGACGGTTGGAATTACGTCCGTCCGATCTGCATCCGACGGTCCCTGCCCTGCTCCTGGCTGTTGTAAGGCCAAGTCCTGTGTTCCTAACTCTGTTCTTCCACCCTGCTGCCTTGCTTCCTCGTCCTCCTCAGATTCCCCGTCTTCACTTGGGGGGATCGCTTCCTCCCTATAAGAGGGGTCCGCCGCCTCCTCGTCTTCATTAGCTGCTTCTAGAGCGTTTAAAGCCTGCCGCCCTGCCGCTTGATACCCGTTCTCCGGTCCCCCGCCTGTTCCGCTACCAGCCTGCCTCCTAGCCCCATTCTCCCTTTGGTTCAAGGATGGTGATTGCTGGAGGGCCTGAGCTGTCGCTAGAGCGCGCTGCCAATTCCCAGACGGTGGCCGAAAAGGCGACCATGGCGACGAAGCCCCCGCTGCCACCGGTTCCGAAGCCCGGGACAGCAGTCTCTGAAATGCCTCCTCCCCTCGTACCCGCGGTTCCTGCTGCGGCGTTGACGCCTGCCGGGTCTGCGCCTGTCCCTGCGTCGTCTGCTCCGGCTGCTGCAACCGTTCCCCTGGCTCCCCCTGTCGTGGCACCGGCGACTGTCCCTGTCGCGGCTGATGTTGATCCGCCAGTTCCTGCTCCTGCCGCACCTGATGCAACGCCCGCTGCTGTCCCCGCCGTGCCGGCGCCTTCCGCTGCTTTGTCACCGCAGGCGGCGTCTGCCACCACTGGCGGCCCGGCTCCGATGGTTGCGCCCCTGGCGCCTGCAGGGACGCTGGTGGCCCAGGCGGGTCAGCCATCGCGCCCTTCCTCGCCTGACCGCCGCTTGTCTCGCCCCCATTCTCCTGCGCTCCACCAGGAGCGCGCGTCGTCAAGGCGCCGGCGTGATTCACCCCGGCGCAACCAGCAGCAGGCGCAGTGGCCTGCTCACCCTGGTGGCAATGGGAGCTGGAGGGGCCCCCACGGGCATGGTGGTGGCGGGAGATACCGTCCGCCTGTGACAATGGCGGATCTCCAGCGGGAGGTGTCGCGGGCCGTGCGTGAGGAGAGGGCGGCGCAGAGTCAGAGCAGTTCGCTGCGGGCTGCGCCGGCGCCTGTGGCTCCTCGTCAAGCTGAGCCTCCTGTGGCCCCTCCGTCGGCTGCTGCATTTCCTCCTCCTGTCCTCGCCCCGTCGGCTCCATCTCCTTCTGTCTCGGCGCCTTCTCCCGGCTCTCGTCTGCATTTGCCACCGGTTCCGCCTGTTGCTGGGGTGGAGTTTGTTGCCGCGGGGGGTGGCGCTGCGGCTCAGCATTCCCACCACGTTGCTGCTGATGAGTCGCTGCTGTTTCTGACGGAGGCGCTGCAGCCCCCGCAGACGCGTGTTCCAGAGGCAACTCTTGGCTAGCTCCACCGTCTCGCGGAGAGCCTCCACGCGTTGCTGCTGATTCAAGTTCTCGCTCATTCGTCCCTCCTCGTGATTCCTCCGGAGACTTTCCGTGGCCGCCAGCGTGACACGTACTTGGACGCGGCGGACCAGCTCGCTTCGTTGCTGGCGCCCGTGTTGGATGCGCCCGCGGAGGGTGGCGCTGCTGCTGCGGGACAGCTTGACGAGGCTGTCCGGGGCCTGAGGCGGCACTTGCGCGCAGGATCTGGAGCCGCGGCGATCGGCGCAAGCACGCTTGTGGTCCGGGAGTTGTGGCGCTCCCTGACGGGCGTTCTTCACGCCCTTGGAGCTCACCGCATGTAGGCGCGGGCTCCGATCGCCCCATGGTCGCTTTGCTTGTCTAGGCTGACGTAGGGAATGCCATCGCTTGTATGCCGTTGCTTAATGTCACTCGTATGTGTGTGTTCCCTTGCCAAGAGAGACACCTTGCCGTTGCTTAATGTCGCTCGTATGTGCCGCCTACCCAGGTGGCTTCCTAACCCGAGGGTCCCGCTTCTGGAGTACAGGGTCTGTTACAGTGACATCCGTAGCCCATGTCTCGGCCGACTCCCTATCCTGGAAGGCCAAGTCTGCCCGCTTGCGCATTACAGGGGGAGAAAACACCGAGGTCTCGTGAAACGTGTTGAAGCCCGCTTCCTTTGTCATCCTGAGGGCCGCATACACTAGGCTGTTGTGGGTTCTAACCACATCCCCTCCTACCCCGCAACGAAGTAGGTGATTGGCAAGGCTGGTGTCTGAAATACTAGAACCGTCCTTCTTGCAGGGGCACGTCACTGTGACCGGTAAGGCAAGCCCGAGGCGGAAACCTAGTGCCATCGAGAACTGACCAGGGGATAATGTAAGGTCAGATCTCGTAGGCACTGCATGCAGCCAGTCCCCCGCCCCTGTCCCCTTTAAACTGACTAGCCGTATACCGTGCCCACACTCCTCCCTCGGCCTATCCACCATTGTGTCCGCCAGGAGCTCTGCCGCCCTCCTTGTGTTGATGTGCTTGGACAGAATCAGCTGCAGGTTTCCCTGTCCTGGCGGGCCTATTCTGTATGCCTGCAGGGCCGTGTTGGCAGCTGCCGGAAGGGACGCCTCGAGGGCCACTAGCCTGTTCACCAGCGGGGGATAAGGTGCCCAGTCATGAGAGAGGAGCATGGTAGCTCGGCTCAGGAGGTGCACCTCGGACAGATGCATCTGTTGTAGCAGTTGCCGTGCTGCCGTCACCGAGGCAATGTACGCCGCTGGGGCCTCTGAAATAGGGTCGACGATGCTCAGGCCGCCCAAGCGCACGGGTAAAGTCGTCTGCCGCCAGAGCAGGCTCTGCTCCAGCTCCGTGGTAGGGATCCGTAACTTCGCCGCAGCAAGTGAGGCGCCGACCAAGGACTCGCTCCAGGCCCTCCACTCGCCCCTAGCAAGAGTCTCGCTCGGTGTTGTGCGGAGCAGATAGGAGATGCGGCGGGAGATGCTACGGGATAGGAGTAGCGCATGCTGGGGGTGAAGCTGTGCGATGAGAGGCACTGGAGCCGACGCCTTAACGAGCTCCGCACGGATCTGGTCAGTGCAGAACTCCGGAGTTCCTATGGGGCTCCCCAGCACTTGTATCCCCTCCGTGCTCATCACCAGCCCGTGTGGCAGCTCTGTGTTCCCCTCAACCCCTCCTGTTCTGCTCCAGGCCGAGGACTTCGTGATGTTGCATCGCAGCCCACACTTCGCTAGTTCCGTCACGATAATGTCGAACGCCTTGCAGGCCGCTTCCATGGGGCCGACAATGGTGATATCGTCCGCGTAGGCGACCAGAGCTGCCTCCGGGACGAGCGATTTAGCACTCTGTAGGGAAGGCTGGATGGCTGCCGCAAACAGAAGCGGGCCAAGAGGGTCCCCTTGACGGACTCCGCGTGAAGAGATGATGTGCTCCACGCCTAGTCGCGGATCGACGAGAAGGCGTGACGGCCCATCATAGAGCGTGCCGACCAATGGTAGCAGCTGGTGCAGGTCTGTCTGTGAGAGCGTTTTGAAGAACACCGCACGTTCGACGCTGTTGAACGCGTTTTCCACGTCTAGCTGTAGGGCGACATAGCTGACGTTCTCTTGTAACAGCGACCGCACTGTGTGGATGATGCATTCAGCGCCTCCCGTTACCGACACACCGTACTGCACTGGAAGAAAGAACTCGCGAATCGTGGGCGCTAGTCCCTTCAACGCCGTTTTCGCTGCAACTCTAAGTAGAGCATCGCCTATCGCGATCGGGCGGACACCTCCTCCGGGTTTCTCCAAAGCGATTAAACGGGACGGGAGGATGAGTTCCCGAACCGCCTGTGTCTGCTTGCCATTGAGTAGGTTGCGAATGACCTGGGTAAGTAGGCACAGCACCTCACCGCTGCAGTGTGCTGGATCCTTGAGGTGTTCGAAGCAAGTCCCTGATGGTCCTGCTCCAACACCGTTCGGGAACTTCGCCAGGATATCGCGTAGTTCGTCAGGGGTTACACTGATTGACGAGGCAATCTGTGCGGTTATCCGGTTCGGGATATCCATCTCCGCAACAGGGTGTTTCGCTTGCAGGGCTGTGAGGGTCGCTGGTGTTGCTTCAGCAAGGGGTGTAGCTTGTAACGCTACTACCGCCTTTGAAAGATTTGCCTTCTCTCTCTCTCTCTCTCTCTCTCTCTCTCTCTCTCTCTCTCTCTCTCTCTCTCTCTCTCTCTCTCTCTCTCTCGCTCTAATGGTCCGTAAATTGATAGAGTTGGAAGGTACAGACATGCAAGATATGGATGGCAAGGTCTAGCTAACCAAACAAACAAACAACACCAACCAGACACACAACCACCACACCACCGCCCTCTCTAGAGCTCCAGAAAAGGCTCAACTACCGCGAAGCAATCCCCAAGGTGCAGCTCCTGCCCTATGCCTCCCACAGGGGGGTTTTCTGCCGCTGCTGCCTCGCCCAACTTAAGGAGGAGTCCCACGGATTGTGCTCTCTGCAGGGCCACCGACCACCGTTGCCTGAATTGGTGCAGAAACTTGGCGGCATAGTAGGATTTTGAGTCGGCGTTGAAGTGGCGCCGAGCCGCTGTGTCTGCCAGGAGCTTGAGGAAGACAGGCACCTCGGCGCAAGGACTGCCGTAGGTGTCGACTGCTAGGGGGAAGAAGCCAACCGTCTCTGGGCGGTTGGCGTAATGCTTGATTTTCTTGTCGGCCTGTTCCCGTGCCGCCCATCACCTGCCCTTCTGTGCTTCCGGGTCCCTAGTGCTGATAGGGTCAGTGATCGTAACATCGCAGATGTAAACCGCCCCACTGCTCCTATCAGTCATGGTGAAGTCGGCGGTTTGCTCCTCGATAGGGCAGTAGGCCGCTGACTCCCTATGTACGACAAACCCCGCGTCTTGCGCCATGCTAACGCAGGCGTTGCGCAGCTCATTGTGCGTGTTTGTGCGATGCTTGCCTGTGCCGCAGCGGAGCAGGTGGTTCGGGAGGCGGGGGTAAGTGATAGCCGTGTGTTCTGCGCAGTCACAGTTTTTGGGAGTGGAAAACGGTAGACCAAGACGGAAGCGTACGACGTTGGCGAAGTGCACTGGCCCTATCCGCCTTGTGGGAGTGATGGGAATCGCGGTGAGCCAATCGCCTGTGCCGTAGTCAGTGAGTGAAAACATCCGCTGCGTGTGACCTGCAAGCGGATTCGGCTTCATACGCCTCGTCGCCCGCACCTGGACTGCATATCTGTTTCCGTGGACCTTGAGTCCTAGCACATGCTGGAGCCGGATGTCAGACCGCTCCAGCCGCTCCTTCTCCAGAATCTCCCACGCATCTAACGGCAGTGCCTCCTCGCACTCGGTCAGGTAGGTGTGTAGCGGTGTGCTGTCAACCGGCGGCAGTAGCATATGGTTCCGTGCTAGTGCGAGGGCGTTATCGTGTTCTAGCGATAGGGAGCTGATATAGAGTGCCGCCTGAGTGAAGCTTGCTATGAAGCCGTAAATCCCCTCGACTAGTGGGTCAGTGATGCCCAGGCCTCCTAACGATGGTGGCAGCGACGCTTGTTCCCAGACCCGCGATTGTTCGGTTCGAAAGGTCGAGAAGCGGATATCGCACGATGTGAGGAGCGTGGTAAGCAGATCCCTACCCTACTGGCTCCACTTATCCCGGGGGAGGAGATGGAGTGGTGTCGTCCCGGCGAGGTAAGCAACTCGTCGTGAGATGCAGCGCGTGAGTAGCAGTGCTGCAACCTGGGGGTCCGCTCGCTCGAGTAAGGGTAGGGGCTTTGACATCTCAGCGAGTTGTCCCGCTAGGAACTGGGCTGCGTCGCTGTCCTGCCCCACGAAACTACCCAGCAGCCGCACGCCATTTTTAGATAACGGCACTCCTGGCGGAAGGGAATCTGTGTCGATCGTGCTTGAACTCCAGGCAGCACATTTCTGTGGGTTATGCTCAAGGCCCAGGTGTGCCAACTTGGCCGTGAAGTGTGTGAATGCAGCTACAGTGCGGGATGTGTCACCCAGGAAGGTGACATCGTCCGCATACGCCAAGCATAGGACGTCAGAATGTGCTTCGGCCGTTTCTCGAAACGTGGCGTGTATCCCTGCTGCAAACAGTAGCGGCCCAAGTGGGTCGCCCTGACGCACGCCGCGTTCACTTGTGAGTGGTTCGCTGTTGAAGTTGGAATCCAGTAATAATTGCGACGGGTTACCGTAGGTCAATTTCACGAGCGGCAGCAGTGGCGAGAGGGCGGGTTCGTGTAACGCGTTGGCGATGGCGGTTCGCGAAATGCTGTTGAAGGCATTTGAAATGTCAGCTTGTAGGATCAGGCTGTTCGGGCGGGCATCCGCGAAGGCCTGTGCTGCGTGGATCACTGCCTCTGCTCCACCTGGAACTGCCACCCCGTACTGCAGCGGTAGGAAGAAATCGCGGACCGGTTCTCCCATGATTAATAGGGCGGCTTTCGCTGCCAGCCTCGTCAGGCATTCGCCGATTGCGATTGGCCTGGCCCCTCCCTCTGGCTTGGCCAGGGCTATGAGTCGCGACGCCGTCAGCAGGTTTGCAACCGAGTCAGGCAATTTCCCTCCCAGCATGGTGTTGACCAAGGCGTGCAGATGGATGCGAAGTCTGGCGAAGAGTCAGGCGCGGGAGAAACAGCAGCAGGCGCCATCCCATTTCCGAATCAGGGTTTCGCGATAGGTGGTGTAACGGTGTCAGTAGCGCGAGCGAAAAAAGCTGACACAAGTTTGGCGGTAAACGCCGCGACAGTGGAGGCTGACGACTATCGCAGAGTGCTGGAATGTCCCAGTTCGCGATGGCTGCGAACAGGTCTGTCCGCTTCGCTAGCTCGTCTGGTGAAAAGTAGCGGGGAATTGACGCTGGTGGGTGCGCCGCAGTACCGGCATTGGCGGTTCGATTTCTCCCAGCGCGGCTCGATCTCATTGGTGGGCCCGAGGTTGGATTTGCACCCGTCCGATCAGCATCGGATGGTGGCCGTGTCATCAGTGGTACTTGCAATTCCGCCTGCTGCACCACCTCTTCCCTTCTCCTTGGTCCTTCTCTCGCCATGCCTTCCCCCTCCGTCTCCTCCTCCTCACTCTCGGGGAGGGCTTCTTCCCTATAAGATGGGTCGTCCCGCTCATCTTCATCATTAGTTTCTTCAACGTTGTTTAAAGCCGCACGCGCCGCCGCCTGATACCCATTCTCTGGCCCTCCGCCTGTTCCGCTTACGGTTTCTCTCCTCGCCACGCAGCTACCCTGCTCTAGGGATGGTGATTGCCGGAGCACCTGAGCCGTCGCCAGAGCTCGTTGCCGCCTGGTCAGCTGTGGTCGCCAATCCTCCGGCGGAGCCCGAAAGGGCGACCATGGCGACGAAGCCCCCTCTACCGCCGGCTCCGAAACCCATGACAGCAGTCTCTGAAAAGACTCCTCCCCACGCACCCGCGGATCCCCTTGCTGGGTCGGAGGCAGGACCGTCCGCTCCCGCTGCTGTTCCGTCTGCTCTGCATCACAAAAAACCCGGTTCAGCTTCGAGGTTTCCGAGGGTCATTTCACAGTGGCATTCGATATTTTTGGCAGATTCCGATTTCCAACATACACTCGAGACTTTCAATATATTTCTAAGCCTAATACGTATATATAAATAAAGCTACTTGTAATTAACATCTCATGTCTGAGAGCTAAAATAGGCAAGTAGGAATATCATTTTGATGTGTATTTCTGGCTGATTAATAAAAAAAATCAATGATATCTATAATCGTCGACGGCAATATTAAAGCACGCTAGACAAATCCATGATTTTCAAGCAGTACAAAACAAATGCGTGCACAAAAGATTCACCACTTACCATCTGTGCCTATCCTTGAGCTGATTTATCAATCTCATGATATGGAAAAAAATGTGCAATCGTAGGCCAGGGAGTTATATGGTATCATCTCACCGTCGTGTTGTTGTTGTTGTTGTTGTTGTCGTCGTCGTCGTCGTCCTTGCGCACAGACCTATCCTTGCACAGATTCGGGCCAGCGAACGCACAAACATGCGCCACGTGCTGCGTGGTTGTGCTAACGAGGTCAAACCAGTTCCTATGGCTAGGTAATAGGATGTAGTAGAGAACTGTGTGAAGAAATAGTGCTAAAAAAGGCATTTAGATGTTGGCGCAGTGACATCTTGCGCACAGACCTATCCTTGCACAGATTCAGGCCAGTGAGAGCACAAACATGCGCCACGTGCTGCGTAGTTGTGCTATCGAGGTCAAACCGGTTCCTATGGCTAAGTAATAGGATGTAGTAGAGGACTGTGTGAAGAAATAGTGCTAAAAAAGGCATTTAGACGTTGGCGCAGTAACAACTTGCGCAAAGGCCTATCCTTGCACAGATTCGGGCCAGCGAGCGCACAAACATGCGTCACGTGTTGCGTAGTTGTGCTAACGAGGTCAAACTAGTTCCTATGGCTAGAAAATAGGATATAGTAGGGACCTGTGTGAAGAAATTGATAGAATGAGAAGGAGTGGTTGCACTAGGAAGAATGAGAGTACAAGTATCAAACCCTAGAATTGTGTACCCCCTAAGGCTAAGCCCACTATAGCCTACAGACATATAACATATATAATGTTTGACACACCCCCATAGGCAAAGAGGGGGAGAGCAAAGGGGTCACAAGACCAGTCAAGAGAGGTAAAGCAAGCTCAGGGTGGATCACAACGTCACCACACACTCTGAGCACAAGCAAAGAGCCACAAGGCAAGTTCACATGCAGAGGCATATATGCAACACAAACAGCACTGTGATCTCTACCTAGCAAAGCAAGCATGCAGGTATATATATAGATCATAGTACAAGCAAAGCCTACAGCAGGTGAGGAAAAGTGGGCACAAGCCCTAGCAAAGTGCAGAAACGCTGATGATCACCAGACTGAACTGCCTTGGTGAATATATCAGCAGTGTTGGCCCGAGTGGCCACGTAACGCAGACGAAGCTGACCACGCTGCTGCAACTCTCGAGCTAGGAAGTAACGCAGAGCGATGTGCTTCGTTCTGTGCTCCAGTCTGTGCTCCTCACACAATGCAATGGTAGCCTTGTTGTCGACGTACAGCACTGGAGGGGAACGAGGCCGCTCTCCCAAGTCGGTCAGCAGGTAGGTGAGCCAGCGTAAATCTTGTGCAGCCATGGCTGTGGCGTAGATCTCAGCCTCACAACTGGAGCTGAGAACTGAAGTCGAGCGAGTAGAACGCCAAGAAACTGAACCAGAGCCAAGGCTGAAGGTGTAACCCTGTGACGACCGCTGAATAGCCTGGTCGTCAACCCAAGAAGCGTCTGAGTGCCCAGTGAGGATAACTGGGCTCTTCCCTCCAAGCACTAGCCCAATGCCTGATGTGCTGCACAAGTAGCGCAGTAGCCTCTTAGCGGCGGCCACGTGCTCAGGTCGGTGCCGACCAGGAGCCACGTAGTGAGCCAACAGACCAAGAGGGTACGCGAGGTCAGGACGAGTGCAAGTCATCAGGTACATGAGGCAGCCAACTAGCTCTGGGTAAGGACCACTCGGCTCTACGGACTCGTCCGAAGGTGGAGCTGAGAGCGAGTGACCTGTAGCCAGAGGAGTGGCCTGTGCCGAGGACCAGGTGAAGCCGAAGCGCTGAAAGACCTGCTGCACCATGTGTGACTGAGTCAGTGTGATGGTGCGGCGTGCTCTGTCCCGGGTGATCTGCAAGCCAAGGTAGCTGCGCAGTTCACCCAGGTCTGTGCACGTGTGTCTCTTCTGCAGCTCCGACTTCACGTGGGCGAGAGCCTCAGTGTCAGCAGTGGCAAAGACCAAGTCGTCGACGTACACGAGGATGTAGAACGGCGGCAGCGAGGTGTCGGTGCGCAGAAACAGCGACGGGTCAGCAGTAGAAGGCGCGAACCCAAGAGCCGCAAGTGTAGTCCTCAGTGTGTCGTGCCACTCACGTGGCGCCTGGCGGAGACCGTAGACTGGCCGCCGGAGGCTCCACTGGGTACCAGGAGGAAACGACCCAGTGAAGCCAGGAGGGCGGCGCAGCCAGATCTCCTCGTGTAGGCTGCCCTGCAAGAAAGCTGTGCTGAAGTCAAGAGAGTGAAGCTCGTAGTCACGCTGAGCGGCAACGTGCAGCAGCACCCGAAGAGTGGTCATCTTCGGGGTGGGGGAGAAGGTCTGGAAGAAGTCTACTCCCTCTCGCTGACTGAAGCCTCGAGCAACGTACCGAGCCTTGAAGACAGGCGGAGAACCTGGCGGCCGCTTCACCCTGAAAATCCACATGCCACTGACGATGTTCGCCCCAGGAGGGGGAACCTCGTCGACGTAAGTGCCAGTGGACTTCCAGGATGCCATCTCTGCATCCATGGCTGTCACCCGCGATCGCCTCAGCGTAAGAGCGCGGGGTCGGGATGTCTGGAGCATCCGGGTCTCCCTTAGGTGCAATCAGCATGGATACGAGATGAGGTACAGCAGCGGCAAAGCACTCAAACTCCTCCTGCCTGTCCTCAAGGACGTCCGTGCCAAGAGCACACTCACCCCCGACGGAAGGAGGACAGACAGACTCAGACTCAGACTCAGCAACAAGACTGTCGGTCTTGGTGAAATCGGCCGTCTGCTCCTCGATGGGACAATGGGCGGCCGACTCACTGTGGACTATGAAACTTGCATCCTGCGCCATACTAATGGAAGCATCCCGGAGCTCGTTATGGGTGTTGATGCGATGCTTGCCGGTGCCGCAGCGAAGGAGGTGGTTTGGGAGGCGGGGGTCCGTGATTGCGGTGTGGTCCGAGCAGTCACAGTTTTTGGGGGTGGAGAAGGGCAACCCAAGCCTGAATCTGACGGCATTGGCAAAGTGTGCCGGTCCAATGCGCCTCGTCTCTCTCTCTCTCTCTCTCTCTCTCTCTCTCTCTCTCTCTCTCTCTCTCTCTCTCTCTCTCTCTCTCTCTCTCTCTCTCTCTCTCTCTCTCTCTTATGGTCCGTGTATTGATATAACGAAAGGGTACAAACATGCAAGGTATAGATGCTCGGGATGCAAACAAACAAGCAAACAACCAACTTTCTGCACACAACTATCTACCTACACCTCCATGAGAGGTTCCAGCACGGCACAGGAGTCCCCCAGGTGGAGCTCGGACTGCACCCCCCCCACCGGGGGGTTTTCAGCTACGGCCGCCTGAGAGGACTTGATAAGGTATCCTACTGACTGTGCTCGTTGCAGAGCCACGGACCAGCGCTGCCTGAAGAGGTGTAGGAACCTCCTTGCATGGTGGGAGGTGGGGAGGGCGTTGAAATGACGCCTAGCAGCTGTGTCCACCAATAACTTCAAAAACTGTGGGACTTCCGCACATGGGCAGCCATATGTCTCAACTGCAAGGGGGAAGAAGCCGACCGTGTCAGACCGGTTAGCGTAGTGACCGAATTTCTTGTCCGCCTGCTCTCTCGCTGCCCATCCCCTCCCCTTAGTAGCATTAGGATCCCGGGTGCTGATGGGATCTGTGATGGTGACATCACAAGCATAAACCGCTCCCGAGCTCCTATCACGCATGGTGAAGTCGGCGGTCTGTTCTTCAATAGGGCAGTAGGCGGCCGGTTTACTGTGGACTATGAAGCCAGCATCCTCCGCCATCGTTATGCATGCGTCCCGCAGCTCGTTATGCGTGTTGATGCGGTGCTTGCCAGTGCCGCAGCGGAATAGGTGGTTCGGCAGTCGTGGGTCTTTGATCTCGACATGCTTAGAACAGCCACAGTTTTTAGGTGTAGAGAACGGTAGCCCTAGTCTGAAGCGGACGGCATTGGCAAAGTGCTCGGGACCTACGCGGCGGGTATGTTCTATTGGAAGTGCCGTCAGCCAGTCCCCCGTGCCGTAGCCAGTGAGAGAGAAGAACCGTTGGGTATGGCCTGAGAGTGGGTTCAGCCGCATGAGCCGTGTTGCCTGTACTTGTGTGGCAAATCTGCTCCCCTGCACTCTCACCCCGAGCTCATGCTGTAGCTTTAAATCTGAGGGCTCGAGCCTTTCCTTGTCTAGGATGTCCCTGGCCTCCTGCGGCAGTGCCCTCTCACATTCGGATAGCCAGCGGTGTAGAGCAGTGTTGACGTCTCGCGGTAGCAGCATGTGATTTCTAACCGCCGTCAGGGCCGATTCTGATTCCAGAGGTACGCCTTTAAGGAGAAGTGAAGCTTGCGTGAAACTGGCTAGGAAGCCGAACGTTCCTTCTACTGTGGGATCTGTGAGGCCGATGCCTCCTAATGACGGTGGGAGTGACGACTGCTCCCAGACCCGGGTCTGTTCCGTGTCGTCAGTTGGTAGGCGAATGCCGCATGCTGTAAGTAGTGTGGACAGCAGGTCCCTACCCCACTGGGACCAAATGTCTGTGTCTAGTAGGTGGAGAGGAGTAGTTCGTGTGAGGTATGCTACTCGTCGTGAAATGCAGCGGGTGAGTAGGAGGGATGCGATCTGCGGGTCCATTCTCTCTATCAGAGGTAGTGGTTTGGACATGGCCTGTAGCTGCGCGGATAGGAACGAAGCGGCGCCGTCTGGTGTTCCTAGAAAGCTACCGAGAAGCCGAACTCCCTCCGTACTAGTCGGCACCCCGGGCGGCAGCTGTACTTCCTGGTCTATCGGGCGGCTGCTCCATGCGACACATTTCTCAGGATTGTGTCGCAGGCCTACATGAGACAGTTGAGTCGTGAAGAAGGAAAAGGCCGCGATGGTCTCACTGTGTTCGCCAAGGAAACTGACGTCATCGGCGTATGCCAGGCATAGTACGCCGGGATGTGCTATAGCTGTTGCTCTTAATGCGGGATGGATTCCGGCCGTGAATAGAAGTGGACCCAAGGGGTCCCCCTGTCGTACTCCGCGTTCACTAGTGAGCGGTGCGCTATTGAATCTAGCGTCCAGGAGAAGTGATGATGGGTGGCCGTAGGTCAGTTTGACTAGCGGTAATAGTGGTGATAGGGCCGGATCTTGTAAAGCGGTGGCTATGGCTTGTCTCGAAATGCTGTTGAAGGCGTTGGAGATGTCGGTCTGTAGGATAAGGCAGTTGGGGTGTGCATCCGTGTGTGCTCGGGCACTGTGAATGATTGCTTCCGCTCCCCCTGGCACAGCTACACCATACTGTAGAGGGAGAAAATATCCCCGAGCAGCCTCGCCTAGCGCAGCTTTTGCCGTCAGGCGAGTCAGACTCTCGCCAATTGCTATTGGGCGGGCCCCACCTTCTGGCTTGGCCAGGGCTACCAGTCGTGATGAGGTGAGTAGTTCCGCGACTGGCAGTGGCAGTTCCCCCCTCAGGATTGTGTTTACCAAGGCGTGCAGATGGGTTGAGATGGCTGCATTTGTTACTGACGAATCGCGTAGGTGTTCGAATGTCATTCCACTCGGGCCAGCCCCGACACCATTCTCGCATCGGCCGAGCATCTTCAAAAAATCCGCGTAGGAAATTTCGAGGGTGGAAGGTTCGGTGATGGCAGGCCAGGTCAGGGGGTCAGGTTCAGCTGCGGGGTGCTTTCGGCGGAGTTCGTCCAAAATCTCTGGGCTCGGTGTATAGACTGGCGTTGACTCGAGCGCCAACACGGCTCGGCGCAGGCTTCCTTTCTTTGCCAGTCCCTCCGCTCTGCTGATGGTGCCCACGTCGTCAGGCTGGTGACGTGGCGGGGGTGGTGTGTTGACCGCTTCGACTGTGTCTAGGTACAGCTGCTGCCACTCTCTCTCTCTCTCACACACTCTCTCTCTCTCCCTCTCTCCCTCTCTCTCTCTCCTCTCTCTCTCTCTCTTTCTCTCTCTCTCTCCCGCTCTCTCTCTCTCTCCTTCTCTCTCTCTCTCTCTAGTTATCTCTCTCTCGCTCTCTCTCGCTACAGCCATTCTCTTCATTCTCTGTTAAACTTCAATTCTTAATATCACATCTTTCTTCTTGCATTCGATGCTTCTTTTTTGTTATCGCAGATACCGTATTCTCCCGGACATAACACCCTAGGGTATAGCTAAAAATACAGGAAAAAAATGGGGGGGGTCTCCTCATAGGAAAAAATTACATAATACCCGGGTCTTTACATATGGTATGTTTTAGTGTTAGTGTTTATTTGATTAGACAATGTGGGTGTTTTGATTTTCATTTTAACATCACTGTTTGAGGCGCGAATGTGAGTTTCGGCCACGAACTTCATCACCCCCACAAAAATGCCATGTGGCACCTCTCTTGCCACTTGCAGCGGAAGATTCACCTGCACGTGGCGACAGCGAAATAGTGTTAGGGGGGAAATCTCGGTAGATTGTAAGTGAATGTAGTGCGAAATTTCATCGAGGGAGAAATTTTCGCGATATTCTTCCGTATTGCAGCTACTCGTTAACGACTATAATAACGATTTCGTAAGAAAAGGGGGGTGTTATAGAAAATCAGCCAAAAAGGGGGGTATAGTAGAAACGAGGTCTATCATAACACCCACCCCGCACAAGCTACCCGCGGGTGTACAATTATGGGGGGGTGTATTGTCCGGGAGAATACGGTACTCGCTTTTAGGCAGGATGGATTTGAAGGAAGGGAGTGTCGTACCACTTACAGTGCATTTTTTTTAGTTCCTTTAATTATGAGTAGTTGTTTGATTTGTTTTATTTCAGTTTGTGTTATGCTTCTTCTCGTTGCAATCGTAATGCATATCTGCATTTTTCAAAAATATATCTTGCCGATCATCGTCACAAAAGGTTGAGTGGTCCACCACTATGACAATGAAGCCATTTTCACCTGGACTTGATTGATTTAGATATATTTTTGGGATATGCAGATTGTATTGCTTTGTTACAGTAACTGTTTAATTCAACGCTTATATTGCTGACTTCCCTAACAAGCTAGGCGGAGGAAGCGGTAGTATAAATTTAGAAAGCTTGCTTTCTCTTACTTATGATTTGGCATCGTTCTCATTTCAACTGGCAGATTACAACATGCATCTCAAGCTAGGAAACAGAAGTGCTAGTACATATTATACTACGTATCAATAATTGTACTAGCTACTAATCATTATACTCGCTATCTATTATGCTACTGGCTATCGGTCTACGTGTTCAAACAGCGTCCGTGATGTCCATCGGTGTTGGGGCGGGGGGTGGGAGAGTTGTATGAGCCGTTGGAAAAATGAGAGACGTGGGTGGAGGGAAATGAGCTCCAACCACGATTTGTAGTTGGAGAAGGGCGTTTAGCACGCTTCGACGATGCCAAAACATGCGTTACGAGCAGCTGCGCTTTCGAAATACGAAATTTTGAAAAACACTTCATGTGTTTAAAAATGATAATATGTAGAAAGCTTGCTTTCCCTTACTTATGATTTGGCATCGTTCTCATTTCAACTGGGGTCCCTAATGTCAGAATGTCATTGTTCTCTAGCCTGCAGTGGGGTACTCTATAGCGAGTACAACCCCTTAGGGTTTCCTATATGTATCCTGCTGCTTTCTAGTGAACCCCCTTCTTCTTCATTCTAAACTTCTCTACCTCCTAATCTTTTCATGCTATCAGAGCAGGTCGATCCCCTTGGGTCGATCCTGTGGGTGGGCTCACCACCTCACTGCTTCCGCTGCACTGCTACTCTCTGTGTCGCACGCCCCGTGGCGTGCGACGGATTTTTCATCCCGCCGCGCGCTCGGAGCGTGCGGCGGTTTTCTGCCCGCCGTGCGCCCCGAGGCGCGCGGCGGTTTTCTGCCCGCCGTGCGCCCCGAGGCGCGCGGCGGTTGTCTGCCCGCCGTGCGCCCCGAGGCGCGCGGCGGGTTTCTGCCCCGTCACTCCGCGCGTCGCTCCCGGGAGGCGCTGCGACGGGCGACGGGGACCCGCGCGTCGCCCCCCGTCGCCCGTCGTGGCCTGCGCGCGGCTCGTACAGCCTGCGCGCGGCCCGTACGGGCTGCGCCAGGCCCGCGCGCGGCTCGGGCCGCCTGCGCGCGGTTCGGGCGGCTGTGCCAGGCCCGTGGGCGGCCCGTTCTTCGCTGCCCCTGCGCTGCCCGCTGTCCCCCGTGCTTCTGATGGCGCCCCACCCCTGCTGCTGCCCGTTCTCCTGAATTAGGGTTTGGGGGTGGGGGGTATGGAGGTGCAGCTTCTGTGTGCCGTCCCCTGCTCCTCCTCCTCCTCCGTCTCCCAGTGCTGCAGCTGCCGCTGAGGGGGGTGGACCTGTTGGAGCCGTCGGAGTGGTACTAAGGGGGGTGAAGGGGGAGTGGAGCTAGGGGTGAAGCAGGGGGTGTGTGTCAGGGGGAGTGGGACTGTTTAGGGAGGTTGAACTGAGGTTGCCGTCGTGTCGCCAGCAGCACCTGTAGTCCGGGGAGTTGCTCCGGTAGCCCAGTCGCAGCCAGCTGTGCCAGTCGCCCGTGGGTCCGTTGCTCGTCTGCCGCTACTTTTAGCCGCGGAGCCAGTTACTCCAGTAGTCCGGAGCGTTGTTCCGGTAGCCGCTGTGCCAGTGTGACTCCTGTTGCCCGTGTGTCTGCAGCTTCAGCCGTCGCCTCCTATCTCCTCTCCTCTCACTCTCGCCTCCTCCTCCTCACTTGCCCTCTGCGAAAGCCTCTAGCTTTGCTCATAATTGTGAACTTTAAACTATTGCTTCTTGTACTTGTGCTCAGAATGTGTGGTGACATTGTGATCCACCCTGAGCTTGTTCTGCTTTGCTTGCTCTGCTGATTACACCCCACTTTGGCTATGGGGGTGTGTCAGAATGTCATTGTTCTCTAGCCTGCAGTGGGGTACTCTATAGCGAGTACAACCCCTTAGGGTTTCCTATATGTATCTTGCTGCTTTCTAGTGAACCCCCTTCTTCTTCATTCTAAACTTCTCTACCTCCTAATCTTTTCACCTAAGACATGGGTAGCGGGGGTTTTCGATGACGGATGAGTGCCTCTGCGTGCTGTGCTGAAGACGGGGCGTGGTTCAGGTCCTGCAACTGGCGTGAGGCGTTGTCGAGATGTTCAGCGTTAGGCGTGACGTACATCTCCTTTGCTGCGTCACTACGCCATCTGCCCAGTCGTTTGACGATTCTGTCTGGCACGCCGGTGTTTGCCGCGGCAGTGGCTGCACCCTTGCGAAAGGAATGAGTTCCCAGCTGCTGTTCTCCAAGTCCGATCTTCCCGAAGGCCTCTTTGCACCAGTTTCGGATTGTCGGATATGAGGGTGGCCTTGCTTGGCCACCTTGGGTGGAACTGTGACCGAAGGTGCGAATCAACGCCCCCCCTGACTGCTGGTCATATCCTGCGAGTCGAATAAGTCGTCGAGTGCAGCGGACAGGGCAGAAGGGATCGTGTGTTGCTTGCAGCGATAGGTATCCATGTGCTCTTTCCAGCATGGTCCGTCTTGGAGTACGGAATGAGGATCCACATGACCTCATCATCGAACTGGATGTCTTGCCACTCGATGGCGACGAGGTCCGAATATCGCAGGAAACCGGAACACATGAGAATGGGGATGAGTCCTTTCTAGAATTCCCCGGGGTTGTCAGATTGCAGGTATCCAGCAGACATGTCACGAACTTGTTGCGGCGAGACGGGCTCCTTCACTCTCGTGGGGCGAAGACAGTGCCTTTTTGCGAAGTCGCGTACTTGAGTGGTGAATGGTCCTGCCGTTGGGCATGCGCTCCCGGTCATGCGGTGGGCGAAGCTCACGGCTGAGCATGTAAGTTGTACCATGGATAGGGTGGCTTTGCGTTTGATGGCGTACACCAAGTACAGTGCGAGGGTCATGTCCGCCGCGGGGAGGAATTGGAGGTTCACCTTTGCACAGAAGGCTGGAACCTTGACCCAGTATGGCTCGTATGTTTGGATCGTTGAGTCAGCGCGAGTTTGTGAGAGCATCTTTAGAAGCTGGACTTGTAGCTTTGGCAGTACGTCTGCGCGAATGAGGACGAGATGTGTTAGTTGAAGACCACTCGTAATGCGACGATTGTACTATGAGGCAATCCTGTGCCTGGGAAAGCGGTGCGGTGCGTTCCTACTGCTAAACATTGGCTGCCGTGCGTCAGGAAAATGTGCGCTTAAATGTGCGGGGCCCAGCTAGGTGGGAAGGGTTGTAGGAGTGGCCACCAGGTTGCCCCTGTCCAGTGTGGGATAACGAGGGTGATTGATGCGTGGGTGCGTTGTGCATGGTGGATGACTGCTGGGATTAACTGGGGTGGCGGGAACGCGAAGCCATTCTCGGTCAACCATGAAATCGAGAATGCGTCAATTGCAGTGGCCCCCGGGTGTGGTATCCTTGAGCAAAAACGTGGCAGCTGCGAGTTGTTTGGGCTCGCGAAGAGGTCGATTGAGTGAGGTCCCCAGCGACGATTGAGGATGCAGAACCATGGTTGTTTCAAACAGTAGTTGTCGTGGTCGATCATCTTGGACAGCTCATCGGCATGGGAGTTTAGCTCGGGCGGGATCCATTCGACAATTAATCGAGTGCCGAGCTCCATGCATGTGCGGATGATGTCCTTGCAAGCGGTGGTGAGGTCAGGGGTGCGAGAGCCGCCTTTGCAAAGGATGAAAAAGACCCCTTGGTTGTCCACCCTCACGAGCACGTGCTTGTGCTGAACCTTGTTCGCGTACGTTCGAAGGGCCCAAAGGACGCCTTCCATTTCCCTCCGCGTGCTGGACGTTATGTGCAGTGGTTCTGGCATGGCTGCGCTTGCTTCCTCGAGTTCACCAGGGAAGGTGAGCAGGGTGGCACCCCAACTATGGGAGCTGGCGTCCACGTCAATTACCGCGTCGTAACTGTTCCGGAAGTGGAATGGTGCGCCATTGAATTTGTCAAACTCTTCAAGCCAGAACTGCAACTCTTCAGCAACAGGTGGGGAATTGCTCATGCTGCTTCCCCAGGATGGCGCATCGTTTATTGCTTGTAGCATGGCGTGGCTGAATGCACGAGTCGTGGCGCCGAGTGCGATGGCTATCGATGCGAGTGTGCCGGTGACTCTGGCCAGGTGGCGGACTGGAACTTGTCGGCGCGCTTTGCTTGCGCCCAGTAGGCTCCGAATATGTGCGTGCAGTGATGCCCGTCAATCGGCGCCGATGGAGAACTGTCCGGATTTGGTGTCCAGCTCGACGCCCAAGAATCGCAGATGTTGTGACGGTAAAAGCTGCGATTTTTTCGCGTTAATCACCAAGCCCGCCAGCTTAAGGTCCGAAATTATCTGCTGGCATGTTGCTTGTGCGTGAGCCTTGGACGTGCATAAGAACAGGATATCGTCCACATAGGGTATCACTCGAACGCCTTGTTCACGCCAGCGCCTGGCTAGTTGCTTAATGAGCTGTGTGAAGACAAATGGTGCTGTGGCGAGGCCGAAGGGTAATGAACGGAAAGAGTACGTGCGCCCTTCAAATGCGAAGCCAAGGAATTTCCAGCAAGAGTTGTGTATGTCAATTTGGTGGTATCCTGACTTGAGGTCGATAGAGAACATCCATTCTCCCATGCGTGCCAGGTCGGCCACACGGCTTAGGCCTTCGAATTTGAATTTCGGGATGATCAGGTGCGCGTTCACTTTCCTGAGGTCGAGGATTAGCCTGCATTTCTCTCGTTGCTCAACCACATTTAGTGGGCTTATACATGTGAGCTCCGCTGCTGGAGTGACTACCGTTGCGCTAGTCTCTGTAAGTTCGCAAATGGCAGTGCGTGTGAACGCAGCGTGTGTGTGCGCCCCGAGATGGTTGCGCTCGTGAAATGGTTGTGGTGGGTTGTGGCTCCATGGCAGCCAGTAACCGTTAGCGATGACAGAGAGGATGAGGCTGCTGGGGCACCACGAGCTCCACCATGCAAGGGTTGCGCGAAGCCGCCCGCGCATTTGCGTGACCGATTTTTCAGTGACGCATAGGGCCAGTGCACTTTGCTAATGCCTATCATTCTCTCTCTCTCTCTCTCTCTCTCTCTCTCTCTCTCTCTCTCTCTCTCTCTCTCTCTCTCTCTCTCTCTCTCTCTCTCTCAAGTAGTCATGTATTGATAGTGGTCACGAGGTACAGACATGGCAGGAGATGGTTGCAGCTAGTTTGTTTAAGCCTGTAGGCAAGCAGGAACCTAAGAACCAACAAACGGAACATGCAAGCAAACAAGCAAGAAAATGGGCAAGCAAGGCAAGCAGTGCAGGCCGAGCATGCATGCCGTGTGTGTATGGTCCAGTCCCCTATCATTGTAACAGGTCGGCCAGCCAGCAGCAGAGCCAAACCCCGAATACCTCCCTCTCATCTGTCCTGTGGCTCCCTCGACCCTACCCGAGTCCCTCTGCCCCCTGCAGCTTCCCCTCACTTTCCTTCCGTCGCCATCTTTTCCCTCCTGTCCCTCTAAGCCGCCCTGGCAGGAGCCTCCCGCTCCTCATACTCATCCTCCACCATCTGCCAGAGGTCCCCTAGCCGTGGGGCCCAGGGGTCCCCCGCAGCCTGCGGGAATGCCGCTTCGGCTGCTCGGTTGGACTTAGAGAGGAGTGAGATGGCTTGGCTGCGCTGCAGCATCACCGACCACCTCTGTCGGTAGTGTGCAGTGAGCCGAGCAGCAGTTGTTGTGAGGCGCCCCTGTCTGAACTTCGTCCTTGCCGCGTGGGTAGCTAGCATGCGAAGGAACTGGACTGTGTCGGCCGCCATGGCCCCGTAGGTCTCGACAGCCAGTCCAAAGAATCCGGCATAGGTGGGGCGCCCTTCATATAGCCGATGCTTCCTCTGTGAGGCTTCCTCCGCGGCCCACCCAGGCGGCCTGCGGGCCCTGCTGTCTCTGTTCTGTAATACTGGGTCCGTCACGGTGACATCCGTCACCCATGTCTCCCCTGACTCCTGGTCCCGTATCGCTAGGTCTGCCCGTTTCCTGAGGACTGGTGGCGAGAACGCTGAGGTCTCATGAAACATTTTGTAGCCCGCTTCATTAGCCATCCGCAGCGCCGCATAGACTAGGGCATTGTGGGTTCTGACGGCATCACCCCCGTCCTGGCAGCGCAGCAGGTGGTTCGGCAAAATCTTGTCCCCGATCGCCGAGTAGTCACGTTTGCACGGGCACACGTCAGCTACCGGCAACTCCATGCCCAAGCGTAGGCCCAGGGCCAACGAGAACTGACCAGGGGAAATAGAGAGGTCAGCTCTCGTCGGTACCGCGTGTAGCCAGTCGCCCGCGCCAGTCCCTCTCAAGCTTATCAGTCTCAGCGCGTGACCTCTGTTGGTGCCAGGCCTGTCCACCACCGTGTCCCCCAGGAGCTCGACTGCCCGCTGCTGATTGATGATTTTGGAGAGGCACAGCTGGAGGCTGCCTGTGCCCTTGTTCCCCGTCCTGTAGGCTCCCAGCGCCACCTGTGCCTGAGCTGGCAGCCCCTCCTCTAAGCTTGACAGTGTGCTGCTGTCCGGCGGTGGTGGGCTCCAATCGTGGGAGAGCAGGGCCGTTGCTCTGTGTAGCAGGCAGTCCGGGGGAAGATTCAGGTGCTGGAGAAGGCTGTGCGCTGCCGTGACAGAAGCGATGTAGGCAGCCGGGGCCTCCGAGACAGGGTCAATGATTCCTAGATCGCCCAGCCGAATCGGGAGGGTAGCCTGTCGCCACAGTAAGCTCTGCTCCAGCTCCGAGTTGGGGATGCGGAGCTTTGCAGCCGTGAGCGCCGAGCCAACCAATGCCTCACTCCAGTCCCTCCATTCCTCAGTGCCCAGGGTCGTCGCCGGCGTCGTCCTCAGCATGTATGAGATGCGCCGGGAGATGCTGCGGGAGACTATGAGCATGGCATGTTGCGGGTTGAGCTGAGAGACAAGAGGAAGGGGCGAGGCAGCTTCCCCCAGTGCCGCCCGGACTTGGGCGGTGCAGAAGTCGTCGCTGCCGATAGGGCTGCCAAGGACTCGTATCCCGCCCGGGTCCGCCACCAAGCCTAGTGGTAGCTCCTCGTTATCTCCGTCGTGCGCAGCTCCCCACGCCGATGACTTTGAAATGTTGCAGCTTAGTCCATATTCGGCCAAGTCGCCTGCTATCTTGGTGAAGGCACGGCACGCTGCTTCCCGTTGGCCGATAATGGTGATGTCGTCCGCATAGGCTACCACTGCTACTTCCGGTGTTGTCGCCGAGGCACTCAAGAGGGCCGGCTGGATCGCTTCCGCGAACAAGAGAGGGCCCAAGGGATCTCCCTGTCTGACGCCGCGTGAGCTCATGATTTGTTCCACTCCCAGTCGAGCATCGACGAGCAATGGCGATGGACCATCGTACAGGTTACGGACAAGGGGAAGTAGCGGGCTCAGGTTGGACCACTGCAGCGAGCCTAGGAAAGCCCGTCGCTCGACACTGTTAAAGGCGTTTTCGACGTCTAGCTGGAGGGCAATGCGGGTCTTGTCCTCGCGGAGTAGAGAGCGGACGGTGTGGATGTTGCACTCCGCACCTCCTGGAACTGCCACGCCAAACTGAAATGGTAGGAAAAAGTCCCTAATCTTGGGCCCTAGGGTATGCAGCGCCGCCTTCGCTACTATGCGTAGCAGGGTTTCGCGTATCGCTATAGGCCGCACTCCCCCATTCGGCTTCTCTAGAGCGATCAGACGGGACGGCAGTAGCAATTTCCTTACGTGGGAGGCCTGGAAAATGCTGAGCAGCCAATTTACCATCTTGGCGAAAAGCAGCAGCAGCTCTTCGTTGGCTAGGGCGGGGTCTCTGAGGTGTTCAAAACACGTACCAGAGGGTCCCGCTCCCACACCATTCGGACACTTCGCCAGAATTTCGCGAAGCGTATCCGGCGAAACCGCCAATTCGGACTCTGTGATTCCGGAAACCCACGCTGGTATCTGACTACCCGCTGCAGGGTGTTTCGCTTGCAGAGCTTCAAGTGTAGCCGGGGATGTTTCAGCTAGGGGGCACGTTCGCAGAGCTGCTACTGCTTTCGAGATGTTTCCTTTTTTCACTAACCCCTCCGCTCGCGCACAAACCCCTTCCTCGTCAGGCTGGTGCCGTACCGGGGCTCCTGTGTCGGGGATGACTCCCGCTTCCTCGAAGAGCTCGGACCAGTCACCTCGTTGGAATTTGTGCAGCCTGGCTTCAATTGCTGCCCAGCGACTCCCCAAGACAGGTTCGGGCGTAGGCATGAGGGTGAGCCTCGGAAGGAACAGCAGCACCATCCAACCACCTGGGCAGCTGGGATTTTTATCTAGGCGAAGGAGTGCTGCCAGCATGCACAGACCGTATCTGTCCAGGAGGTGTGGTGGCAGCCGGCGGACGAGGAATGGCTGGTCCCCCCGCTGAAGCACGTTGACATCCCACTCCCCCGCCATGTGCCAGATGGCGTCATCGCCTGCCAGGTCGGCCGGTGAAGGCACATCAGTCTCCTTCGTGGCAGGTGCTCCTCCTTCAGCTGGGTTGCTGGGAATACCCCCCGCCGCCTCCGCCTCCCCGGTTTGGGGTTCAGGGTTGTTCCTCCTCCTGGGTGCCTCCTCGTCTTCCAACGAGATTTCTTCCGAGGTCTCCTCCTCCCCAGCCATAAATTCTGGATCGGCCCCGGGGTTGTCATAAACCTCTTGTCCCTCATTCGTCTGCAGGATCATCCTCTCAGGCCTGGCGTGACGCTCCCGCCAGGGACCAGTCCTCACGGGGATTTCCGATCTGGGTGGTTGGTTGCGCCCTCCCCTTCCGCCTCTCATCCCCCCGCGCAAAACCCCTCGTTGTCCCCGCCCAGCCGCTCCCGCCGTTTCCGCCGCTCCGTTGCCACCGCGGCCCGCCGGCATCCACGGCGTGCGGCCACCCCGTGGTGGTCCCCAGGTTATCGCTCCCAGCCGTGCCGACCGCCTGGTCCCTACAGCCGCTGCCGCTATGTTCGTGCCTGCTGCTGCCGCTGTTGTACCTGTCACCGCCGGCGCCTCATTGGTGGCGCGGACTTGGTTTCCCGGCGCCTGCGTCGGCGCAGCCTGCGTCGTTGTCTGCGCGGTGGAATTCGCCACAGACGCTCCGACGTGAGATGGCGACGGATGCGCTGGCACTTGTGGCGACTGCCCTTGCAGCAGCCAGCCCAGGAGGGGTCCCGGGACGCCAGGCCCAGCCCTGCTCCGGGCCGCCTCGGTGCTGGCTGGGCGCGGAGCTTCTTCCCGCGAGCAGCGCAAGCAGCGACGCCAGTCCCGGGAACCGGTCTACCACTCCCCGCCCGGCCGTGCCCCTGCCTGTTTGCGCCCACGGCAGCGACAGAGGTTCCGGCGGACTCAGCGGCACGCGGCGCCGTCTCTGCGTTCGGCGGTAATTGCTGTCGCCTCCCTGCCTCAGCCACGACCGCAGCAACCTCAGCCGTCCCGAGCGGTGACGGGGATGCAGCCAACTCCGGTAACGTCTGACACTCCTCCGCGGCCCGACCCCCGCCCACAAGTAGCGGCGGCTCAGTCGGGCGCACCACAGCGGGCGAAGTTAAGCCGTCGTCAGAGGCGGCAGCAGTCTCGGCAGCAGACACTCCCCCCGCCGTCCCAGCCGTTTGTGTCCCCTCCCGCGCCGTCCTCGTCACCTCAGCCGCAGCAGCCACGTCAGCCTCCTCCAGCAGCGCCGCTGCCCCGGGCTCAGCAGCATCAGCAGCCGCCGCCAAATCAGTTTCCGCTGCCCCAGCCTCAGCTGCATCAGCCGCCAACTCCCCAGGTACAACTGTTCCCTCCCGTCCCGCCAGCCCCTCGTGCTTGTGAAAGTAGTAAGCATAGTTAGGAGCCATAGCTAGGTAAGCCCTAGCTAGGCAAGAGAAAGTTTAGGCAAAGGAGGGGTGCACTAGCAAGAATGGGGATACAAATAGGAAACCCTAGAAGGGTTGTACTCGCTATAGAGCACCCCACTACAGGCTAGAGCATAAGATAACATTCTGACACACCCCCATAGCCAAAGTGGGGTGTAATCAGCAGAGTAAGCAAAGGAGTACAAGCTCAGGGTGGATCACAATGTCACCACACATTCTGAGCACAAGTTCAAGAAGCAATAGTTTAAGTTCACAATTATGAGCAAAGCTAGTGGTAGTCACAACGGGCAAGTGAGGAGGGGGAGAGAGAGTGAGAGGAGAGGAGATAGGAGGCGACGGCTGAAGCTGCAGACACTCGGGCAACAGGAGGCAGACTGGCACAGCGGCTACCGGACGAAGTCCCCGGAATACAGGAGTAACAGGCCCCGCGGCTAAAGTAGCGGCAGACGAGCAACGGACCCACGGGCGGCTGGCACAGCTGGCTACGACTGGGCTACCGGACGAAGTCCCCGGAATACAGGTGCTGCTGGCGACACGACGGCAACCTCCATTCAGCTTCCCCAAACTATCCCACTCCCCCCTGGCACACACCCCCTGCTTCACCGCTAGCTCCACTCCCCCTTCACCCCCCCCTTAGTACCACTCCAACGGCTTCAACAAGTCCACCCCCCCTCAGCGGCAGCTGCAGCACAGGGAGACGGAGGAGGAGGAGGAGCAGGGAACGGCACACAGTGGCTTCACCCCCATACCCCTCACCCCCAAACCCTAATTCAGGAGAACGGGCTGTAGGAGGGGTGGGGCGCCAGTAGAAGCACGGGGGACAGCGGGGAGGGCAGGGGCAGCGAGGAAAGGGCCGCCCACGGGCCTGGCACAGCCGCCCGAACCGCGCGCAGGCGGCCCGAGCCGCGCGCGGCCCTGGCGCAGCCCGTACGGGCCGCGCGCGGGCCTGGTGCAGCCCGTACGGGCCGCGCGCTGGCCTGGCGCAGCCCGTACGGGCCGCGTCCGGGCCTGGCGCAGCCCTTACGGGCCGCGCGCAGCCTGTACGGGCCGCACGCAGGCCACGACGGGCGACGGGGGGCGACGCGCGGGTCCCCGTCGCCCGTCGCAGCGCCTCCCGAGGGCGACGCGCCGAGGGACGGGGCAGAAGCCCGCCGCGTGCCTCGAGGCGCACAGCGGCCAGAGAACCGCCGCGCGCCACGGGGCGCACGGCGGGCAGAAAACCGCCGCGCGCCTCGGGGCGCACGGCGGGAAGAAAAACTGCCGCACGCCACGGGGCGTGCGGCACAGAGGGTAGCAGTGGAAGTTGCAGCGGAAGCAACGAGGTGGTGAGCCCACCCACAGGCCAAGAGCGTAGTCGCTCTGATTCCATGTGAAAGTAGTAAGCATAGTTAGGAGCCATAGCTAGGTAAGCCCTAGCTAGGCAAGAGAAAGTTTAGGCAAAGGGAGGTGCACTAGCAAGAATGGGGATACAAATAGGAAACCCTAGAAGGGTTGTACTCGCTATAGAGCACCCCACTACAGGCTAGAGCATAAGATAACATTCTGACAAGTACTGCGTTACTTACCTATATGGATGGTACCAGTTGTTAGTGCATTATTTACCCAAATGGCTGGCACTAAGTCTACGCGCGTTACTTATTTATATGGTTGGTACGAAGAGTAAATGCGTTACTTAACCATATGGTTGGCACGAAGAGTACGTGCGTTACTTACTTGTATGGTTGGTTCCAAGAGTATGTACGTTACTTATCCATATGGTTGGTACCAAAAGTTGCGCGTTACTTACCCATATAGTTGGTACCAAGAGTTCGTGCGTTATTTAACTATATGGTTGGTACCAAGAGTACGTGCGTTACTTAAACATATAGTTAGCACTAAGAATAAGTGCATTACTTAACCATATAGTTGGCACCAAGAATAACTGTGTAATTTACCCGAATGGTTGGTACTAAGAGTAAGTGCGTTACTCAACCATATGGTTGGTACCAAAAGTGCGTGCGTTACTGTTAAAGTACTAGCGAGAGTTTGGCTTAGGAGCCATAGTAGCTTAGGTGATTTGGTGAAGTTCGAGGGTGTAGGGTGTAAGGAAAAATGTCGAGAGAATTGTGGAAGGAGAATGGTGAAACTAGAAAGAAGGGGGATACAAGTAGTAAGCCCTAAAAGGGTTATACTCACTTTTGAGTACCCCACTACAGACTAGACATGCATTATAATCTGACACACCCCCATAGTCAAAGTGGGGTATAATCAGTACAGCATGCAGGCATAGAGCTAGAGTTCACAATAGGTAAGTAAGGCTAGAGCTAATCACAGAGGGCAAGTGAGGAGGAGGAGAGACTGTGGGGGAGAGAAGATGGGAGGCGACTGCTGATGCTGCAGACACACAGACGAGCTGCTGGCTCAGTGGCTACCGAAGCAAAGGCCCGGACTACAGGAGTAACTGGCTCCGCGGCTAAAAGTAGCGGCAGACGAGCAACTGACCCACAGGCGACTGGCGACTACCGGAGATTGTAGCCTCCGGACTGCTGGTGCTGCTGACGACAAGACTGCTGCCTCCACTTAACCTCCCCCAGCTGCCCAACGCCCCTCTCACACACCCCCTGCTCAAACCCTAGCCCTACACCCACAGCACCCCCTTAAACCCTAAACCCCAGACTCCCACACATCCACCCCCCTCAGCGATAGCTGCAGCAGTGGGAGACGAAGGAGGAGGAGGAGGAGGAGGGGACGGCACGCACAACCGACACCCCCACACCCACCCCCCCACGGCTGCACCGGGTCCAGGAGCGGCTGCTGCAGGGGCCAGGGGCGGCTGCTGCTGGGGCGGCTGCTCCAGGGGCTGCTGCTGCTGGGGCGGCTGCTCCAGGGGCTGCTGCTGCTGGGGCGGCTGCTCCAGGGGCTGCTGCTGGGGCGGCTGCTCCAGGGGCTGCTGCTGCTGGGGCGGCTGCTCCAGGGGCTGCTGCTGCTGGGGCTGCTCCTGCTGGGGCGGCTGCTGCTGGGGCGGCTGCTCCAGGGGCTGCTGCTGCTGGGGCGGCTGCTCCAGGGGCTGCTGCTGCTGGGGCGGCTGCTCCAGGGGCTGCTGCTGGGGCGGCTGCTCCAGGGGCTGCTGCTGCTGGGGCGGCTGCTCCAGGGGCTGCTGCTGCTGGGGCTGCTCCTGCTGGGGCGGCTGCTGCTGGGGCGGCTGCTCCAGGGGCTGCTGCTGCTGGGGCGGCTGCTCCAGGGGCTGCTGCTGCTGGGGCGGCTGCTCCAGGGGCTGCTGCTGCTGGGGCGGCTGCTCCAGGGGCTGCTGCTGCTGGGGCTGCTCCTGCTGGGGCGGCTGCTGCTGGGGCGGCTGCTCCAGGGGCTGCTGCTGCCGCTGCTCATGTTGCTGCGACGCCTCTCCACGTCGAGCAGCGCGTAATGCACGTGGGGACGTGTCTGACTCTGCTGTCGTACGTCCTGGACCAACTCCATGTGTGTTTGGCGCGCCAAAGTCTCGAGGTTGGGGGGATGGTGCCGTCGGAGCAGTCGGCGGCAGTGGCAGCAGCAACGGAGATGCTGCATTATCTCCCCTTGATCGGCCTTGTCCCTGGCGCCCCTGGTGCAGCGCTCGGGCCTGGGCCTGGGGCGATGATGCGGCTTGCAGAGTCTGCCCGGCAGGCTCCCCTTGGCCTTGTCTCAGCAGCCGCATCCGTCCTGCGTTGGATGGATGGGAGGCTGTGCTGGATACTTGCCGAGTAGCCGATGTTTTCCCCTTGCCAGCCCCCTTAGCGGCGGGCTTGGCCTTGGGCTTCCCCATAGCGGTGTAGGCACGCCCGGGGGTGTAGTTGTTGCTGTAGGTGACTACCACTGCATGTTGTAACACTTGTTGTTATAATTCTTGTCGTCCCCTTTGCCTTGCCACACCTCACGCGCGGCCGAAGGCCGCGCTGGTGAGCGGCGGCCGCCGAAGGCGGCCGGCGCGAGCCGGCGGTTTTGGAGAGTGAACTAAACTCACCAGTGAAGAATGAGGTCAAAAGGGTGCATCCAAGGACTATATACTAGGAGACTAGACTGAAAAACGGCTAAGGACTGGATCCTACACTAGAGAAAAACGGCTAAGGACCAGTCCTAGGCCATCCCTCTCTCTCTCTCTCTCTCTCTCTCTCTCTCTCTCTCTCTCTCTCTCTCTCTCTCTCTCTCTTGCTCTCTCTCGAACGAGCCGACGGTTTTGGAGAGTGAACTAAACTCACCAGTGAAGAATGAGGTCAAAAGGGTGCATCCAAGGACTATATACTAGGAGACTAGACTGAAAAACGGCTAAGGACTGGATCCTACACTAGAGAAAAACGGCTAAGGACCAGTCCTAGGCCATCCCTCTCTCTCTCTCTCTCTCTCTCTCTCTCTCTCTCTCTCTCTCTCTCTCTCTCTCTCTCTCTCTCTCTCTCTCTCGAACGGTCCTTTATTGATATAACATGCAGTACAACGTGCAGAGTTAACATGAAGCAGAAACAATCATATGAGTGACTACCCATACCCCCTAGCAGCCCCCCTGTGGGGGCTCAAGTGTTGCAAAGCAGTCCCCCGGGTTCAGCTCCCCCTCAGGCCCTCCTAAGGGGGGGTTTTCAGCCTTTGCTGCAAGGTTCAGCTTCATGAGGAAGCTAACCGCTTGCGCTCTCTGCAGGGCCACCGACCAACGCTGGCGGAATTGATGAAGCATCTTAGCGGCCTGGTAGGTAGAGGGGTCCGCATTAAAGAGCTTCCTCGCTGCCGTGTCAGCTAGGAGCTTGAGGAAAGTCGGTACTTCCTCGCAGGGGCAGCCGTAGGTCTCCACCGCTAAGGGGAAGAACCCCGCGAAGTCTGCCCTGCCCTGGTAAAGCCCTATTTTCTTGTCTGCCTGCTCCCGTGCCGCCCAGCCCCTCCCCTTCCTAGCTCTCTCATCACGCTTGCTGATGGGGTCGGTGATCGTTACGTCCGCCAGCCATACCGCCCCCGAGGTCCGGTCCCGGAACGCCAAATCGACTTTCTTGTTATCCACCGGGCTAAAGGCAGTGCACTCCTTGTGAACCGCGAACCCGGCATCCTGCGCCATGCGGATACATTCGTCGCGGAGCTCGTTATGGGTGTTGGTCCGACCGTGGCCCGTTCCGCACCGCAGCAGGTGGTTCGGCAGCCTCTTGTCAAGAATGGCCACTCGCTTCTCGCAGTCACAGCACTTGGGCACGGACAGGGGCAGGCCAAGCCGGAACTGAAGGGCGAAAGTGAAATGTTCGGGGCAGAGCCGGAGGGCGGGCATGTAGGGTATGGCGAGGAGCCAGTCCCCCGCCCCATAGCCCGTGAGTGAGATTAGGCGCTGTGTGTGGCCTGCCAGGGGGTTCAGCTCCATTTGTCTAGAGGCGATGATCTGTGCGGCGCTCCGGCTACCTTGGGCTGTCAGTGCCAGGCGGTGCTGTAGCTGGCCTGCTGGTTTTGCTAGTTCGGAAGCAATCAGGTCCCGCGCTTCCGGTGTTAGGCATTCTCTGCAGTCACTGATCCATCTCTGCAGCTCGTTCGGGCTCGGGTCTGCCGCGTCAGGGCTGTGCAGTGCTGCTGTGAGGTAGGACCCCGCCGCCCCCGGGAGGGGGCTGAGGAGGGAATGGGCCTGTACGAGGCTGGCCAGAAAGCTGTACCGGCCCTCCACCACAGGATCTGCAAGGCCTAGCCCACCGAGGCTCGGCGGGAGTGATGCCTGGTCCCATATCCGCCCTGCCTCCGTCTCTCCCCTTGGGTGGCGCACCCCACATGCGTGAAGAAGGGCGTGTAGCAGGGCCCGGCCCCACCTGGTCCATTCGGCTTCAGGCAGCAGGTATAGAGGGGTGGTGCGGGCGAGATATGATATGCGCCTGGAGATACACCGAGTCAGTAGCAGTGAGGTTACTTGGGGGTCCATTTTTGAGAGGTGCGGCAGTGGGGTAGACATGGACTCGAGTTGCGAGCGCAGGAAAGCCGCTGCACCTTCCCGTGAGCCGATGAAACTCCCCAGTACTCGCAGGCCCCCCTCACAGAGCGGGACTCCCTGTGGCAGCACCAGGGGATCGACCGCCGCTGCGCTCCACGCCGCACATTTCTCTGGGTTGTAGCGCAACCCCACGTCGCGCAAGCCCTCTGTAAAGTGGCAGAAGGCCTTCGAGCAGTCCAGTGGTTCGCCCAAGAAGGTGACGTCGTCGGCAAAGGCCAGGCATAGCACGGATGGGAAGGCCGCTGCGGTTTTGGTGAGGGCGGGATGGATCCCGGCGGCGAAGAGTAGCGGGCCGAGCGGATCCCCTTGACGCACGCCGGTCTCGCTGTTGAGCGGCTCGCATTCAAACCCCGCATCTAGGAAAAGCTGGGCCGGTTTGCCGTACGATATTCTGGTGAGTGGAATGATGCCCTGCAGCGCCGAGCCACGTAGTGCGTCTACTATTGCCGCGCGGCTAATGGAGTTGAAGGCGTTTGCTAGATCCGCCTGTAGAATCAGCGCCCCTGGATTCGCGCTAGTGAAGGTTCTCGCGGCGTGAATGATTGCCTCACTGCCGCCCTGGACCGATACACAGAACTGGAGTGGGAGGAAGTGGGCCTGGCATGCGTCCGATAACGACGCGAGTGCTGATTTTGCGGCGATGCGTAGGATGCACTCGCCGACCGCGATGGGGCGAGTGCCTCCGCCAGGCTTATCTAAGGCGATGAGGCGCGAGGCAGTAAGGAGCGAGCAGATCTCGTCTGGGAGATTGCCGCTAAGGATTGTGTTGACGAGCGCGTGCAGGTGTGTGGTAACTGTTGGTGCAACCCTACGGTTCGCACTCGGCTTGTTGTCCGTGTGCGTGTGCGTGCATGCGTGTGTGCATGTAGTGGTATGAGTGCATGAAATAAACATATATTTCATGCTCATAATATTGTGTGTATGATGGGTCATGATGTCGAGTGTGTGTGTGTCAAGTCTATAGCGAATTATCGCTAGTCGCGTGAAACGCGGTCATTTTGTGTGTCCCGCGCGGTTTCTATTTTGTCGTGCGCGGTTTCTATTTTGTCGCTTGTCGAACGTTCGGCGTGTCGCAGGTGTGTGCAGCAGACCCATCAAGAACTCGAGGATGAGTTTGTGATGAAGAACCCGAGCCTTGGTTGCAAGCCTCGAGTGATTTCGAAGCTCGCCAAAAGGGTACACCTCAAGATATTGAAGATAGTTACATTACTTTGTGTAGTGTAATATTTCAGTTGGTGTAGGCCCTTGTGAAGGGTAGTTTCGAGACCCTTCTTGGTTGGGGACAGTGTGGCACTGTTCCACATCACTGTACCTCGGCTCTTGGGGTTTGTAGGAGCTGGGAGTCATTCCCAACTCCTAACTCTTCCTAACTCTTCCTAATTTGTGTTCTAAGACTATGTTGCTGCCATAGTGCCGTTCGTTCAAACCAACGCTGTGTCGTCAATACTTGGTGAAATCGTGCGATCGAAATTGCCTATTGTAGGCGACATTAAGACGCTCCAGATCCAAGTTGAATGAAGTTATTTGGAGTTGTGAGCAGATCGCTATGAACGTTTAAAGCCGCTGTGCAGAAATCCGACTGTGCACTCTATCTTTCGTTTTAGGCACATTGAAGCCTACTGTGACTATAACAGTAACCCCACTGTTTGCGATGGCAGCGTCCCTCAGGTGCTCGAAGGTCATTCCAGAAGGTCCGCCTCCCACTCCATTTTCACACCGGCATAAATTTTTTACGAATGCACCACTGTCGATGGAGGCAGGCTGCACTGTATCGGGGATGGCCCAGTCGATGAGTCCAGGTGGCGCTTGGGGGTGCTTTGCTTTGAGTGCTCCCAGGGTGTCGGCTGACGGGTCAGCGACCGGTGCTGACTCCAGGGCAAGGATCGCCCGTCGTAGACTTCCCTTGTGTGTGAGGCCCTCTGCTCTGGCGCGTCTGCCCTGGTCGTCAGGTGTGTGACGTGGCGGTTATGGCCCATTTATCGCGGCTGCTGCAGACTCGTAAAGCTGCATCCATTCGCCTTTGAGAAATTGGCGCAGTCGCTGCTTCACGGCTGGCCAATCGGGCTTCTCCGTTGATGGCAGGCGAAGTGTTAGGCGCGGGAGAAAAAGTAACAGGCGCCATCCTGCAATTGAGTCAGGGTAACGCGCGAGGCGGAGCAGTGGTCTCAGTAGGGCCGATGCGAATAGGGGACGAATGTCAGCGGGGAGTTTTCGCGACAGTGGAGGCTGACGACTGTCGCGAAGAGGAGACAGGTCCCAATTTTCAATTTTCCCAAACCGCCCATCGTCCCTCGCCAATTGCTCAGGCGAGAATTGGCGGGTTTCTGGGGGCGGCGCAATGGTGTCCGGTGCCCGTGGTGCTGCTCCCCTCCCAAGTGGGAGTACGGCACGCGGCCCGGCTTGGTGTTGGGTCTCTCGCCTCCTCGTCATTAGTCTGTCTTAAAGCCCGCCCTGCCACTCTCTGGAAACCGTTCTCGGGTCCTCCTCCCCAGCCTGCTGTGCCTCTGCGACCTCCGCCTCGTCCGGCCCGAGATGCCTGTAGCGCTTGGCGACGAGATGCATTATCCGCCACTGTCCTTTATCGCGGCGTCTGCTGTGGCTGTTCCTCCGGTTGCATCGGCTCCTGCACGGGCGGCTGCGGCGATGTCGCCGAATCACGCTCCGTTGCCTGCTCCTCCCGCTGCGCCGGCTCCTGCGACTGTTGTGGCGCATCCTCCTGCTGAGAAGTCTGCTCTTGCTGTTCCGCCGTCAGAGGTGCCGAGCCTCGCGGCGCCACCTGGTGTGTCCGCTCCCGCTGCTGCGCCTGTTCCCCTCGGTCTCTCTGCTGCGCCGGGAGCGCCCGCTCCCCCTGGGGAGTTTGCTGCTCCCCCTGCATCTGTCCCTGACGCCCCCGTTGTTCCGGCCGCTTCTGTCCCCGTCGCGCCTGCGCCGGAATCTGCTTCGTCGCCGAAGGCGGCGTCCGCCACCACTGGCGGCCCTGCCCCGATGGTCGCGCCTCCGGCCGTGGACTCGACTGCACCTGTTGTGCCGCCGACGGCCCCGGGGGCGCAGACGTCTCGTCCTCCGTCGCCGGACCGCCGCCAATCCCGCCCCCATTCTCCCGCGCCTCAGCAGGAGCGCGAGTCGTCGCGGCGCCAGCGAAACTCTCCTCGGCGCTACCAGCAGCAGGCCCAGTGGCCTGGTCACCCCGGTGGCAATGGGGGCTGGAGGGGTCCCCGCGGGCGTGGTGGTGGCGGGGCATACCGCCCGCCCGTAACAATGGCTGATCTTCAGCGGGAAGTGTCGAGGGCGGTGCGCGAGGAGAGGGCGGCACAAAGCCAGAGTAGTTCGCTGCGCGCCGCACCGGCGCATGTGGATCCTCGTCAGGCTCTGCCTCCCGTGGGCCTTGCACCTGCTGCTGCGCTTCCTCCTCATCCTCATGCCCCATCGCCTCCCGCTCCTGCTGCCTCTGCCGCTGCTCCTGGCTCGCGTCTCCGCCTGTGGCGGGTGTGGAGTTCGTGGCTGCTGGTGGTGGGGCGGCGGGGGCGCAGGACACCCCTTATCCTGCTGCGGACGACCCGCTTCCCTTCTTGGCGGTGGCGCTTCAGCCACCGCAGACCCGTGTCCCTGAGTCGACTCTCGGCCAGCTGCACCGTCTGGCCGAGAGCCTTCACGCGTTGCTCCTGATTCAGGTGCTGACTCACGCGTCTCTCCCTGCGATCCCTGCTGACTCCTTTCGTGACAGGCCGCGCGAGACCTGTCTGGACGCGGCGGACCAGCTCGCGCAGCTGCTGGCGCCCGCGTTGGCTGCGCCCGCAGAGGGTGGCGCTGCGGCTGTGGGACAGCTCGACGAGGCTGTCCGGGGTTTAAGGCGGTACTTGCGCGCTGGATCTGGAGCCGCGGCGATCGGCGCAAGTACGCTGGTGGTCCGGGAGCTGTGGCGGACCTTAACTGGCATTCTCCATGCCCTTGGAGCTCACCGGATGTAGATCCGGGCTCCGCTTGCCCCTGTGTTGCCATTGGTGCTTAGGATTGTGTTGATGCCACCATAGTTTGTATGCCGTTGCTTGTAGTCAATCGTGTGCGTGTTTCCTTGCCACCCCTCACGCGCGGCCGAAGGCTGCGCTGTCGAGCGTCGGCCGCCGATGGCGGCCGGCGCGAGCCGCTGGGTTAGAAGAAATGAACCCCCAGCTGAATAATGAGCCACCAGACCAGGCCCAGGGCCTTATATACTAGGGGTAGGGGTGACTGAGAGGCTGAGAGGCTAAGGGACTAATGGACTATGCCTCTCTCTCTCTCTCTCTCTCTCTCTCTCTCTCTCTCTCTCTCTCTCTCTCTCTCTCTCTCTCTCTCTCTCTCTCTCTCTCTCTCTCTCTAGTCCGTATATTGATAGGCCAGAAGGTTACACACATGCAATGAGAGACAGCAGGGTGCTAACATGCAAGGTAGCCTAGACTATCCAACTCCTCTGTGCCACCTAGAGCTCAAGAAGAGGCTCCAGGACAGTAAAATAGTCCCCTAGGTATAATTCTTGCCCTATCCCCCCTACAGGCGGGTTCTCTGCAGCAGCCGCCTCCCCTAACTTAATCATGAGACCCACGGATTGGGCCCTCTGCAGTGCAATCGACCACCTCTGCCTGAACTGGTGCAGGAACTTCGCGGCATGATAGGATTTGGAGTCGGCGTTGAAGTATCGCCGAGCCACCGTGTCTGCAAGGAGTTTCAGGAACACAGGGACCTCACCACAAGGGCAGCCGTAGGTCTCCACTGCGAGGGGGAAGAAACCCACTGTCTCTGGCCGGTTTTCATAGTGTTTGATCTTTTTATCCGCCTGCTCCCGGGCTGCCCATCCCCTGACTTTCCGTGCCTCCGGGTCCCTGGTGCTAATAGGGTCTGTGACCGTGACATCACATACCCAGACCGCCCCACTACTTCTGTCTGTCATGGTAAAATCAGCCGTCTGCTCCTCTATGGGGCAGTAGACGTTTGTCTCCCTGTGGACTATGAACCCCGCGTCTTGCGCCATGCTGATGCACGCGTCGCGGAGTTCGTTATGAGTATTCGTCCGGTGCTTCCCCGTGCCGCAGCGGAAGAGGTGGTTGGGGAGGCGCGGGTCTGTGATAGCGATGTGTTCTGCACAGTCACAATTCTTCGGAGTAGAGAAAGGGAGGCCCAACCGGAAGCGCACGGCGTTGCTGAAGTGTACCGGGCCGATGCGACGTGAGGAAGCTACCGGTACCGCCGTCAGCCAGTCCCCTGTGCCGTAGCCTGTGAATGAGAACATTCTCTGTGTGTGCGCGGAGAGTGGATTCAGTCTCATTCGTCTCGTCTCTTGGACCTGTACCGCGTACCTACTCCCCTGTACTTTCAGGGCCAGAGTGTGCTGGAGCTTGATGTCCGACCGAGAGAGCCGCTCCTGGTCAACTACGTCGCGTGCGTCTGAGGGCAGGGCAGTCTCGCACTCTGTGAGCCAGGAGTGAAGCGGTGTGGTGACGTCCCGGGGCAGAATCATGTGGCTGTGTGCTCGGGTCAGTGCTGTGTCTGGTGCTAGCGTCAGGGAGGAAAAGAAGAGCGCGGCCTGTGTGAAGCTGGCTACGAAGCCGTAGACGCCTTCTACGAGTGGGTCCGTGATTCCTAGGCCGCCCAAGGATGATGGAAGCGAGGCCTGCGCCCACACTCTCGACTACTCCGTGCTACAGGTAGGGACTCTAATCCCGCAGGATGTCAGGAGCGCGGCTAGGAGGTCTCTCCCCCACTGTGCCCAGGTGTCTCGTGGTAGGAGGTTCAGTGGTGTAGTCCTAGTGAGGTATGCTACGCGTCTGGAAATGCAGCGGGTCAGGAGCAGGGAGGCTACTTGGGGGTCGGCACGTTCTAAGAGCGGCAGCGGCTTCGCCATTTCCTCTAGCTGCCCCGCCAGGAATTTGGCCGCGCCCGCCGCTGGCCCCAGGAAGCTGCCTAGAAGGCGTATCCCGTCCTTGGAAAACGGGACCCCTGGTGGCAGCTGAATTAGCTCGTCGCCCCTTGTGCTCCATGCCGCACATTTCTGTGGATTATGTTTAAGCCCCAGCTGCGCTAGCTTGCTCGTGAAGAAATTGAATGCTGCTACAGTGTCCGTGTCGTCCCCCAAAAATGTCACATCGTCTGCATATGCCAAGCAGAGAACGTGGGGGTGTGCGTCGGCAGTTTCGTGAAGTGCTGGGTGAATCCCTGCTGCGAACAGTAGAGGGCCGAGTGGGTCCCCCTGCCTCACGCCGCGTTCACTATTTAGCGGGTGGCTGGCGAAGTTCGAGTCGAGGTACAGCTTCGACGGGTTACCGTACGTTAGCCGCACCAGAGGGAGCAGTGACGAATGGTTGTTGTCGCGTAACCCGTTGATGATTGCCTGTCGCGAAATGCTGTTAAAGGCGTTTGAGATGTCGGTCTGTAACACCACGCAGCAGTCCCTCGAGTCAATGAAGGCACGTGCGACATGGATATTTGCCTCTGCTCCCCCTGGTACCGCCACCCCGTACTGTAGTGGCAAGAAGTGGTCACGTGCAGCTTCCCCAATTGCGGTCAGAGTTGCCTTGGCCACGAGGCGCGTCAGGCATTCGCCAATTGCAATTGGCCGAACCCCCCCACCTGGCTTGGACAGCGCGATTAGGCGTGACGCTGTCAGCAGGTCTGCCACTGGCTCGGGTAATTTGCCTGCCAGGATAGTGTTGATTAGGGCGTGCAGGTGGGTGCAGACCGATGCGTTGGTTGCAGATGCGTTGCGAAGGTGTTCGAAAGCGGTTCCGGACGGTCCAGTCCCCACCCCATTTTCGCACCGACCCAGAAGTTTGGAGAAATCGGCGTGGTTGATTTGGAGGTTCGGGCCAGGTGCTGTTGGCCAGCTCAGCTGCTCGTCGTCGGCTCGGGGGTGTTTCGCGCGAAGTTCATCCAAGATTGCTGGGCCTGGCGTGCAGACTGGGGTTGACTCGAGGGCCAGCACGGCTCGCCGTAGACTTCCACGCTTGGCCAGGCCCTCCGCCCTGCTGAGTACTCCCGCCTCGTCAGGCTGGTGACGTGGAGGCGGTGGGGTGTTGATGGCTTCGATTGTGTCAGAATACAGCTGCCCCCATTCGCCACGCTGGAAAGCTCTGAGACGGGCTTTGACTTCGGGCCACTTCGGTCTTCTTGGCGACGTTTGGCGAAGAGTGAGCCAAGGGAGAAACAGCAGCAGTCGCCACCCTGCGACCGAGTCCGGATTTCGCGCGAGGTGAAGGAGCGGGGTGAGTAACACCAGTGAAAACAGCTGACACAAATTGGGCGGTAATCGGCGCGACAGGGATGGCTGACGACTGTCGCATAGGGCCGCCAAGTCCCAATCATCGATGGCTGCGAACAGGTCTGTTCGCTTCGCCAATTCCTCTGGCGAGAAGTAGCGGGGGAAATGTGTTTGATTTGCTGACGCGCTGCCAGAGCGCGCGGTTTGATTCCTCTGCGCGCGCCTCGAGATATCGCCCTGTCCATGAGTTGGAATCGTAGCCGTCCGATTCACTTGTTGCGCTCCTCCTACCTCGCCCGCCTCAAGCTCAGCAGCTTGCCTCCCAGGCCTTAGCCTTCCAGCCTCATCACTTTCGTCCTCGTCATCTTCACTTAGTGGGAGCGGCTCCTCCCTCTAAGAAGGATCTCCACGCTCCTCCTCCGCATTAGCCATTTCCAGTGCTGTTAAAGCCCGTCGCCCCGCCGCTTGGAAGCCATTCTCCGGTCCACCTCCCTCGCCGCTAGCTGTCACTCTCCCTCTGCCTCGCCCTCCTCGGCCCCTCGATGGTGATTGCTGGGCCGACCGATTATTCGCCAATGCGCGCTGGCGCTGCGTCGGTTGCGTTCGAAAGGCCACCGCCTGCCTCCGGAACGAGGACCATGCCGACGGGCTCCCCGACGCTGCCTGCTCCGAAGCCCGTGACAGAAGACGCTGAAATCCTTCCTCGCCCCGCATCGTCGTTTCGCGAGGCCCTGGCGTCTCTGCCTGGCGACGGTGGTCGCCAGGCTCCCGTGCTGTCTGCACCTCTTCTTGTCGAGCCGCCTGTCCCTCTCGCTGCAGCGTCTGATGTGACTGCTCCGTCTGGCGCTCTTCGAGCTGCCGACCCCGCCGCTCCGTCTGCGGCCGCCGAGCGGGCGGTTGTTGCTGGCGGCGTGACGGCCCAGCCGGAGGGGTCCGCCACCACTGACGTCCAGGGCCAGCCGGCGCTTCCCGCCTCTCCGGCTCCCCCGTCTGCACCGCCTCCGACGCTGGCGCCTCCTCCGCCTGTGCAGGCGGGATCTGCTCCTGCACTGGCCATGGCTGTACCTCCCGCGCCTCCTGTGATTGCGCCCCCTGCACCGTCTGCGGGTGCTCCTCTCGTGCCGCCTGGGGTTGCTCCTATTGCCCAGCCTGTTGTTGCTCCGCCAGCTCCGCACGTGGCGGGTCTGTCTGCGCCGCCTGTGGCCGTTCCCGTTGCGCCACTGGTGGCAAATCCCTCTGCGCCGTCCGCCCCGCGTCCGCAGTCTCCTGGCCGTCGTCAGCAGCGGCCCCAATCCCCCGCGCGTCAGGACGAGCGCGCGACGTCCCGGCGCCGCCACAATTCCCCGCGGCGCCGCGGTTCTCAGGCAAACTGGGCGGCGCAACGCGGCGGCCGAGGCGGCTGGTGGGGGCCGCGTCAGCGGGGTGGCGGCTGGGGGTTTGATCAGCCGGTGACGATGGCTGACCTGCAGCGCGCGGTGTCTGCTGCTGTGCGCGAGGAGCGGAACGGGCAGGCAAGCCAGAGCAACTCCCCGCGTGTTGCTCAGACCCCCGCGGCACCTCCTCCAACTGCACCTCCTGCCCTGGCTGCCCCTCGTCCTCCTGCAAATGCTCCTCCTCATGTCCCCGTGACTGCGCAATATCCGTCCCTGCTGCCTGTTGATCCCTTTCCCCCGTCCGCAGGTGCGGCGTACCCGTTCTCGGCCCTACTGGGGCCTCAGCGTCCGGTCGCGGTTCCGGAGGTGACCCTTGGTCAGATCTGGCGCCTGTCGGAGGCGCTGCGGGTCGTGCATCTGGTGCAAGTGTATGGTCATGCCGCCCTGTCCCAGGGCGACTCACTGGTGGGAGGCCCTCGGGACGATTGTTTCGCGGCAGCTGATCGCCTCGCCGAGCTGCTAGCGCCCGTGTTGGCTGCGCCCGCGCCGGGTGGGCTTGCGGGGGTCGGGCCCCTTGGTTCTGCCGTACGTGGGCTGCGGCGGTTGTTGCATGCAGGGACTGGATCCGGGGCGATCGCCGCAGGCACGGTGTTGGTGCGTGAGCTCCATCGCACGCTGTCAGGGCTGCTTGCTGTGTTTGACGCGGATCAGGTGTAGCGTCCGCGTGCCCCAGGAGCTCCCCGCGTGTGGATGCGGGCTCCTCTTGCTCCATGCTTCACCTAGGCTAGTGTTGTGTGTTCCATGCTTGTATGCGTGCCTATAGTGGCTTGTCTTGTGTGTATCTTGCCACCCCTCACGCGCGGCCTTCGGCCGCGCTGTCGAGCGTCGGCCGCCGAAGGCGGCCGGCGCGAGCCGCTGGGTTAGAAGGAATGAACCCGCAGCTGAATAATGAGGAAGGAACCAGGCCCAAAGGCCTTATAAACTAGGGGTGTGGGGGGCTGAGAGGCTGAGAGGCTAAGGGGCTAAGGGACTATGCCTCTCTCTCTCTCTCTCTCTCGCTCTACTTCCGCTGGGTTAGAAGGAATGAACCCGCAGCTGAATAATCAGGAAGGAACCAGGCCCAAAGGCCTTATAAACTAGGGGTGTGGGGGGCTGAGAGGCTGAGAGGCTAAGGGGCTAAAGGACTATGCCTCTCTCTCTCTCTCTCTCTCTCTCTCTCTCTCTCTCTCTCTCTCCCTCTCTCTCTCTCTCTCTCCCTCTCTCTCTCTCTCTCTCTCTCTCTCTCTCTCTCAAGCAGTCATATATTGATAGGGTTCACAAGGTACAGGCATGGCATAGCGGTGGAAACGAGTTGGTCTAGGTAAGCATGCAAGTAGCCGGTAGCTAAGCTAGCAAGCAAGCGAACAACGTGACAGCAGACAGAACAACCACCACATCAAACCAAATACCCACAGGAAGCCCCAAGCCCTATCAACCCTGACATCCTCCTCCTCCTGCTCTGGCTCTAACTACTCCCCTGACTTGCCCCTGTAGCCGAGAGCCTCCCTTGGACGACCACCGCTGCCTCCCTGTGCTGTCCACCTCTCAGAACCCCTCCTTGACCGCCCCCGAAGTGCCGACAGCTCCCTACCCTCTCAAGCCGCCACAGCCGGGGACCTCCTGTCCTCGTACTCATCCTCAAGCGTCTGCCAGAGGTCCCCAAGCCGTGGCGCCCAGGGGTCTGCAGCCGTCTGTGGGAAGGCTGCCTCATCGGCTCGGTTTGACTTGGAGAGAAGGGAGACGGCCTGGCTACGCTGGAGCGACACTGACCACCGCTGCCTGAAGTGTGCGTTGAGGCGGGCAGCAGTTGTCGTCAGGCGCCCCTGCCTATACTTCTTCTTGGCCGCGTAGGTCGCTAGCAGCCTGAGGAACTGCACGGTGTCCTTGGCCATCGCCCCATAGGTCTCTACCGCGAGACCAAAGAAACCGGCGTAGCCCGGGCGGCCCTCCTATAATCTGTGTTTCCCCTCCGAGGCCTCCTCTGCCGCCCACCCCGGGGGCTTCCGTGCCCTCTTGTCACGCCGCTGCAGGACTGGGTCAGTGACTGTGACATCCGTGACCCACGTTTCACCCGACTCCTGGTCCCTGATAGCCAAGTCCGCCCGCTTTCGAAGGACAGGGGGGGAGAAGGCCGACGTCTCATGAAAAGTCTTGTACCCCGCGTCATTAGCCATCCGCAGTGCCGCGAAAACCAGGTTGTCGTGGGTACGGACCGCGTCCCCTCCATCTCCGCACCGCAGGAGGTGGTTGGGGAGGCTCTTGTCATCAATTTTGGAGTTACCTCGCTTGCAGGGGCAGACCTCAGTGACCGGCAGCTCCATGCCAAGGCGGAGTCCTAGAGCCAACGAGAATCGACCAGGGGAGAAAGTAAGGTCGCCTCTCGTTGGGATGGCATGTAACCAGTCGCCTGCCCCTACCCCTTTCAGGCTGGTGAGGCGGATGACGTGCCCCCTGTCCTCTCCCGGCTTGTCCTGGAGGGTGTCAGCTAGGATTTCGGCTGCCCGCCGCTGGTTTATGGTCCTTGATAGCCCCAGCTGCAAGTTCCCTGTGCCCTGTGCCCCGGTCCTGTACTGTTCCAGTACCCCCCGTGCCTCTGCAGGGAGGCCAGCTTCTATGGTGGTCCTGGGGTTGACTGCAGGTGGATCGGGGGCCCACTCGTGGGAGAGTAGCACTGTTGCTCTGCTCAGCAGACCATCCGGCGGCAGTTTCAGCTGCCTCAGGAGTGTGTGGGCTGCCGTGACAGAGGCGAGGTAGGCTGCAGGCGCCTCGGAGGTGGGGTCAATGACTCCTAGGCCGCCTAGCCGCACTGGAAGCGTAGCCTGGCGCCATAGGAGACTCTGCTCTAGCTCCGAGGTTGGGATCCGTAGCTTTGCCGCTGTCAAAGCCGACCCCACCAGGGCCTTGCTCCACTCCCTCCATTCCCGGCGGCTCAGTGTTGCAGCCGGCGTCGTCCGCAGCATGTATGAGATCCGCCTGGAGATGCTGCGGGAAATCATGAGGAGTGCGTGTTGCGGGTGCAGCTGCGAGATAAGTTGTAGTGGCGCGGCTGCTTTTCCGAGGGCGGACCTGACGTGCTCCGTGCAGAAGGCGGCGTCCCCAACTGGACTGCCAAGCACTCGAATCCCCCCTGGGTCCGCCATCAAACCGTGTGGTAGCTCTCCAGGTTGCGGCCCAGAGTCCCCCCCCCATGCCGACGACTTGTCAATATTGCAGCGTAGACCGTACGTTGCGAGCGTCGCGGCAATCGTGTTAAAGGCGAGGCTGGCCGCCTTCTGTGGGCCAACAATCGTGATGTCGTCAGCATAGGCAACAACCGCCACCTCAGGAATCGTTGCCGCTACACTCAATAGTGCCGGCTGGATGGCGGCTGCAAATAATAGACGCTCGAGTGGGTCCCCTTGGCGTACCCCACGTGAGCTCTGGATGTAGTCTGTGCCCAGGCGTGGATCTACCAGGAGCCGCGATGGTCCGTCGTAGAGGTTGCGGACCAAAGGGAGTAGGGTTCTCAGGTTAGACCACTGAAGCGCGCCGAAGAACGCCACCCGTTCAACGCTATTGAAGGCGTTTTCTACATCTAGCTGCAGAGCGATGCGGTTGCTGTCGTTCTGAAGTAGAGCCCGCACCGAGTGTATGATACACTCCGCGCCCCCCTGTACCGCTACCCCAAACTGTACGGGGAGAAAAAACTCTCGGATTTTGGGGCCGAGCGTGTGTAATGCTGCTTTCGACGCCACACGGAGCATGGCCTCTCCAATCGCTATCGGCCGTACCCCTCCGTTTGGCTTCTCCAGGGCGATGAGGCGCGATGGGAGGAGCAGGTCACGGATCGGTTGTGGCAGGACGCTGCTAAGGAGGCGGTTTAGTAGCTGGGTGAGCAGGGTTAGGATCTCCTCGTTGGCCAGCGCGGGATCTCTAATGTGTTCGAAGCAGGTTCCTGAAGGCCCTCCGCCTACCCCATTTGGGCACCTCGCTAGGATTTCGCGAACTGAGTCAATCGGGGCTGACAGCTCTGACGAGGTGGTGCTCGTTACCCACGAAGGAATGTCGCTCGTAGCAGGGGGGTGTTTCGCAAGCAGTGCCTCGAGCGTGGCGGTGGTTGGTTCTGCCAGGGGACTGGTGAGTAACGCTGTTACCGCCTTGGAGATGTTGCCTTTTTTCATAAGGCCTTCAGCCCTAGCACAGAGGCCCTCGTCATCCGGTTGGTGTCTTATCGGGGTATCTGTTTCGGGGATGGTGCTTGCTTCCTCGAAAAGTTCCTCGAATTTGCCAAGTTTGAATTGATGCAGCCGAGCCTCGATCCGAGCCCATCTGCTTCCAGAAACCGGTTCGGGAGGTGGTCATAAGGTCAATCTCGGCAAAAATTGGAGAACCTTCCATGCGCCCGCACAGTCGGGAAACTTCTTCAGACGGAGGAGGGGTGCCAGAAGGCAAAGGCAATAGCTATCCAGGATTTGCGGGGGTACGCGGCGGACCAAAAATGGCTGGTCTCCACGCTGCATCTGGGACACATCCCAGTCCCTCGCTGTCCGCCAGATGTCTTCGTCATCTGCCAGGTCGGCCGGCGAGGGTACATCTGTCACCTCTGTGGTGGGCAAGGGCACATTCCGTGCCTCAGTGGCAGGCAGGGGCCCATTCGTCACCTCGGTGGCAGGCGCTCCTTCATTGTGAGGGGTGTTCGGTGGGTTACCACCCGAGGCCCGCCGTCGCCTGTGGGATGTGTTCCTGCCTTCTCCCTCCTCATCCTCCAGTGAGACTTCCTCTGATTCCTCCTCCTCCTCCCCGCCCATAAACCCAGGGTCGTTCCCGGAGTTGTCAGAGTCAGCTGCCTCCTCATTCGCTGGAGCAGGTTCAGGTTCAGGTTCTGGCCTATCGTGCCTCTCCCGCCAAGGCCCTGCCCGTACTGCGAGATCGGCCCCGCCTACGATCGTCTGTCCCCCGCGGGCTCCACGTCCTCCGCGCCCGCCGCGTCCTGCGCCCCCCCGCTCTCCTCTCCCTCTGCCCGTCGGTGGTCTCGTACTACCCACAGTTCCTCCGCGCCGGACCGGCATCCACGGCGTTCGGCCACCTCGCGGCGGTCCCCAAGTCACCGCGCCAAGGCGTGGCGAACGCCGCGTGTTTTGTGGTGCTAGTGCCGCCGTTTTTGCCGCTCCCGTCATTCCTGTCATCTCTGCCTGTGGCACCGCGGGTCCTTCAACTTCGTCCACCTCGGCGTCAATCACCGGCAGAGCGGAAGATGGAGACGGACGCATTGGCTCTTGTGGCGGCTGCCCTTGTCGCAGCCAGCCCAGGAGGGGTCCCGGGGCGCCAGGTCCCAGCCCTGCTCCAGGCCGCCTCGGTGCTGGCTGGGCGCGGACCTTTGGCCGCGTCTTCCCGCGAGCGGCGCAAGCAGCGGCGTCAGTCCCGGGGCCCTGTCTTCCGCTCCCCCCCTGGGCGCACCCCCGCATGTTTGCGGCCGCGGCAGCAGCAGTCATTCCGGCGGACGCATCGGCAGTCGGCGCAGCCTCTTCACTCTGGGGTCCCTCCGGTCGCCTCACTGCCTCGGCCACGACCGCCGCAATCTCCGCTACCACGAGCGGTGACGGCGAGTCTCCCCACGCAGTCCGTGACTCCTCCTCAGCCCGACCCTGCTCCTCCGGTAGCACCGGCGCATTCGGGTGGTCAGCCGAGGGCGAGGCTAAGCCGTCGTCAGAGGCGGCAGCAGTCACATCAGCAGTCCCTTCCCCCACCATCTCCGGCACAGTTATCGCCTCCCTCACCGTCAATTTCACCCCAGCCGCGACGCCTGCCTCCGTCTCAGCCAGTGGCGCCCCCTCAGACTCAGCAGCCTCAGCAGCCCCCACCGAACCCATTCCCGCTACCTCACCCTCAGCTGCATCAGCCGCCAACTCCTCGGGTGCTGCATTTTCCTCCCGTCCCCCCAGCTCCTCATGCTCCCGCTCGTGTAGCAGCAACGCCTCTCCACGTCGAGCAGCGCGTAATGCACGTGGGGACGTGCCTGACGTTGCTGTCATACGTTCTGGACCAGCTCCACGTGTGTCTGGCGCGTCAAGGCATCGAGGTTGGGGTGATGTTACCATCGGAGCAGTCCGCAGCGGTGTCCGCGGCAACGGAGATGCTGCATTATCTCCCCCTGATCGGCCTTGTCCCTGGCGCCCCTGGTGCAGCGCTCGGGCCCGGGCCTGGGGCGATGGTGCGGCTTGCAGAGTCCGCCCAGCAGTCCCTCCTCGGCCTTGTATCAGCAGCCGCATCCGTCCTGCGTTGGATGGACGGGAGGCTGTGCTGGATACTCGCCGAGTAGCCGTTGTTTTCCCCTTGCCAGGCCCCTTGGCGGCGGGCTTGGCGTTGGGCTTCCCCATGGCGGTGTAGGCACGCCCGGGGGTGTTTTTGTTGCTGTAGGTTACTAACACTGCATGTTGTAGCACTTGTTGTTATAATTCTTGTCGTCCCTTTCCTTGCCACACCTCAGTCACAGTTTTTGGGGGTGGAGAAGGGCAACCCAAGCCTGAATCCGACGGCATTGGCAAAGTGTGCTGGTCCAATGCGCCTCGTCGCCTCTATAGGGATCGCCGTCAGCCAGTCCCCCGTGCCATAGCCGGTTAGAGAAAACATCCGCTGCGTATGGCCCGCAAGCGGTCAGCTCCATGTCCCTTGTCGCCTGTACTTGCACAGCGTAACGACTACCGTGGACCTGTAGGGCGAGGGCGTGCTGCAGCTTGACGTCCGTCCGTTTAATCCGTTCCCGTTCCAGCAGCTCACGCGCATCAGAAGGCAGGGCGGTTTCGCATTCGGTGAGCCAGGAGTGGAGCGGCGTGCTCTCGTCTCTAGGCAGGAGCATATGGCCGCGCGCGTGAGACAGAGCGGAGTCTGGGGCTAGCACGAGCGCGGAGAAGAGCAGCGCCGCCTGCGTGAAGCTTGCTACAAAACCGTAAACTCCCTCGACGAGGGGGTCTGTAATGCCAACTCCACCAAGAGAGGGGGGCAGGGACGCCTCTCTCTCTCTCTCTCAAGCGGTCCTTCATTGATGTAATGATGGGGTACAACCAAGGCATGCGCAAGAGCCTAACAAGCCATCCCTAGGCATGCAACATAGTTTGACAAGCAAGCAATCTAGGTAATTGGCTGGCCAACGTGCAGCCTAGCAACCCTATCACCAACCAACCGTCCAGCCCCCTCCTGTAAGGTCCGCCTCATAGGTGGCCAGCGCAGCCGAGCGGCCCCCTAGTGCGGCCTGCAGTGTCCTCTCCCTCCAGGCCCCTTACCCCCTCACCCATCCAGGACCGGCCCCCAGTCCAGCCCATCCTCAAGGACCTGCCAGAGGTCTCCAAGGCTGGGTTCCCACGGGTCTACCGGGGCCTGGGGGAAAGCCCTCTCCGTCGCCCTGTTGGACTTTGCCAACATGGCGTTAGCCTGGCTGCGCTGCAGCATAACCGACCACCGCTGTCGGTAGTGCGCGGTCAGTTTGGAGGCCACCGTGGTTAGCCTCCCCTGCCTGTGTTTTTTCCGTGCGGCCTGTGTGCCCAGGAGGCGGAGGAACCTCTGGGTGTCCTGCGCTAGGTCCCCATAGGTTTCCACCGCTAGCCCGAATACCCCTACAAAGTCGGGGCGTCCTTCGTACAGTCCCCTTTTCGTCCTTGCAGCTTCCTCCGCCGCCCATCCCGGCCCCCTAGTGGCCCCCAAGTCCCGCCGCTGCAGCACCGGGTCCGTGACCGTGACGTCTGTGACGAACGTTTCAGCCGACTCCCGATCTTTGGTTGGACTTGGCCGTTTCAGTCTTACTCTCTCTCTAATGGTCCTTGTATTGATATAACCGCGGAATACAAGCATGCAAGTCATAGAAACAAACAAACACAGCCACAGGTCCTACCAACTACCACTCTAGAGCTCTAGGAAGGGTTCGACCACTGCAAAGCAGTCCCCAAGGTTCAACTCCTGCCCGATACCGCCTACAGGCGGGTTCTCTGCTATCGCTGCCTCCCCCAGCTTGAGTAGCAGGCCCACGGATTGGGCTCTCTGCAGGGCCACTGACCATCTCTGTCTGAACTGGTGCAGAAACTTGGCGGCATGAAATGATTTGGTGTCGGCGTTGAAGTGGCGCCGAGCCGCTGTGTCTGCTAAAAGTTTCAGAAAGACCGGTACCTCGGCGCAGGGACAGCCATAGGTTTCCACGGCCAGAGGGAAGAAGCTAACTGTCTCCGGCCTGCTGGCGTAATGCTGTATCTTTTTGTCAGCCTGCTCCCGTGCCGCCCATCCCCTTCCTTTCAGCGCCTCGGGATCCCTTGTGCTGATGGGGTCAGTGATGGTGACGTCGCACACATAGACCGCCCCGCTGCTCCTATCGGTCATAGTGAAATCTGCCGTCTGTTCATCGATGGGGCAGTGGGCGGCCGACTCGCTGTGCACGATAAACCCCGCGTCCTGCGCCATGCTAGTGCATGCGTCCCGTAGTTCGTTGTGGGTGTTGATGCGGTGCTTTCCTGTGCCGCAGTGGAGGAGATGATTTGGTAGGCGGGGGTCGGTGATTTCTGTGTGGTCAGAGCAGTCGCACTTCTTCGGCGTTGAGAACGGGAGGCCAAGCCGAAAGCGCACGGCGTTGGCGAAGTGCACGGGTCCTACACGTCTGTTTGGGGCAATGGGGATAGCGGTTAGCCAGTCACCGGTTCCGTAACCTGTCAGGGAGAACATCCTCTGCGTATGGCCTGAGAGGGGGTTCGGCTTCATGTTCCTCGTGCACTGGACCTGCACGGCATATCTGCTACCGTGGACCTTCAAACCAAGCACATGCTGGAGCCTTATGTCCGAGGGTGACAGCCGCTCCTTCTCTAGAATCTCCCTCGCGTCCCCTGGCAACGCCGCTTCGCACTCGGTAAGCCATGTGTGCAGTGGCGTCGTATCGTCCCGTGGCAAGAGCATGTGGTTCCTCGCCTGAGTCAATGCATTCTCTGGGTCTAGCTCAAGGGAGGAGAGGAAGAGCGCAGCCTGGAGGAAACTCGCCGTAAAGCCGTATACCCCTTCCACTAAGGGGTCCGTGATGCCGATGCCACCTAGTGACGGAGGTAGGAAGGCCTGCGCCCAGACGCGCGCTTGTTCGGCTCTGCCCGTTGGAACGCGGATACCACATGATACCAGCAGCGCCGTTAGCAGGTCCTGTCCCCACTGACTCCAGCTGTCTCGGGGGAGTAGGTGGAGTGGCGTCGTTCTGATGAGGTAAGCCACACGCCTGGAGATGCAGCGCGTGACTAAGAGCGACGCTACCTGGGGGTCAGCTTGTTCCAGGAGAGGCAGCGGCCTCGCCATCTCTTCCAGCTGTCCGGACAAAAATCTGGCCGCCCCCGAGTCGGGCCCCAGGTAACTGCCCAGGAGCCGCACCCCATCTGCTGAATACGGCACGCCTGGCGGAAGTGTTGTCTGATCAACCGTGTGCGAGCTCCAGGCCACGCACTTCTGTGGGCTGTGCCTCAGTCCCAGGCATGCCAGTTTGTCTGTGAAGAACGAAAAAGTTGCAACAGTTCGAGCAGTTTCCCCAAGGAAAGTGACGTCATCCGCGTAAGCCATGCAGAGTACATCCGGATGTGCCTGCTGTTTCTCGAAGTGTGGGGTGTATTCCCGCCGCAAACAGGAGTGGTCCAAGTGGGTCGCCCTGGCGAACCCCGCGTTCGCTTTTTAAAGGTACGCTGTTGAAGTTTGCATCCAGGTACAGCAGCGACGGGTTACCGTAGGTCAGCTTGACTAACGGGAGCAGTGGCGAAAGGCTGGGGTCGTGTAACGTACTGGCGATGGCTTGTCGTGAAATACTGTTGAATGCGTTGGAGATGTCCGTTTGCAGTATCAGACTGTTGGGACGGGCGTCCAAAAATGCACGGGCAGCGTGGATGACCGCCTCCGCCCCCCCCCCCCCGGCACAGCCACCCCGTATTGAAGTGGTAGAAAGTACTCGCGGGCAGATTCTCCCATGACTGTCAGGGCAGCCTTGGCAGCAAGCCTGGTCAGGCATTCGCCTATTGCGATTGGCCGAGCGCCTCCACCCGGTTTGGCCAAAGCAACGAGCCGCGACGCCGTCAGCAGGTCTGCCACCGCGCCTGGTAAATTTCCTCCCAGCACTGTATTTACCAAAGCGTGCAGATGGGTGCTGACAAGTGCGTTGGTGACTGCCGCGTCGCGCAGGTGCTCGAATGTCGTGCCAGACGGCCCAGCCCCCACTCCATTGTCGCATCTTCCCAGCATTTTAGCAAATTCAGCGTGGGTGATGGTCAACTTCGACCCACGTGTGTCAGGCCAGGTTGTCGTCGCGTGTACAGCTGGCGGATGTTTTTGGCGAAGTTCGTCCATGATTTCTGGACTAGGTGTGCACACAGGAGTTGACTCCAGCGCCAACACTGCGCGTCGGAGACTGCCGCGTTTCGCCAGGCCCTCGGCTCGGCTGATGACTCCAGTCATGTCTGGCTGGTGACGGGGCGGTGGAGGGGTGTTGATTGCCTCGACCGCGTCTTGGTACAGCTGCTCCCATTCGCCACGCTGGAAGGCTCGGAGCCGAGCCTTGATCTGGGGCCAGTTCGGGCGTCGGGATGAGGTTTGGCGCAGTGTCAGGCGTGGGAGAAAAAGCAGCAGGCGCCAACCCGTTTCGGATTCCGGGTTTCGCGACAGATGGAGTAACGGGGTCAATATTGCCAGCGAGAACAGCTGGCACAGATTGGGCGGTAAACGTCGTGCCAGGGTAGGTTGTCGACTGTCGCTTAGTGATGAAATTTCCCAGTTCGCGATGTCGGCGAACAAGTTCGCACGCTTCGCCAGTTCGTCAGCTGAAAAATAGCGGGGGTTTGGAGGGGTCTGTCTGGCCGCTGAATTTGCATTCGCGCTTCGATTTCGTTGTGCGCGGCTCGTCCCCCTGGACGAGGCGCCGGTTGGATTTACGGCCGTTTGATCGACATCCGACGGTCCCTGGTCTGCTTTGTGGCGTTGCCCCGGCTCCTCTCTTACTCCCCCCACCGTCTCTCACATCCTGTCTTCTCCCTCCCCTTCGCTATCTTCGCTAGCTGGGAGAGTCTCTTCACTATATGTAGGGTCTGCATTTTCATCGGCCTCATTAGCTCTCTCCAGCGCTGTTAAAGCCCTTCGTCCCGCTGCCTGGTAACCGTTCTCCGGACCGCCCGCCATCCCGCTAGCCGTCTGTCTCCTCACTTCGCGGTCTCTTTGCTCTCGCGATGGTGATTGCTGGTGCTGACGAGCCGTCGCCAGAGCTCGCTGCCTCCTGGTCGGCTGTGGTCGCCAAGCCCCCGTCGGAACCTGAAGAGGCGACCATGGCGATGAAGCCCCCTCGCCCTCCAGCTCCGAAGCTCGCGTCAGCAGCCTCTGAAATGCCTCTTCCCCTCGCACCCGATGCTCCTGCTGCTGTGACTGCCCTTGTCCAGTCTGCGCTTGTTGCGGCTCCCCCCCTTCCAGGCTGCTGCTCCTGCTCCGCCGGCTGATTCTGCTGCACCACCGGGACCTGCGCTTGCTGGCGCGGTTGCTGATCCCCCGATTCCCGTCTCTGGCGCGCACGTTGCGCCGTCCGTTTCTGCCCCCGCCGAGCCTGCTCCGGAGTCTGCTTTGCCGCCAAAGGCGGAGTCCGCCACCACTGGCGCCCCGGCTCCGTTGGTTTCGCCCGCTGTGGCGCCAGCTGGTGCGCCGGCGGCCCCGGCAGCTCAGCCGCCGCGCCCCCCGTCACCTGACCGTCGACTGTCTCGGCCCCATTCCCCCGCGCCCCAGCAGGAGCGTAGGTCGTCTCGCCGCCGGCGTGACTCACCGCGGCGTTACCAGCAGCAGGCGCACTGGCCTGCGCACCCTGGCGGCCAGGGGGACTGGAGGGGTCCCCGCGGGCGCGGCGGTGGTGGGGGGTATCGTCCGCCTGTGACGATGGCGGATCTTCAGCGGGAAGTGTCGAGGGCTGTTCGTGAGGAGAGGGCAGCGCAGAGCCAGAGTAGTTCGCTGCGCGCATCGCCGGCCCGCGAGGCCCCTCGTTCGGCTGCGCTCCTCCTGAATCCGCAGCCGGTTGCTGCGCCTCCCCCTCAGATCCAAGCGCCGCCAGCTCCTTCTCCCGCGGTAACGGCACCTGCTCCTGGCTCTCGTCTCCATCTGCCGCCTGTTCCGCCCGTTGCGGGAGTGGAATTTGTAGCCGCGGGTGGCGGTTCGTTGGTGGCACCGTTTGCTCTCCCAGTTGGTGCAGAGGAGCCGTTCCAGTTCCTGGCGGAGGCCCTCCAGCCTCCGCAGACACGTGTTCCCGAGGCGACCCTCGGACAGCTCCACCGCCTTGCTGACAGTCTCCACGCGCTGTTGCTGATTCTGGTGCTGGCCCACTCGTCTCTCCCTGTGATCCCTCCTGAGACCTTCCGTGCTCGCCAACGTGACCCTTGCCTGGACGCGGCGGACCAGCTCGCGGTGCTGCTGGCGCCCGTGTTGGTTGCGCCCGCGGAGGGTGGCGCTGCTGCTGCGGGACAGCTTGACGAAGCCGTCCGGGGCTTGAGGAGGCACCTGCGCGCAGGATCTGGAGCCGCGGCGATCGGCGCAAGCACGCTAGTGGTCCGGGAGCTGTGGCGCTCCCTGACGGGCATTCTTCACGCCCTCGGAGCTCACCGCATGTAGATGCGGGCTCCGGTTGCCCCATTGTGGTCATGTGTGTCTAATGGGCAGTAGGATCCGCCATTGAGTGTATGTCCTTGCTTATTATAAATCGCTTGTGTTTGCACTTGCCGCCACACAATGAAGAAGAGAGGCCAAGAAGGCCCCTTATATAGCTAGAAGGCCAACGGCAGAGGGCTGAGGGCAGAGGGCAGAGGGCAGAGGCTAGGGTCCTCTCTCTCTCTCTCTCTCGCTCTCTCGAACGAGCGAAAATTTTACTGCCGCCACACAATGAAGAAGAGAGGCCAATATAGCTAGAAGGCCAACGGCAGAGGGCTGAGGGCAGAGGGCAGAGGCTAGGGTCCTCTCTCTCTCTCTCTCTCTCTCTCTCTCTCTCTCTCTCTCTCTCTCTCTCTCTCTCTCTCTCTCTCAAGCAGTCCTGCATTGATGTGTTGCAAAGGTACAAGCAAGGCAGCGGCAGTCCTAGCAAGCAAGTTAACCTAGGCATGCAGAGATAACAACCGACTTAATCACAGGCATGGCATCCGCTGTACTAGGCTGCAAGGCGACCACACTCAGCCTTGGGGCAAGACCACTGCTGGCCTGCTCAGACCTTCACCAGAGCCTGCATCCCCTCCTGCCTAGTCCAGCCGAGGGCGGTCTCATGCGGTTGAGCCAGCCCAACTGCAGTCGGCCCGGCCCTTTACTCCCCTAGGTCGAGTAGTTGGGCCATGTCGTCCTCGAGGACCTGCCAGAGGTCCCCGAGGCTTGGTTCCCACGGGTCAGCTGCTGCCTGGGGGTGTGCCGCCTCGAGTGCCCTGTTGGACTTGGCCATCAGGGCATTCGCTTGGCAGCGCTGGAGCATGACCGACCACCTCTGTCGGTAATGCGCCGTGATCCGAGAGGCCACGGCAGGAAGTCTCCCCTGCCGGTGCTTCTTCTTTGCTGCCTGTGTGCCCAGGAGGCGTAGGAACCGCTGGGTATCCTTAGCCAGTGCCCCGTAGGTCTCCACCGCCAAACCGAACACCCCTACAAAGCCGGGGCGCCCCTCGTACAGGCCCCGCTTCACCCTGGCCGCGTCCTCCGCCGCCCAACCTGGTGCTTTGACTGCCCTCTTGTCGCGTCGCTGCAGGACAGGATCAGTGACCGTCACGTCCGTGACGTATGTCTCGTTGGACTCCTTGTCCCGAATCACCAGGTCCGCTCGCTTTTGGTTAGTGATAGGCGAGAAGGCCGCTGACTCGTGTAGGGTAGTGTAGTCCGCTTCCTGAGCCATACGCAGCGCCGCATACACCAGGGCGTTGTGGGTGTTTGTTCTGTCCCCTCCGTCGGCACACCGCAGCAGGTGGTTCGGTAGGCTCCTATCTGTGATGTCCGACCGCTTGCCCTTGCAGGGGCACTTCTCCGTCACGGCCAGGGGCAGTCCCAACCGAAACCCAAGCGCAACTGCAAACTGGCCTGGTGAGAAAGTGAGGTCTCCTCTCGTGGGGATGGCGTGCAGCCAGTCCCCCGCCCCCACCCCCTGTAAACTGATGAGGCGGATCACGTGGCCGTTGTCCACACCGGGCTTGTCCTTCCTTGTGTCGCCCACCAATTCCGCTGCCCTGTCCTGGTTGATGTGCCTCGATAGAAGTAGCTGTAGGTGCCCTTTCCCGTCCCCCTCTCAGGGCGGGCATCCAGGAATGCTCTGGCCGCATGGATCACAGGTGGGTGGGTGGGGTGGGTCCCGTCTCTCTCTCTCTCTCTCTCTCTCTCTCTCTCTCTCTCTCTCTCTCTCTCTCTCTCTCTCTCTCTCTCTCTCTCTCTCCCTCTCTCTCTCTCTCTCTCTCTCTCTCTCTCTCTCTCTCAAGCAGTCATGTATTGATATGGGTCACAAAGGTACAGGCATGGCAAGTGGTGGTAACTAGCAAGACTAAACATGGAAGTAACCAGGGAACCAGAACTAACATGCAAAACAGAGCAAGCCTGTCCAGCAGAAGCACACCGATCACCTAGCACCCAGAGCAGCCCGGTCCACAGCAGCACATGTCACTGAGACAACCCCACATTCCACCCATCCCTTGTACCTCCCATACCATAGGACCACCCCGTATCCTCCTTCCCCCCGATGCTTCCCCACACCTTCCCTGAGACGGCCTCCATTTCCTTGTCCCCCCTGGAACCTCCATCTCTCTCTCTCTCTCTCTCTCTCTCTCTCTCTCTCTCTCTCTCTCTCTCTCTCTCTCTCTCTCTAATGGTCCGTATATTGATGGAGTTGGAAGGTACAGACATGCAAGATATGGAATGCGAGGTCTAGCTAACCAAACAAACAAACAAGACCAACCAGTCACACAACTACCACACCACCGCCCTCTCTAGAGCTCCAGAAGAGGCTCAACTACCGCGAAGCAGTCCCCAAGGTGCAGCTCCTGCCCTATGCCACCCACAGGTGGGTTTTCTGCCGCCGCTGCCTCGCCCAAATTAAGGAGGAGTCCCACGGATTGTGCTCTCTGCAGGGCCACCGACCACCGTTGCCTGAATTGGTGCAGAAACTTGGCGGCGTAGTAGGATTTTGAGTCGGCGTTGAAGTGGCGCCGAGCCGCTGTGTCTTCCAGGAGCTTGAGGAAGATAGGTACCTCGGTGCAAGGACAGCCGTAGGTGTCGACTGCTAGGGGGAAGAAGCCAACCGTCTTGGGGCGGTTGGCGTAATGCTTGATTTTCTTGTCGGCCTGCTCACGTGCCACCCATCCCCTGCCCTTCTGTGCTTCCGGGTCCCTAGTGCTGATAGGGTCAGTGATGGTAACGTCGCAGATGTAAACCGCCCCACTGCTTCTATCGCTCATGGTGAAGTCGGCGGTTTGCTCCTCGATAGGGCAGTAGGCCGCTGACTCCCTATGTACTATAAACCCCGCGTCTTGCGCCATGCTAACGCAGGCGTCTCGCAGCTCGTTGTGCGTGTTCGTGCGATGCTTGCCTGTGCCGCAGCGGAGCAGGTGGTTCGGGAGGCGGGGGTCAATGATAGCCGTGTGTTCCGCGCAGTCACAGTTTTTGGGAGTGGAAAACGGTAGGCCAAGCCGGAAGCGTACAGCGTTGGCAAAGTGCACTGGCCCTATCCGCCTTGTGGGAGCGATGGGAATCGCGGTGAGCCAATCGCCTGTGCCGTAGCCAGTGAGTGAAAACATCCGCTGCGTGTGACCCGCAAGCGGATTCGGCTTTATACGCCTCGTCGCCCGCACCTTGACTGCGTATCTGCTTCCGTGGACCTTGAGTCCTAGCACATGCTGGAGCCGGATGTCAGATCGCTCGAGCCGCTCCTTCTCCAGTATCTCCCGAGCATCTAACAGCAGTGCCTCCTCGCACTCGGTCAGCCAGGTGTGTAGCGGTGTGCTGTCAACTGGCGGCAGTAGCATATGGTTTCGTGCTAGTGCGAGAGCGTTATCCTGTGCTAGCGGTAGAGAGCTGATATAGAGCGCCGCCTATGTAAAGCTTGCTGTGAAGCCTCTCAACTAGTGGGTCAGTGATGCACAGGCCTCCTAACGATGGCGGCAGCGACGCTTGTCGGTTCGACAGGTCGGGACGCGGATATTGCACGAAGTGAGGAGCGTGGTGAGCAGATCCCTACCCCACTGGCTCCATTTGTCACAGGGGAGGAGATGGAGTGGTGTCGTCCTGGTGAGGTATGCAACTCGTCGCGAAATGCATCGTGTGAGTAGCAGTGCTGCAACCTGGGGGTCTGCTCGCTCGAGTAGGGGTAGGGGCTTTGACATCTCGGCGAGTTGTCCCGCTAGGAACTGAGCTGCGCCGCTTTCCGGCCCCACGAAGCTACCCAGCAGCCGCACGCCATCTTTAGAGAAAGGTACTCCTGGCGGAAGGTAAGCTGTGTCGATCGCGCTTGAACTCCAGGCCGCACATTTCTGTGGGTTATGCTCAAGGCCCAGGTGCGCCAACTTGGCCGTGAAGTGTTTGAATGCAGCTACAGTGCGGGATGTGTCACCCAGGAAGGTGACATCGTCCGCATACGCCAAGCACAGCACGTCAGGGTGTGCTTCGGCTGTTTCGCGAAGTGTGGCGTGTATCCCTGCTGCAAACAGTAGCGGCCCAAGTGGATCAACTTGGCGCACGCCGCGTTCATTTGTTAGTGGTTTGTTGTTGAAGTTCGAATCTAGTAGTAGTTGCGACGGGTTACCGTATGTCAGTTTCACGAGCGGCAGCAGTGGCGAGAGGGCGGGTTCGTGTAACGCGTCGGCGATGGCCGTTCGCGAAATGCTGTTGAACGCATTTGAAATGTCGGCTTGTAGGACCAGGCTGTCTGGGCGGGCATCCGCGAAAGCCCTGGCTGCGTGGATTACTGCTTCTGCTCCACCTAGAACTGCCACCCCGTACTGCAGCGGTAGGAAGAAATCGCGGGCCGGTTCTCCCATGATTAACAAGGCAGCCTTCGCTGCCAGCCTCGTCAGGCATTCGCCGATTGCGATTGGCCTAGCCCCTCCCCCTGGCTTGGCGAGGGCTATGAGTCGCGACGCCGTCAGCAGGTTTGCAACCAAGCCTGGCAATTTCCCTCCCAGCATAGTGTTGACCAAGGCGTGCAGATGGGTGCTGACCATTGCGTTGGTGATCGCCGCATCGCGCTGGTGCTCGAATGTCATCCCTGACGGTCCGGCTCCGACACCATTCTCGCATCGTCCCAACATTTTTGCGAAGTCAGGGTGGGGGGTTGACAGCTTTGACCCCTGTGGCTCTGGCCACGTCACTGCCTTGTCTGCAGCAGGTGGGTGCTTTCGGCGTAGCTCCTCCAATATTTCCGGGCTGGGTGTGCAGACGGGCGTTGACTCCAGGGCCAGCACGGCTCGGCGCAGACTGCCACGTTTCGCTAGGCTCTCCGCACGGCTGATGACACCCGTCGCATCTGGCTGATGTCGTGGCGGGGGCGGTGTGTTGACTGCGTTCAACGCGTCCTGGTACAGCTGATCCCAATCGCCACGCTGGAAAGCTCAGAGCCGACCCTTGACACTTGGCCAGTTCGGACGTTGTGGCGAGGTCTGGCGAAGTGTCAGGCGTGGGAGAGACAGCAGCAGGCGCCATCCCGTTTCCGAATCAGGGTTTCGTGACAGGTGGTGTAACGGTATCAGTAGCGCAAGCGAAAAAAACTGACATAGGTTTGGCGGTAAATGCCGTGACGGTGGAGGCTGACGACTGTCGCATAGTGCTGCAATGTCCCAATTAGCGATGGCTGCAAACAGGTCTGTCCGCTTCGCTAGCTCGTCTGGTGAAAAGTAGCGAGGAATTGATGCTGATGGGCGCGTCGCGGTACCGGCATTGGCGGTTCGATTTCTCCAAGCGCGGCTCGACCTCATTGGTGGGCTCGAGGTTGGGTTTGCATTCGTCCGATCGGCATCGGACGGTGGTCGAGCCATCCGTGGCACTTGCGAGTCTGCGTGCCCCACTACCACTTCCCTTCTCCTTGGTCCTTCTCTCGCCATGCCTTCATCCTCCGTCTCCTCGTCCTCGCTCTCGGGAAGGGCCTCTTCCCTATAAGATGGGTCCTCTAGCTCGTCTTCGTCATTAGTTTCCTCCTCGTTGTTTAAAGCCGTTCGTGCCGCCGCCTGATACCCGTTCTCCGGTCCTCTGCCTGTTCCGCTTGCAGTTTGTCTCCTCGCCCTGCGGCTTCCCTGCTCCAGGGATGGTGATTGCCGGTGCACCTGAGCCGTCGCCAGAGCTCGTTGCCGCCTGGTCGGCTGCGGCCGCCAAGCCTCCGGCGGAGCCCGAAAGGGCGATTATGGCGACGAAGCCGCCTCTACCGCCGGCTCCGAAACCCGTGACAACAGTATTTGAAAAGACTCCTCCCCACGCACTCGCGGCTCCCCTTGCCGGGTCGGTGGCTGGCCCGTCTGCTCCTGCTGCTGTTCCGTCTGCTCCGCCTGCGGCCCCTGGCCCCCTGGCTCCCCTTGTCGAGCCGTTGGCGTCTACCCCTGCTGGGGGTGTTGCGGATCCCCCCGCACCTGTTCCTGACGCCCCAGTTGCACCGCCCACTTCTGTCCCCGGCGTGCCTGCTCCGGCCTCTGCTTCGTCACCGAAGGCAGCGTCCGCCACCACTGGCGGACCGGCTCCGTTGGTTGCGCCCTCGGCGGCGGGTCAGTCCGCACCTGCTGTGACGCCGATGGCCCCGGCAGGGCAGCCATCACGCCCTCCGTCACCCGACCGTCGCTCGTCGCGCCCCCATTCCCCCGCGCCCCAACAGGAGCGCAAGTCGTCTCGTCGCCGGCGCGAGTCTCCACGGCGATACCAGCAACAGTCGCACTGGCCTGCTCACCCCGGAGGTCAGGGGGATTGGAGGGGTCCCCGTGCTCGCGGCGGGGGTGGGGGGTACCGCCCGCCCGTAACGATGGCGGATGCTCAGCGGGAAGTGTCGAGGGCGGTTCGTGAGGAGAGGGCGGCGCAGAGCCAGAGCAGTTCGATGCGCGCTCCGCCGGCCGACGAGGCTCCTCGTCCGGCTGTGCTCCCCGCGAGTCCGCAGCCTGTCGCTGCGCCTCCACCTCAGATCCATGTCTCGCCGGCTCGTTCTCCCGCTGTCTCGGCTCCTGCTCCCGGCTCTCGTCTCCATCTGCCACCGGTTCCTCCCGTTGCGGGAGTGGAGTTTGTGGCCGCGGGTGGTGGCGCGGCGGCGGCTCCGAATGCACTTCAAGTTGCCGCCGATGAGCCGCTCCAGTTCCTGGCGGAGGCACTCCAGCCCCCGCAGACCCGTGTTCCCGAGGCGACTCTCGGACAGCTCCATCGCCTCGCTGATAGTCTCCACGCGCTGCTGCTGATTCAGGTGCTAGCCCACTCGTCTCTCCCTGTGATCCCTCCTGAGACCTTCTGTGGCCGCCAGCGTGACACTTGCCTGGACGCGGCGGACCAGCTCGCAGTGCTGCTGGCGCCCGTGCTGGCTGCGACCGCGGAGGGTGGCGCTGCTGCTGCGGGACAGCTTGACGAGGCTGTCCGGGGCTTGAGGCGGCACTTGCGCGCAGGATCTGGAGCCGCGGCGATCGGCGCAAACACGCTTGTGGTCCGGGAGCTGTGGCGCTCCCTGACGGGCGTTCTTCATGTTGTGTGATGCAATCATATGCATTCACGTCTGTCTGCCTCCCATCATGTGTTCGTGCGCTGCATGCGTGGTGTGAGCGTGTGCAAGAATTTGTGTTTCGTGCGGTTTGGTTTTTCTGAGTGTGTGTGAATGTTATTTGGCTTGAGCAGATATCTGAAGTGACTCCTCTGCTCAAGAGCTTTCCGACGAACCAAGTATCGCTTCAATCGGAGCACGAACAAGAAAGTTACGAACGTTGGAGTTCGTATGCTTTTCATATTTGATTGTGGCAACTGTGGGAAGTTGTGGGGTTGACTCAATATGGGGTACAGACTTTTGGGGGTTGGGAAATTCGTCTTTTCTACTGTAGTTGCTGCCAAATGGTTGGGAGAAACCAAACCAGGTTGGCAAGTGTGGCCAAGTTGGGTTGAGGTGGATTGTGGAGGCTGGGATAGTGACAAAGGTCAAAGTTGGGTTGCCTATGGGGAAGGGAATTGTGTGGCATGGGGTTTCCTTGGTTGGGGACTCTCTTGGGACCTTCCCTCTCGTCTTCCTCATCCCTTCCACCTGGTTTAGTGCTACTCTGATTCTCTTGTGTGAACTATTGTGAGACTCTTGTGATTGAGTTAAGATTCTATGGTAGCATACCCCCTAGTGCGCCGAAATTGATAAGTCAAGAAATACTTCACCTTATCCTACGATTCAAATTGGGAATTGTAGCCACAGACTAGGGCTACAACATATCTGAGTTTGGTGAAGTTTTGACGGTGCGTTTTTTGTCGACGGCATTTCTTGTGAGCGCGACGATTCTGTCCAGAAATTGAGTCCAGCGATTTTGTGATATTTCGGCCCCTAATCTTCGTAGACCTCGTCCTTCGTCTCTAGCAAGTGGTATCAGAGCTGATTAAGGACCTTGTGGGGAGTCTTCTAAAGTGTGAAGACCCTCCTAGACCCACCATGGCCTGTGGGCGTGCCTAAGTGGAGTTCTGGAGGATGCATTTGACTTCCGCTAAGGGGAAACTCTGCCGAAATTTCGTTGGCGCCGACACTTGTGAAGATTGTGTGGATCTACATTGTGACCAGCAAAGGGGGGAGCTGAAACCTCTGATTGGGAGCAGAGAAGATGAAACAAGGGAGTGGAGATGCAGCTGAGAAGAGGAGTGAACCGCCACCATCCAAGATCGAAGCTTTGGATGGCTCCAACTATGAGGAATGGAGCGGGCGGATGCGGAGCGCCTTCAAGCGCTACAAGCTGCTGAAAATTGCAATGGGAGAAGAGAAGATGCCGGGGGAAGGAGATGTACGACCTCATCCTCCAATCGGTCAACAACGACATGTTCCAGCACATTAAGGATTTGGTGGAGTTGGATGATTCCGGACCGAATGCATGGAAGCTGCTACGCGACGTGATTCAGCCGAACACGCTGCCGATGGTGATTGTGTTGGAGAAGGAGTTGGCTGCCCTCTCTATGAAACCGGGAGATGATGTGAAACCGGTCCTTGATAAGATCAAGGACACCTATGCGAGGATGGCAGCGGCGGGCAGCGAAGTGTCGCAAATGCAACAGTGCACCAAGATCATCTCGGTGCTCGACAACTCGTGGGACAACCTCATCCCCACCCTCAACGTTCAGCAGGACAAATGGACGCCTGAGTGGCTACGGCAGCAGATTCTGCAGGAGGACTTCCGCAGGCGCCACACGGGAGGTGGTGCTGCCAACAAAACTGCTGAGGGGTATGGAGCTGCAGGAGGCAGCAGAGGAAGAGGGGGAGGGAGAGGCCGAGGCCGTGGGAGAGGCTTTGGCAGAGGGAGAGGCCGAGGTGACTACAATGAGGGGCATGGGAGCTCTGGTGGCAGGGGGAGCACCCGAATGGAGGGTGCGTGCTGGTACTGCAAGAAGGTTGGACACCCATGGTTCAAGTGTTTCATCCGGCCTGAGGGATGGGCGCCTCCAGGCATGAAGCCGCCAAGTGGTGAACGCGCACGAGGTGGCGGTGTGCAAGGTTCAGGTGCACAAGGTGATGGTGCACAAGGTAAATTTGACCCTGGGATGTTCCTCATGGTTGAGGATGTGAAAGGAAGTGAGGGTGATGTGGGTTCTGTTGGGAAGGTTGTGATGCACCCCCTCACTCACTGGGTGATCGATTCAGGTTGCACAAGTCACATGACCCCACGGGCAGATTTGCTTGACGAGGTAAAACCCCCTGGGAAGATAAAGTTTGTGGCTGCCGCTTCAGGTGCTTTGCTCCCTGTGATTGGTGTTGGGAATGCCAAGGTCATGGGAGCCAATGGGGGGCTTGTGGGGCTGGGGAATGTGCTGTTGGTTGAAGGTTTGTCCGCTAACCTCCTCTCTGTGCGCCGGCTGCAGAAAAGCAAGGCCAAAGTGACTTTCGGCCCAACCAGCTGTCGTGCAAAGCTTGGGAAGTTGCTGCTGTGGGACTTGGAGGAGAAGAGCAGCTGCATCAAGGACCTGTGGCAGCTGCCCATCATCCCTTGGAATGGGAAACCACCAGCAACGGCAGCGGCTGCAGCAACGGCTAAGGTAGCTGCAGGGGGAGAGAAGACTGCACCAACTGCTAGGGCCCTGGATGCAGTCAAGAAGGTGCAGCAGTCACAGCAGCCACATGGTGAGGTGCTTGCTGGTGTGGATGCGACAGCTGCATGGGCAAAGGCTTCATCTGGGAGTGGTGAGGCCGATTGGGAGACATGGCACGAGAGGCTGTGTCATGTGAACTTTCCTATGCTGCAGAAGTTGGTTAAGGATGGGAGCTTGAAGGGGTTGGAGGTGAAGGGGGCAGCGAAGGAGATTGGGAGCTGCCCTACATGCCTTGAGACCAAGTTCACGAAATTTCCCTTCAGCAGCAGCACGGGACCAGCCAAAACACCACTCGCGCTTGTGCACATGGATGTGGTGGGGCCTACGAGAGCCCTTTCTCTCTCGGGCAGCCGCTATTTCCTGACCATTGTGGACGACCATACGCGTGCGGTGTGGGTGTACCCTCTCAAGACGAAGGGGGAGGTGGCAGCGGCTGTTCTCAAGGAGTGGATGCCGAGAGCTCAAAGGGAGAGCGGTCATAAGGTGAAGGTGATCCGCACCGACAACGGAGGGGAATTCATTGGCGCTGATTTTGAGGCGGTGCTGAAGAAGAAGGGGATCCAGCATCACCTCACAGTGCCCTACAACCCTCAGCAGAACGGCGTGGCTGAGCGGTTCAACCGGACCCTGCAGGAAGGTGCTCGCACTCTCCTTGGGCGTGTAGGGCTGCCGGATCCGTTTTGGGTGACTGCACTGCGGCAGGTCGCCCTTGTGAAGAACAGGGTGCTGGCGACTGTGGGGGACAAGCAGTGGGTCCCCTACACCAAGTGGTATGGGAGTGCACCAGCAGTCAACATGCTGAGAGCCTTCAGGTGCATGGTGGTGTTTCATGTGCCTAAGGAGAAGAGGGGAAAGCTGGAAGCTTCTGGGAGATGGGGTGTGCACTTGGGGCTTGCTAAGGATCACAAGGGCTGGTTGATATGGGATTTGACCAGCCAGCAGCTGACTGTGTCAAGGGATGTGAAGTTCCTTGAATCCTTGTACTATAAGGAGTGGAAGCAGCAGCAGCAGAAGCTTCCTACTACACCGCTGATCATTGAGGCCGATGAGGTGCAGCGGCCTTCGAGACAAGTGCAGGTCACTGTCTGAGGAGGAGATCTCTGGGGTGACTGAGGATGGGGGAGAACCTGAGGTGGAGGAGCAGCAGCAGCAGCAAGGTGCTCCACAAGGTGCCGCACGTCCGGCTGACCGTCCTAGGAGGGATGTGCGCCCTCCTAACCGGCTGACCTATCCGAGCTTTGGCAAGCCAAAGGTGGTAAGGGCTGGGAGTGTGGCTGAGCAGTGTGATGAGGATGAGATAGCACACTGCTACTGGGCAGCCGTTCCTGAGCCCAAGACGCTAGCTGAAGCATTGAGCGGGCCGGATGCTGAAAAATGGAAGCAGAGTGTGAAGGAGGAGTATGACTCTCTGCTCGAGAACGAGACGTAGGAGCTGTGTGAGCTGCCACCTGGGAAGAAGGCCATCTCTTCCAAGCTGATCTTCAGGCATAAGTACGGACCAGATGGCGAGCTAACCCGCTACAAGTCAAGGCTTGTGGCTAAGGGGTTTCAGCAGACAAAGGGGAAGGATTTTGACGAGATCTTTGCTCCTGTAGGGAAAGGCACAACATTGAAAGTGTCACTGGCAATGGCAGCAAACCGTGGATGGCGGGTGAAGCAGATGGACATCACCACCGCCTTCCTCAATGGGATCATTCTGGAGGAGCTGTACATGTTACAGCCTGAGGGTTTGGATGATGGGAGCGGCAGGGTGTGCAGGCTGAAGAAGGCCATCTATGGCCTGAAGCAGGCTCCTCGTGCATGGTACCACAAGCTAGAGGAGACACTGCTGGCTGGGGGGTTCAAGAAGAGTGAGTGTGACCACAGCCTGTTCCTGCTACAAGAGAAGGAGCAGTTTCTCATGCTCCTGGTGTATGTGGACGACATCCTGCTCTTCTCTGAGTCGTCTGCAATGATTGAGCGTGTGGAGGAGATGCTGGAGATGCAGTTCAAGTGTTCCAAGATGGGAGAAGTGAAGTACTACCTGGGGATGCATGTGGAGAGGGACCTTGACAAGGGAGTGTTGAGGTTGCACCAGAGGAAGTACTGTGAGGGGCTGGCCGAGAAGTATGGGCTGCAAAATGGAGGGAAGCCAGCCACCCCACTGCCTTCAGGGTTCACAGTGGAGCCCTGTGCTGATGAGGAGGTGGTGGGTGAGAGTGACAGTAAGCTGTTTCATTCCATGGTGGGGGCACTCAATTATGCGGCTAACCACACGCGGCCTGACATTGCCTTTGCTACATCCAGGCTTGCAAGTGTGGTTGCACGCCCCAGTCATGAGCAGCTAGAAGCGGCCAAGAGGTTGGTCCGCTATGTGAGCGCTACGGCATCAATGGGCTTGGAGTACAGTGCTGTGCGACAGAGGCTGCAGAGAGGTGCAGCTGATTTGGTCAAGGGGGAGATGCTCCTGACCTGCTACACCGACGCCAGCTTCAACTCTGTGAAGGCGGATGGCACTAGCATTGGAGGCTATGTGTGCCTGTTTGGAGGTGGTGCAGTGAGTTGGCGCATCAAGAAGCAGAACGAGGTGGGGCAGTCCTCGTGTGAGACAGAGTACATGGCCGTGCATCATGGGGCAAAGGAGGTGGTGTGGCTGAGGCGTTTGTTGGAGGAGATCGGAGTGTGCCAGAGGGAGCCGACTATGATTTTCTGTGACAATGAGTCGGCGGTGAAGCTAGCGAAGAATGCTTGTCTTCATGGGCTGACCAAACACATCAGGCCTAAGTGGCACTGGGTGAGGAGGCTCCTGGACAAAGAGGTGCGGCTGGAGATTGTGAAGACCCATCAGCAGGCGGCTGACATTCTCACCAAGCGCCTGGCTGAATCTGAGCATTGGAAGGGCATGAAGCTTGCTGGGATGAGTGTGCATTGAGGGTGCATGCTTGATCTATGGCATGTGGGATGATGGTTGGCAGCCAGAGGGGGAGTTTGTTGTGTGATGCAATCATATGCATTCACGTCTGTCTGCCTCCCATCATGTGTTCGTGCGCTGCATGCGTGGTGTGAGCGTGTGCAAGAATTTGTGTTTTGTGCGGTTTGGTTTTTCTGAGTGTGTGTGAATGTTATTTGGCTTGAGCAGATATCTGAAGTGACTCCTCTGCTCAAGAGCTTTCCGACGAACCAAGTATCGCTTCAATCGGAGCACGAACAAGAAAGTTACGAACGTTGGAGTTCGTATGCTTTTCATATTTGATTGTGGCAACTGTGGGAAGTTGTGGGGTTGACTCAATATGGGGTACAGACTTTTGGGGGTTGGGAAATTCGTCTTTTCTACTGTAGTTGCTACCAAATGGTTGGGAGAAACCAAACCAGGTTGGCAAGTGTGGCCAAGTTGGGTTGAGGTGGATTGTGGAGGTTGGGATAGTGACAAAGGTCAAAGTTGGGTTGCCTATGGGGAAGGGAATTGTGTGGCATGGGGTTTCCTTGGTTGGGGACTCTCTTGGGACCTTCCCTCTCGTCCTCCTCATCCCGTCCACCTGGTTTAGTGCTACTCTAATTCTCTTGTGTGAACTATTGTGAGACTCTTGTGATTGAGTTAAGATTCAATGGTAGCATACCCCCTAGTGCGCCGAAATTGATAAGTCAAGAAATACTTCACCTTATCGTACGATTCAAATTGGGAATAGTAGCCACAGACTAGGGCTACGCATCCATTCTCCTCCGCTTCCTCCCGACGCACCTGATCCTGAAGACGATGAGAATTGGTGGAACGGTGATTCGTGGGAGTCTCCTCCCTAGTCCGGGACGTTGTGGGGTCGGGACTGGGACATCCGGTCCGATTTCGTTCTGGACGTTCTTCGCTGGGAGCGGCGCATGATCGGGGTTGGCGAGTGTCTCTCCCATGTTGCAACCGCACTGGAGCAGTTGCATGCTGGTCTGGAGGCGCGGAATCTAGTGCTCCGGGATCCCCAGCTGACGGAGCCCCAGCAGGGCCTTGTGCGTGAAGCTGCGGCGCAGGGTCTTTGGCGCCTCCTCCGGTTGCCTCTGGAGTCCGAGCGCCCTGACGAGAACGAGGGGCCGGGCGCGAGGGCTTTCCGCAGGGTAGCCACGGCTGCCGAAGAGGCTCCCCTCCAGCTCGTGCCTGCGCTCGCGTCCTTGCTCCGCTGGGTTCGGCGGCGGTTTTACGTGCTGAACCACGTGTAATAACCTGCCCCGTCTGGGCCTTGCTGTTTGCCTTCTTGTTCCCCATCTCCCCTCCCCTCTCCTACTTACCTTGCCCTGGTTGCCAGGGCTTGTCTAGTGCTGCATGCTTGTTATGATGTGCTAGTGATGAATGCAGCTGATTCCTTGCCACCCCTCACGCGCGGCCGAAGGTTGTGTAGAGAGAGACAGATGCTGCAGGTTGTGTAGTTTCGGCGGCGGTCGCGCTAGCGGGGTGCTGCTGTAACAGGGACAGGAGGGCCTTGACTTGGTCCGGGGTCAACGCCTCGGTCAAGGCTTGGTCAGCCGTCGCGTCAGACGAAGCGGCCGTACGACGCCTCTGGCGCTGACGCAACGGCCGGCCGGAGGCGTGTGCCGCTGGCGCGTGCTCCGCGTCAGTGGCATGTGTCGCCACGTTCGCTACAGGCGCCACAGGCGCCACTGGCGCCACAGGTGCCACTGGCGCCGAAGGGTGCTGGGGGTGCTGCTTGGCGTTTTTTTTTACTTCGAGCCCGCCCAGTAGCATGTCCACGGCGGTCGGGCCGGATGTTTTGCCGTCTGCCCGGTGCTTGTTGCGACGCTCGCCCGTCGTTTCACGGGCGTTACGGTCGTTGTTGGAAATAATCGGGTCGTTGGCGACGTTGTTGTTAGCACGGTTAAGTGTCGGCGTTGCAGCCATAGTTGAGCGGTTTTGGTTAAGGATGTCGGCTAATAAAGTTGAAGGGGAAACGCCTCTAGGCAAAGAGCGAGTTCTCCCAAGCTTGAACAGTAAAACTAGAAGTGAGCTTGAGAAACTAGAGTTGTATGAGCCGTTGGAAAAATGAGAGACGTGGGTGGAGGGAAATGAGCTCCAACCCACGATTTGTAGTTGGAGAAGGGCGTTTACTGCGCTTCGACGATGCCAAAACATGCGTTACGAGCAACTGCGCTTTCGAAATACGAAAATTTGAAAAACACTTCATGTGTTTAAGAATTATAATATTTAAAACTTCAAATATTCATCAATTCGTTTGACGAATATGAGAAATGCACTTATCGTTTGGTCGGTCATTGCAGTTCTCCACAGATTCTCACATTTTAAATCATGCTCGTCACAAAAAAACGATGTAGAGTAGCAATGACCAGCAAATGAACAGAAAGCTAAACAAGTACGGTATGATCGTTATGAAAAGATTGTCAAATTTATTAGTACTGTACCCTAAACAAGATTTTTCCAGTTATTTTACAATTTTTTTGCAGATAAATTAGTTTTTCAGTGATTTTTTTTTTGCTTTAGGTCGATTGCAATCGGTTGCTTCGCAACCCAATAAAAAAATACTGGCCAAATCGATCGTAATAGGTTGCTTCGCAACCCAAAAAAATCACACTCTACATTGCGAGCACGCGAATTTGAAGGAGCTTACCCTAACACCCGAGCATCGCCGTTGATCGCACAGCGTCGCCTGATACCTCGAGACTCCTTTCTCTAAGATGACGTCACTCCCGTCTCTTGAGGCCGTCTTTTCGGCAATAGCGATTCCGCCAAATTTCCTCCCGTGGCTCCTCGAATCTGCCGCCGCCATCGTCCTCGCCGTGTCGCAACTGCCTCCGCTCGTGTGGTGGCTGCTGCTCGCGGCGCTGCTGCTGGCGTTTCTCTACAATTGGTTCGACCTGCACGTGGTCATTCCGAACAATACTTTCCAACTCACCCTTATCCTTATCTTCCTTGATTTCCTAGTGCCACGTGGCACTCTACTTTTCTTGCGTTCAATTCCTAGTCCCACGAAGTACTTTCCGACATTCGATCTTGCATGCTATATCAACCTTGCTTGTACTTGCCATAATCAATCAATTCTCATTCAACTCTTCTTTAATTACTCAGTAACTTCTTCGCCTATTTCGCCAATAGTTCTTTCGCCAAAGTCTTCCGCCGCGTTTCATCCTCGACTTAGTCGACCCCGCTAATTCTTTAGCGGACTTAGGCCGTCGGGCCTAACACTTGGTATCAGAGCCTTCGCGGGGAGCGACTTCCAACGAGCGACCGTCGACGACGAGACTACGACGTCATCGTCCCGCGGTGCCGACTTGCAGACTTGGAGTCTTCGAGCGAACATGGACGAAACCATGCACGCTCTCCCCCACGACATGGGCAACACGCTTGCCGAACTCATGCGCCAACTTCAAGAGTTGACATTGGAAAATCGTCAGGTACGAGCTGAAATGCAACAGCTTCGTGAATTGGCTTCTAACCCCCATGGTCATGCCGCACCAACTCTTGCGCCCAACACGTCGACTGGCGCGGAAGCGCTGCCGGAACGTCGAAGCGCGCTCAAGCCGCAGAAACCCGAGTCGTTCGACCCGAGTCAACGCGACGCGAACGTGCGGACGTGGCTCTTCATGCTCAATAACTACTTCTCCGCGAGCGGGGTGCAAGAGGCGGACGCGCAGCAGCGGATCGAGTACGCCGTTACGCTGCTGAGGGGCCCGGCCTTGGAGTGGTGGCGCCAACTCACGCAAACTGCTGTAAGAAGGGCTCAGACGGACGGGCATCAACAGGGCGTGGGGCATGCAGCTGCAACTTCGAGCTTAGGGAGTTTAGCTTTGGGTGTTACCACGGTTCCGACCACATGGGAAGGATTTGAAGCGGCGCTGAAAAGTAGGTTCGATTTGGTGAATGCCTCCGAAGCTGCTAGGAAGCGTCTGCGTCATTTCCGACAGATAGGAAACGTCCAGGAGTACACACGACGGTTCTTGAGCATCTGCAACAAAATAGATGACATCACGGAAGCAGAGATGCGCGATCGCTACCTCGAAGGGTTGAAGTCGGACATAGCGGAAGTTATAGCGATTCACGGGTTGTCCACCTTCGAGTCAGTTGTCGCAGCCGCAGAACGCGTCGACGCAGTACGAAGCCGACGGGGTCGGACCATCGCCCATGGAGATTGGTGCAGTTAACAGTGACGGCTCACAGAAAACGGGATTTAGGGGGAACTGTCACTACTGCAAAAAGTCGGGACACATGAAGCGTGACTGCCCACAGCTTAAGGAGCGGCAGCAGGGAAACGGAAACCGCCAGTAGATAGCGGGTCGCTAGCTGGTGTGGAGGTTCCCGTACCCGCCACGTCTACCAACGCAGAGGAGACGGCTTTGCAGCAGTCATCTACGGAGAACGAGGTAGACACTGTTGACCGACCAGTCGTGCTTCTAGGGAAGCTTCGCGGAGTTCCTGTTAAGATACTCGTAGATAGCGGAGCTAGCCACTCGTTCGTATCTTCATCGTTAGTTAGTCGTCTCCATCTCGAAGCAGATCCGGCAGTCAACTTCAAGGATGCACGCATGGTAGATGGGACGCCTCTCCACATAGGACCGGTCATTCGCAAGTTGCGCGTAGTGCTAGGACCCATCACAGTTAGGCGTGATTTCGACTCTGCGACGCTGGACGGTTACGACTTCATCTTCGGTAGAGATTGGTTGCGGACGGTCAGTACTCAGTTCGATTGGGCTCAGGGAAGCTGCAGCGTCAAGGTAGACGGGGAGTTCCGGGAGCTGCCACAGTGGAGCGATGGGGCCACATCATCCACAGCTAACATTAATGCTGTTCGTGTGCGACAGCTGGTGAAGCGAGCGGCACGGATTTTCGCGGTTTTCCTTGAGGAGGTGGAAGCTGAGGAGGGGAAAGGAGGGAGCGCAGCAGTTAGTGAGAAGACGACTCTTCCTGCTGAGGTGAGTGCACTGTTAGCAGAGTTCGCCGACGTCTTCCCTGACGAGTTGCCCCCAGGGTTACCTCCCAGCCGAGCAGTAGACCATCGAATAGAGTTGGAGCCGGGAAGCAGGCCAGTAGCGAAGCCGCAGTGGAGGTTGAGTCCAGCGGAGACAGAGGAGATGACGCAGCAGGTTAGGCACTTTCTCGCGCAGGGGTTCATACAGCCATCTAGATCGCCTTGGGCAGCACCGATCCTTTTCGCGCCTAAGAAAGACGGAGGGCTACGGATGTGCATAGATTACCGCGCACTGAACGCCGCCACCGTCAAGAATAGATTCCCGGTGCCGAGAGTAGAGGATCTTCTCGATGCAGTGCAGGGCGCTAGAGTCTTCTCAAAGATCGACCTTCGTTCGGATTACCACCAAATTCGTGTAGTTCCAGAGGACCAGCACAAGACGGCGTTCCGTACGAAGCAGGGGTTGTACGAGTTTCGGGTTCTACCGTTCGGATTGACCAACGCCCCAGCGACATTTCAGACGCTCATGAACACCGTCCTCTCAGAGTTCCTAGGTTCGTTCGTTGTAGTTTACCTAGACGACATTCTCATATTCTCCAAGACAAAAGAGGAGCACGTGCAGCACTTGCAGAAGGTCCTCGAGGTTTTACGGAGGGAGCAGCTGTACGCTAAGCAGTCGAAGTGCGAATTCTTTCTCCCAGAGGTCGAGTTCCTAGGACACGTCGTATCCGCTAGTGGCATTAGGACCGACCCGAAGAAGATCGCAGCAGTACAGGATTGGGTAGCACCGACCTCAGTCAAGGAGTTGCAGAGCTTTCTCGGATTCGCCAATTACTATCATCGTTTCGTTCAGGGTTACGCATCGATAGCTAGTCCGCTCACCGACCTACTTCGGAAGGGCGTAGATTTCGATTGGGGTCCAGCGCAGCAGCAGGCGTTCGAGCAGATGAAGCAGTCGCTCACGTCTTCACCGACACTGTCGTGCCCAGATCCCACTCGCCCGTACGTTGTAGTGACCGACGCATCAGATCGAGCCATTGGAGCAGTGCTTCTTCAGGACTAGGGACGCGGGTTGCAGCCGATCGCGTACGAGTCGCGTAAGCTTAGGGGAGCGGAGCTGAACTATCCGATTCACGACAAGGAGGCGCTCGCGATCATCCATGCGTATAAGGTGTGGAGGTGCTACCTAGAGGGGGCAGATAGTGTTATACGCACGGACCACTGTTCGCTTCGTTTCCTCAAGTCGCAGCCGCAGCTGAGTCGTCGTCAGGCTAGGTGGATGGAGTTTATGGAGGGGAGCTTTCACTACAGGATAGAGCACAAGCCAGGCGTGCGCAACCTAGCAGATCCGCTCACTCGCCCTAGTTGCCAGCTCGCTAGCCTCACAGTTACTGCCGGCCATCCACTTCTCACAGCACTCTTCGAGCACGGTTACACAGTAGATCCCGACTTCACAGCACAGCCGCCCGTAGGAGCAGAGGTGCAGGGTAGTGTCTACATACGGAAGGGTACCACACGGATCTGGGTTCCAGCCTACCGCCCTCTTCGACAGCTCCTTCTCTCAGAGGCGCACGACGTAGTTAGTGCAGGTCACTTCGGAGCAGATAAAACGGCTAAGACACTTAGTCGCACGTACTACTGGCCAGGGCTTGCAGCAGACGTAGAGGATTACATTCGCTCGTGCGACACGTGTCAGCGTACGAAGTCCTCTCGACAGCGCAAAGCAGGACTCTTGCAGCCGATTCCACCACCCGACCGCCCTTGGCAGGTAGTTACGATGGACTTCATCATGGCTTTACCGCGCACAGTTAGGGGTCACGACGCCATCTTCGTGGTAGTGGATAAGTTTTCTCGAGCAGCGCACTTTATCCCCACGCACGGCAAGGTTACAGCAGAAGAAGCCGCGACGCTGTTCGTAGATAACGTAGTCCGACTGCACGGGGTTCCAGATTCCATCATCTCAGACCGCGACCCTCGTTTCACTTCGAAGTTCTGGAAGCAGCTTTTCGCACTGTTTGGGACTCGCTTAGCCATGTCGTCTGCGTACCATCCAGAGACAGACGGACAAACTGAGCGTGTGAACCAGACCTTGGAGCAGATTCTTCGCAGCATCACGATGCACGACGCAGCCGCATGGGACAAGAAGCTGAGCATGGCCGAGTTTGCATACAACAACACGCACCACTCGTCCACAGGCATGTCACCGTTCTTTGCACTTTACGGTCAGCACCCCAATGTCCCCACTCGTGTCGATCTCACACCCAGTGTCCCTCGTGCGGACAACTTCCATCAGCATCTCACCTTCATTCATGATCACGTGAGGAAGCACCTTGAGCTCGCAAATGCACGCATGGTACGCACCACCAACCGCAGTCGTCGTGAGGTGTCGTTCGCAGTCGGCGACCGTGTTCTCTTGGATAGCCGCAACCTCCGACTGCCACAGGACAGCAAGCTTCGTCCACGTTTCATTGGTCCATTCGTCATTGAGCGCGCACTTGGTGCAGTCGCATACCGCCTCCACCTTCCCGCTCATTTCCGCATGCACCCGTCATTCCACGTGTCGCTTCTTCGTCCTTACACCGATCCCAACGCCACCTTCTCGGGGCGTGACCGCACTCCACTGCCGGTAGCTGTTGACATCGACGAGCCCGACTACCAGATCCAGCGCATCCTCAGGCACCGTCGCCGTCTCCAGGGAGGTGTCCTTTTCATCGACTTCTTGGTTCGTTGGCGTGGTTACGACGCAGCAGACGACAGCTGGGCTCCTTCGTCCTCGCTGTCTCCCGACAACGCTTGCCTCCAAGCGTACCTCCAGTCTGCAAGCGCCGCGGACGTCGCCTCCTTGGGAGGGGGGTAGTGTTAAGGGGGGATTTACTGTTCATTCCGAACAGTACTTTCCAACTCACCCTTATCCTTATCTTCCTTGATTTCCTAGTGCCACGTGGCACTCTACTTTTCTTGCGTTCAATTCCTAGTCCCACGAAGTACTTTCCGACATTCGATCTTGCATGCTATATCAACCTTGCTTGTACTTGCCATAATCAATCAATTCTCATTCAACTCTTCTTCAATTACTCAGTAACTTCTTCTCCTATTTCGCCAATAGTTCTTTCGCCAAAGTCTTCCGCCGCGTTTCATCCTCGACTTAGTCGACCCCGCTAATTCTTTAGCGGACTTAGGCCGTCGGGCCTAACACTTCGCAACCCAAAAAAATCACACTCTACATTGCGAGCACGCGAATTTGAAGGAGCTTACCCTAACACCCGAGCATCGCCGTTGATCGCACAGCGTCGCCTGACACCTCGAGACTCCCTTCTCTAAGATGACGTCACTCCCGTCTCTTGAGGCCGTCTTTTCGGCAATAGCGATTCCGCCAAATTTCCTCCCGTGGCTCCTCGAATCTGCCGCCGCCATCGTCCTCGCCGTGTCGCAACTGCCTCCGCTCGTGTGGTGGCTGCTGCTCGCGGCGCTGCTGCTGGCGTTTCTCTACAATTGGTTCGACCTGCACGTGGTCAGCCACGTGTTCGTCGGCGATAGGGTGAAGGTGGTGCACAACCCCGGATCCAACGTGGCGCGCGCCGTGTTCGCGCGAATGCGCATTCCGTAGTGAGTGGCGGCTTCCGCTTGTCGCGGGTACGAATTCAGACAAAGTAATGCGGCCCAGGTTGAATGGTGGACTATAAGGGGAATCGGGTAGTCAGTCAGAATGACGCGTGGGATGTGATAAAGCGCACAGGCGGATATGGGACTCTATAGTCACGTCTGAATTTGGTAGATCGAATCATTGACAGATTCTTGCAGGCATAGATACCGTCAAATTAACGCGGCTCGGGCCGATCTGGTGGAGAATGGATGGGAATAAGGAATTCAGACTGACGCGTCGGAAGTGCAAAAGCGCACAAGCGGAAATGGGACACTCGAGTCACGTCTGGATCTGGTAGACAGAATCGTTGACAAGGTTCAACTGAATCCGGTGCCGTTGCTCAATAGACGCCTGTTTCCGGAATCGTCAGTGTCTGCTGCTCGCTGTCTGGCGTCTTCTTTACGCTTCTGCGCGCCCCTGCGGCCCCTTTTGTCCCTCTGTGTCTCCCTATGCCTGTCTCCCCCCACTTCCCCGACCTTCCTCCGTTCCCCCGTGTGCCCTATTGCCTTCTTCTCCCAGGCTGCCTCGTTTTTCCATTCAGTTTTTGCCCAAACCCGTGGCACTGCTCTGCACCCCTCACCTGTGTGCTCACGTGTGCCCCATGTTTTCCCCTACGCGTCCCTCCCATTGCGTCCCCCTCTCCCCCCGTAGCTTCTGGCCCACGCCGTGGCTGTGCAGTCCGCACCTGCAGACCACCTTCCAGTGCAATCCCCCATACGCTTCTCCCCCTCCTCCCCCTCCCCCTTCACTTCCCTCATCCCTGCAGCTTCTGGCCCACGCCGTGGCTGTGCAGTCCGCACCTGCAGACCACCTTGCAGTGCAATCCCCCATACGCTTCTCCCCCTCCTCCCCCTCCCCCTTCACTTCCCTCATCCCTGCAGCTTCTGGCCCACGCCGTGGCTGTGTAGTCCGCACCTGCAGACCACCTTTGTGCACTTCCTCGCGCCCGCGCCCCACGTGCCCTACATCAGGTGCCCACGCCTCACGTGCCCTACATCAGATGGGTGTGCTCACAGCGTGCCCTACATCAGATGGGTGTGCTCACAGATTTCCCTACATCAGATGGATGTGCTCACAGATTTCCCTACATCAGATGGGTGTGCTCACAGATTTCCCTACATCAGATGGGTGTGCTCATAGATTGCCCTACATCAGATGGGTGTGCTCATAGTTTGCCCTACATCAGATGGGTGTGCTCATAGATTGTCCCACATTAGGTGCCCTACATCAGGTGTGTGTGCTGTGCTCATTCATAGCGCTTCTGTGTCATGGGCTTCCTCTGTTCTCCTCCCCTCACTACTCCTCCAAGACACATTTTTTTTTTTTTTCCTAATGCACCCCTGATGGCGGCGCCCTCGCCCTCACAGTGCCCGTGCCAATCTCACCCGCAATCGTCCTTCCTATCTTTCCAACCGCCCCCCTACTGTCCCACTACTTTCAACCGCCCCTTTCCATCCCCCAATGCGCGGACATGTCGTGCGCACCCCTGATGGCGGCACCCTCGGCCTCGACTGGACAGAACCTGCAGTAGCAGGTGAGGGTGCAGGGGGGTTCATGGGGGTTCAAGGGGGTTCAGGGAAGTTCAGGGGGGTTCGTCGGGGTGATTGGGGGCGCATAGGGTTGTGATAGTCACTTTGTTAAAGCAAATATTTGCAGCATCCTTCTCCTCTCACCATACCTTACCCTCCTTCCTGTCCGCCTCTTCGCACAATTCACCTTTTCTCCCTCCCTCCCGTTATCCCGCTCACCTCTACCGCAATGCCTCTTGCCAACTCCTACAGATGGTGGGGCGAAGGGCGGGAAGGGTTCAGGGGCGGCAGGGGAAGGCGGAGAGGCAAAGGTGGCGAGAGGGAGGGCAGAGCGCACGTCGCAAGTGCCGATTGTGATTGTGGTGCCGGGGCTGACCAGCCAGTCCAGTGACAAGGTGCGAAGAGGGGTGGGGTGGGGTGGAGTGCTGTGACCGGGGTGGGATGGGAGCTGGTGGGAGAGGGGGGGGGGCGGGGGGGAGGGCGGAGCGCACGTCGCAGGTGCCAATTGTGATCGTGGTGCCGGGGCTTACCAGCCAGTCCAGTGACAAGGTGAGGGATGGTGTGGCACTGGTGGTGAGGCGAGCGCTTTTGACACCTCATGCTCCCCTCGGCCCCTGCACAACCAACCTCAACTCCCCTCTTCCGCCTGCTTCCCCCTCACCTCCTACCCTGCCACTCCCCTGCCCAGTACATGCGGCAGTGTGTGGCAGGCGTCACACGGCATGGGTGGCGAGCAGTGCAGCTCTCTAGCTCCTCATGCTCCCATCTACCGCTGCAGACGCACACCCAGCCTCAGCTCCCCTCCGCTCCGCCCTGTTCCCCTCCCCTGCCACTCCCCTGTGTCATGCAGTACATGCGGCAGTGTGTGGCGGGCGTCACACAGCACGGGTGGAGAGCAGGGCTGCTCTGTGGCACCTCATGCTCCCATCTACCGCTGCTCGCCCACCCTAATCTCCGCTCTGCTCCTGTGTGCTCCCCTTCTCCCCACTTCTCCTCCCCTCTCCTCCCCTCTGCTCCCCTTTGCTCCCCTGCACAGTACATGCGGCAGTGTGTGGCGGGCGTCACACAGCACGGGTGGCGAGCACCTGTCACTCCCACCCCACCCCACCCACCTGCCCCTGCAACCCCACCACCCTCTGCACCCCCCTACCTCCTCTTCCCTCCACCTCCCTCTACAGTACATGCGGCAGTGTGTGGCGGGTGTCACACGGCATGCGTGGCGAGCAGTCCTGCTCGTCAGCACCTCATACTCTCCCTGCCCCTGCCACTCCCCTGTGCCATGCAGTACATGCGGCAGTGTGTGGCGGGCGTCACACGGCGTGGGTGGCGAGCACTGGTGCCCAACCATCGAGGGCTGGGAGGCGTTACCATCACTGTGAGCTGAAGTAACACTGCTTATATGGTACATAGCCTCTGCTCTGGATTCGCTTTTGTGAATTCCCCAAAGGGTGGCGAGCATTGATGCCCAACCATCGAGGGCTGGGAGGCGTTACCATCACTGTGAGCTGAAGTAACACTGCTTATATGGTACCTAGCCTCTGCTCTGGATTCGCTTTTGTGAATTCCCCAAAGGGTGGTGAGCACTGGTGCCCAACCATCGAGGGCTGGGAGGCGTCACCATCACTGTGAGCTGAGTCATTAAAGTTTTATGCTGGGTCAGCATCACTGTGAGCTGAGTCACCATATTGTGGGGTGAAGTTACAATTTCAATGCTCACAATTACATTAACGTGAAGCAGTATGATGGAGCCTTTGCTCCACAACCTAAGTCTTTGTCAACCCCCACCACTTCTTCCTGCCCCCCAGTCGAACCGGATCTACAATGCAGGGTGGACCACAGTTCTGCGCTTTGTCATCATCCTCGTGCAGCAAGACTACCCACACGCACTCCCCCTGTTCCCAACCTTACCTCCCCTCTTTATTTCCCTTCCCCCCCCAGTCGAACCGGTTCTATAATGCGGGGTGGACCACAGTTCTGCGTTTTGTCATCAGCCTCGTGCAACAGAACTATCCTCATGCGTCCCTCCCCTCTCCTCCCACCTCCCCCTGTCCATTCCCTCCCTCTCCCCCTCTCCTCTCTGCCCCCAGTCGAACCGCTTCTACAATGCGGGGTGGACCACGGACATGCGCTTTGTCATCAGCCTGGTGCAACAAGACTACCCACACGCGCCCCTCTATGTTATTGGCACTGCTTAATTTCCCTTTCCCTCCTCACTCCCCACACCCTCTCCAGTCGAACCGGTTCTACAATGCGGGGTGGACCACGGATCTCCGGTTTGTCATTGGCCTCGTGCAACAAGATTACCCCCACACGCCGCTCTATGCCATCGGCACGTCGCTGGGGGCCAACATCCTGGTGAGAGGAGAAGCTTCATTGGAAGTAGAGTGGATAGACAGTGTTGAAGCATGCTGGTGTGGTGAAAGGGGAGGGGCTTACTCACTCATCAGCCTCGTGCAGCAGGGCAGGGCTAACCGCACGCGCCCCTCTATTCCATCGACGCGTCTCAGTATCAAGTGAAGTAGGTGTACTTGGGGTCGGAGGGTGCCTCGGGCCCCAACCAAGCTGCTGTCAGCATCGGTCTTCAAGGGTGTCAATCCCACCCCTCGGCCCCCCTCCGACCTATCCTTCTCCCTCTCCCTTCTGTTCCCCGCCCCTCTATTCCATCGACGCGTCTCAGTCTCAGGTGAATTACTTGGGGGAGGAGGGTACATCGGCGCCCATCCAACCTGCTGTCTTCATCTGTGCTCCCCATTCTGCTGTCCCTCTCCCACCCTCCTCCCTGTCCCTCTCCCCCCCTCTTTCCTATCCCTCTCCCCCCCTCTTTCCTATCCCTCTCCCCCCTCTTTCCTATCCCTCTCCCCCCTCTTTCCTGTCCCTCTCCGCCCCTCTTTCCTATCCCTCTCCCCCAAACCTTCCTGTCCCTCTGCCCCTCTCCCTCCTGCCCGTCTGCCCTCCCCTCCCCCCCCCTCTATTGCAGGTGAAGTACCTGGGGGAGGAGGGTGCCTCGGGCCCGATTCAAGCTGCTGTCAGCATCGGGAATCCCTGGGACCTGGTACGTATGGGCTCGCATCGTGATACCATGTGCCGTGCTGGTATGCCCTTATGGCATGGTGGAAACATCCAACTAAGGATGTGACGCAATGGTGTGGCGTGGATGGGGTGGGCTGTAATCAACGGATCCTTTCACGGATACCAGAGTTACTTGCGTTTTGCGGGTGTGCGCTCTTACGCTGTGCAATCCGCAACAGTGGTATTCGCATCCCACAGACGCTAGAGCTCAGGAGGAAGCATCCTCATGCCCATCCTAACCCCCATTCCCTCCCACCATCCCTCCCACCATCCCCTCCACCATCCTTCCCACCACTCCCTCCCACCATCCCTCCCACCATCCCTCGCACCATCCCCCATGTATGCTCAGATATGTGATCGCTGGATGAATCGGCGCACGAGGCAGCGCGTGTACAACACTGCCATGGTCACAGGCCTGCGCGACTTTGCCAAGCTGTGAGATGCGGGCTGTGTGCATGGGATGGCATGCAGGGCATGGCATGGCATGGCATGGTGTGGTGAGGGATGCGACCTTGAGATTGCATGTACAACACTGCCATGGTCACAGGGCTTAGAGACTTTGCCAAGCTGTGAGATGCAGCTTGCGTGGCGTGGCGTGGCATGGCATGGCATGGCATGGCATGGCATGGCATGGCATGGCATGGCTTGGCATGGCATGGCATGGCATGGGATGGGATGGGATGGTGAGGGTTGCGACCTTGAGATTGCATCTACAACACTGCCATGGTCACAGGGCTTAGAGACATCGCCAAGACCAGAGATGGCAGTGAAACTTGCCGTGAGATGCGGGATGGATGGGATGGGATGGGATGGGACGGGATGGATGGGATGGGATGGGATGGGATGGATAGCATGGGATGGATGGCATGGGATTGCAAGGCATGACATGGCGTGGGATGGGATGGGAGGGCATAGGTAGTGTGAGAAGTTCTGGATGTGCATGTAGTGTAAATTGCGACTGTCATGTCTGAAATTCTGGCTGGCATGCATCCCTTGAATGTATTCCTCCTCATTTCCCCCCTTCCTCCTCCTTCCTCTCTTCTCTGAACTCTTCTGTCTCGCCTTTGATTGATTCTCCTCGGTCGTTTTCCCCCCACCCTCTCCTCCACTCTCTCCTCTCATCTCCGCCCTTCCGCCCTCACAGCCACAAGGACAGCTTTCAGCACTGCAAAAGCATCTCTTCAGTCGACTCAGATATCCCTCCTCTCCCCTCTCCTTTCCCCCCTCCCGGCAGTCACAAGGACAGTTTTCGGCACCTTGTGGACGTGCAGCACGTCATGAAGGTGGGCGGCGTGTGCTGGATGGCATGTTGTGGATGGCATGGCATGTTGTGGATGGCATGTTGTGGATGGCATGGCATCTTGTGGATGGCATGTTGTGGATGGCATGTTGTGGATGGCATGTTGTGGATGGCATGTTGAGGATGGCATGTTGTGGATGGCATGTTGTGGATGGCATGTTGTGGATGGCATGTTGTGGATGGCATGTTGTGGATGGCATGTTGTGGGCGGCATGTTATGGGCGGCATGTTGTGGATAGCATGTTGTGGGCGGCATGTTGTGGGCGGCATGTTGTGGGCGGCATGTGATGGGCGGCATGTGATGGGCGGCATGTGGTGGGCGGCATGTGATGGGCGCATGTGATGGGCGGCATGTGTGAACCAGATAGTTCCAAATAAAACCAGTTGGCCGGAAGGGAGCAACAAGCATACACATATTCTTCCCTTAGTGTTTTTCAACAGCTTCATGCATAGTGGAATTGTTCCACCCTACTGCTCCCATTTTTCTAGTCCTTGGCTACTTCTTTCTGACAATCCATTCCTCGTCTCTTTAACTGTGTGTGCTGCTGTGTGTATCTCTGCCTGCTCAGGCGCGCACCATCCGCCAGTTTGACGAACGCATCACACGCGTCGTAATCACCACCTCTACGGCTACCTCTCTCTCCTCCTCTCTCCCATTCCCCCCGCCCTCCCTTTTGTTTGTCTCTTTCCTCTCAGGCGCGCACCATTCGCCAGTTTGACGATCGCATCACACGCATCGTCAGCAACTACGAGGTGGGTGCCTCTTTTCAAGACGTCTCAAAGATGACGTGGGTGCCTCCCATGATTTTTCAGCATTTGTGAGGTGGGTGCCTACCTCTTAGTTCGTCTTCCGTGTTTGCCTACCCTGTGCTCCCCCACTTACCTCTCATTTCCTCTTCTGTGGCTGCCCGTGCTGTGCTCCCCCTCTTACCCTTTCCCCTGTCCCCGCACTCGTCCTTCCTCCTTTTCCACAGCCCCTTTCCAACCACCCCTTCCTCCTCTCCTCTCCCCTACATCTATCCGTTCTCACAAGGCCTATTTACCCCTTTTGCCCTTCCCACTTTCCATTTCTTTCTTCTCTCACTTCTTTGCTCCCACGTCAGACTGTTGACACATACTACCGTCGTTGCGGCTCGGCCCAGTTCCTTCCCGAGGTGGTGGTGCCGCTGCTTGCTGTGAGCGCACTGGACGACCCCATCTGCACCCAGTAGGCCATTCCCTGGGACGAGGCCAAGTGAGTGGGAGCGTCGCTTTTTGACTCGACTAAAGAAGTATTACTTTTGAGGCTATTTACAAAAAGTGACCATTCAATGAGAGGAGGCCAAGTGAGTGGGAGGCGAGGAAGGGTGGAGCGAGTAGAGCAGGAGGAGAAGCGGTGTGAATGCAAGGGAAAGTAGTCCCTGTGCGGACATACCATCATACTTTGGTTGATTCACACCACACCACACGCTCCTTCCCATAACTGCATTCCAGAATAGCTTCTACTGTGCCTTGCCTCACCCTCTCTTTATTCCTTCCTGCTTCCGTTGTGAAGATTGTAAATTGAACAAGTAATTGGATTAGAGGGGAAACCTAGCATACATAGTTGGAAGGAAGGGTTGGAGGGGACGGATGACCCTAACCATAGGTTGGGTTGACCTCACTTGGGGAAGTGAGGCAACCATGGATGAAGTGGGTTGGGTTGCCCACCCACTTTGTGGAAGTGAGGCAACCTTAGGCCCACTTGGCTTGAGGTGACCTCAATTTGGGAAGTGAGGTACCCAAAAAGTCAAGGGGGTTGCATTTGGGGGCTCCACCACAATTGGGTGGATTGGCACCCCAAAGTGCAAGACTACACCCAATGTTGGGTGTAGTTCCAACCCAACTGTACACCACAATTGGTGTACAGTCATATGTGCTTAGCATGCTACACAATATATTTCTAACACAACCCCTTAGCATGCTAAACACAAGAAGAGAACAACCCCTGAATCAAGGGGCGCCCGGGCGAGCGAGACCAATGAGGCGGAGGAAAGCGGAGTGCGCAGGGCGAAGGAGGGCCTTGGTGAAGATGTCGGCCAAGTTGGCCTCGGTCGCAATTTTGCGAACGACAATATGGCCCTTTTGGACAAGCTCGCGAATGAAAAAGTAGCGGAGCTCGATGTGCTTGAAGCGGGCATGATAGACGGGGTCCTCAGTGAGATGGATGGTGCTGGCATTGTCGCACCAGAGAGTGGGGCACGTCTGGGGAGCGCCAAGCTTTGCAAGAAGGAAGCAGAGCTAGCGGGACTCCTGAGCGGCCATGGTGCCGGCGTAGAGCTCGGCCTCGCAGGTGGAGAGAGAGATGGCGGAGGAGCGGGTGGAGCGCCAGCTGATGAGGCCGCTGCTAAGGGTGAAGCCGTAGCCCTGGGAGGAGCGGCGGTCCGGCTACGTGTCAGCCCAAGAGGAGTCACTGAAGCCCAAGAGAAGAGGAGGGGAAGGGCCGCCAAGAGTGAGGGCAAGGTCCTTGGTTCCGCGAAGGTAGCGGAGGACCCGCTTGGCAGCTTTCCAGTGCTCCTCAGTGTGGCGACCGGTGCCGACGAAGCGAGCGAGCACGCTGATGGGGTAGGCGAGGTCGGGGCGGGTGCACATCATCGCGTACATCAGGGACCCAACGAGCTCGGCATAGGGGTGGGGGGAGGAGGTGGGAGAGGTGGGTGGAGCGAGTTGGTGGCCGAAAGGGAGGGGGGTGGAGACGGGCTTGGCCTGCGCCATGTCGAACTTCTCCAAGACCTAGCCGATGTCGTGGGACTGGGAGAGGGTGATGGTGCGAGCAGGGCGGTCACGCGTGATGGCCATGCCCAGGTAGTGGGTGAGGGCGCCAAGGTCTTTGCACTTGAGACGCTGCTGCAGGGACTGCTTCATCTGCTCCATGTTGGCCTTGGTGTCAGAGAGCAGGATCATGTCGTCCACATACACCAAAATGAAGAAGCGGCGGGGGGAGGAGCGGATGAAGAGGCTGGCGTTGGAGTGGGAAGCAGAGAAGCCGAGAGACCCTAAGGTGGCAGCCAGCTTCGCATGCCACTCGCGCGGTGCCTGCTTCAAGTCGTAGACAGGGCGACGCAGCTGCCAGACGGTGTTCTCAGGGAAGGCTGCGTGGAACCCGGGTGGTCGCCGGAGGAAAATGCGCTCGTGCAGGTCGCCCTGCAGGAACAACGCATTGGAGACGTCCATGGAATCGATTTCCATGTAATCACGCGCACCAATGTCGAGGGCTGCGCGAAGGGTGGGGGGTTTGGCGGTGGGGGCGTAGGTGGCCCAGAAATCCTCCCCATGCGTTTGTGTGAAGCCCTTGGCGCAATAGCGGGCCTTGTAGGCCGGTTCCTCGTCCGGCAGCTGCTCCACCCGAAAGACCCACTTGCCCTCGACAAGATTGGCATCGGCGGGGAGGGGGACGTCAACGAAGGAGTCGTTGCGGATAAACGCCTCGCACTCCTGGAAGATTGCCGCTATCCACTTGTCCGCGTCAGGGTAGGTGATGGCCTCTTGGAAGGTGGAGGGAGTGAAGATGGTGGGGGTGGAGGCGGCGCCAAGGACGGGGAAGCCAAGGAAGTCAAGAAAGAGGGTGGCTAGGAATGGAGTGTGCTGCTGGATGGTGAGGAACTCCTCGTGAGAATCCTCAAGGAGTTGAAGGGAAGGAGGAGGAGGAGGGGTCCCAAGGATGCGATCCAGGGAACGGGTGTGCATGCGGGGAAGGAGAAAGGGGGAGGAGCGAGAGGTGGCGCGCTGTTGCTGCGGGTGATGGTGTTGCTGCCCCTGCTGAGGCCGCTGCTGCTGCTGCTGCACCGACTGCTGCTGCTGCCATCCCGGCTTCTGCTGGTGCTGCTGCTACACCGGTTGCTGCTGCTGCCATCCCGGCTGCTGCTGCAGCTGCCCCGGCCGGCTGCTGCTGCTGCTGCCCCGGCTGCTGCTGCTGTTGCTGCTGCTGCTGCTGCTGCTGCTGCTGCTGCTGCTGCTGCTGCTGCTGCTGCCCCGGCTGCTGCTGCTGCTGCCCCGGCTGCTGCTGCTGCTGCTGCTGCTGCTGCTGCCCCGGCTGCTGCTGCTGCGGCGGAAAGGCGGGAGAGTGATGGGAGGAGGGAGGGGAGGGAGGGGATGCAGCTGAGTGGGCGGGGGAGGCGGGTGCGGCGGGGTCGTAGACGTCGGCAGATGAGGGAGGCGGGAGCGGAGCGGCGACATGTGGGAGGAGGGGAGCAGGGGGGAGGAGAGGCGGGAGGACGGTATCGGTCCAGGCGAGGGGCGAGTGGGAGGAGGGAGAGGATCAGGGGGAGGAGTGGAGTAATAGGGAACGGATTTGTCGAAGACGACGTCGCTGCTGCGGATGAGGCGATTGGTGGGAGGGTGGAGGAAGAGGTAGCCTGGGGAGTCGCGGTTGTGCCCAAGGTGAACGCATTCCAGGGCGCGAGGAGCAAGCTTGCCAGCGGCGCGGGAGCGGTCGGCGGGTGGAATGAGAACGAAGGCCTTGCAGCCCCAAACGCGAAGGCCGGCAGCGTCAGGTTTGGCGTTGGACCAAAGCTCTGTGGGGGAGGAGGAAGGATGCTGAGAGTGGGAGCGGAGATTGAGGAGAAGGGCGGCGTGGAGGAGGGCATAGCTCCAGAGGGAAGGAGGGGTGGAGGTATGAGCAATGAGACAGCGAGCTATCTTGGTGATCTCACGAATGCGGTTCTCAGCAATGCCGTTCTGCTGAGGGGAGTGGGGAAGGGTGGAGGTCTGTTGGATGCCGAAAGTTTTGCAGTATGTGGCGAGAGTGTTATTGATGAACTCACCCCCACCGTCAGAGTGAAGGCGGCCGATGTGGCGTTTGAAGTGATTGCGGCACAGTTCGGCCCAGTTGATGACCACTGCCGGCACCTGGTCTTTCGTGTGAAGAAAGAAGGTGGTGGAGTACCGGCTGTGGTCGTCAACGAGGACGAGCATGTACCGATGCCCCTGGCGGGAGCGGATGGGATAGGGGCCCCAGAGGTCCATGTGCACAAGGTCAATGAGGGCGGCGGCGAAGGTGGGATGACTGTGGTGGGGGGACTGTTTGAGCTTGCCGTGACTGCATGAAGGGCACGGGGGAGAGGGGGAGGAGGGGAGGGGGGGTAAAACGGGAGGAAGGCTGCGGAGGAGGCGAGAGGTGACTGTGGTGCGAAGGGCGGTGAAGTTGGGATGGCCGAGTCTGTGGTGTAAGAGGACGGCAGGGTGCGAGAGGGTAGTGGAGGAGGAGGGAGATGGGGTGATGGAAGGGACGGGAGGGGAGGAGGAGGATGGTGGGGAGGGAGAAGAGGATACTTGAGGGGGAGGGGAAGGGGGAACTAAAGGAGGAGGAGGTGGACCGGTGGAAGTACCGGCACGGGTGGTGACGTGGCAGAAGGATGGGCGAGGTGTGCGGAGTGTGTAGAGGCGAGTGCGGGGGCAAAGCGGAATGCGGAGAAGGAAGCGGCCAGAGGAGGTTTGGTAGAGATCACACTAATTGGCATAACCGGGGTAAATGGCGGTAATACCAACACCTTGGAGCTCACGGTGGGAGAGGAGGTTGTTGCGGAGAGTGGGGATATGAAGACCTATGACCTTACCGGAGGGGAAGGTAGTGCAAGGGAGGGTGGAGAGGTGAGTGCATGGAATGGAAAAGCTGGAATCAGCTCCATGAACCTGAGTGGGAAGTGGTAGGGCGGTGAGAGTGCCAGCGTCTTTCAGTGCGGTTTCAGTGGCCCCACTGTCAAGGACAAATTCCAGGGTGGGGGAAGAGGGAGGAGGAGGTGGCACGGGATACTGAAACGAAATCTCATTGATAGCAGAGGGATACATGGCAGCGACGGACGGTGCAACACTGACATTACCAAGGAAACTACCCGAAGTGTCGGGGACGCTGGGGGGGGCAGAGAGGAGGGAACCCCAGGGGGGAGGGGGAGTAAGGGAGGCATGAGCGGCCATGGCCGCTGTGCCGAAGGTAAGCGGCTGCTGCTGCCAGTGTGGCGGAAGGAACTGCTGCTGCTGCTGCGGCGGTGGCTGGAAGAACTGCGGCGGCGGCGGCTGCTGCGGCTGGAGAAACTGCGGCTGCTGCTGCTGCTGCTGGTGGAAGTACTGGTGCCGCTGCTGCTGGTGCTGCTGAAACTGCTGCAGCTGCGAAGGTGGGGAGGGGGTAACCAGGCGGAGGTGAGCAGGAAGGAAAGAGGGGAGGGTTTGAACATCCGCCAAGGAGGGGCGAGGGGTGACAGAGTTCCAGCGAGGAGGGGTGCCAGTGTTGCCTCGATCAAACCAGGCGTCGTCGAGTGCCTTGAAGCACGTGGTGGGGGGGTGGTTGGTTTGATCGCACGGGGTACCAGCATGGGGACCATGGCGGCGAAGATACGTGCATGGGGGTAGAGTTCCAGGGCGACCGCCTCGAGTTACAGCACCACCAGCACCGGAAGATCCTCGAGCAGGGGTGCTGCGAGCACCACCACCACCGCCACCACGGCCACCACCACCACCACCGCCCCCACCACCGCCCCGACCTCCACCACCACCGCCACCAGCGCTACGACCTCCACCGCCGCCGCTGCGACCACCCTGGTTGCGCGGCTGCGTAGCATTGAGGGAGCTGGAGGAGGAGGACTGAGGGGTGGTAAGGTTGACTATGGGGGTGCGGAGCTTGACCTCCGTGTCAATGATCCACTGGACCACGTCGTCGAGGCCGGCCATGGGGTTGGCCTCAGTGAAGGCGTGGAGGTGGGACTCGTAGTCTGGGGTGAGGTTGTAGAGGAGGCGATGGATTTGCAGTGGCTCGGGGAGGGCGGCTTGGCGTGCCGCAAGGCGATCAGCGACCTCCTGCATGCGCCCCACGTAGTCAACTGCGCCGTCACAGGTGGCGAGGGTGATGTAGAAGTACTCTTGGAAAAGGGCGTCGACAGAGCTGATGTCGCGACGCTCAAACATCGCCTGGAGCTCGGCCCAAATGAGGGAGGCGCGGATTTCGCGAGCTTGGAAACGGCGCATGAGGGTGTCAGGGAGTGCGCCGAGGAGGATGGCGCAGGAGCAGTTGTCAGCAGTGGTCCATGCGATGCTCTTGGGGAGGTAGTCTGCCATGGCCGTGGTATACTCATTAAGTAATGCCAGGCGAGTGGCGCGCTCTGCTGTTGCAAACTCGTGATGATGCACCGCAAATTCATGCTCTGCCTTGCGGATGAGGTACTCGCGGCGATTGTGGAGGAAGGTGGCATCGGCGGCAGCCTGGAGCTCCAGGGTAGTGGCGATCTCCAAGGTAGGTTCAGGAGGAGGAAGGCCAGGGGGAATGGGGGGAGAAGGGGGTTCACCGGGGTGAGTGGGGGCAGTGGGCTGGAGAGCGTGCGGGCGGCGGAGGAGGACGTCGAGAACGCAGTACGGTCCGACGAAGGCGTCCTGGAGGACACGGCGGATGCTCCCGACGAAGGAGTGCCAATTGACAGCTGAGCGGTCCGCGGCAAGCTGGAGCTTGTCGACGGAGGAGGCGTCGATGGGAGGAGGGAGGGGGAGAGGGGCAGGAGGGTCGGTGGCCATGTGGGGGACGGCGGCGGGTGGACCCGCGGCGGCCACGGAAGAGGAGGGGGGGGGGGGGGGGGGGCGGGGGGGAGAGGGAGAAGTGCTGCTGCTGAGGCTGGCGCACTCCTCCGGCTGCTGCTGCTGCTGTTGCCGATGCTGCCGGTGCTGCCGCTGCTGCTGCTGCTGCCGCTGCTGCCGATGCTGCTGCTGCCGCTGCTGTCGGTGCTGCCGCTGCTGTCGCTGCTGCCGATGCTGCTGCTGCTGCCGCTGCTGCCGATGCTGCCGCTGCTCCCGATGCTGCTGCTGCTGCCGCTGTTGCTGCTGTGGCTGCTGAGCTGTCCCGGCTGTTGCTGCGTGGGAGGAGAGAAGGAAAGGGGGAGGGGGGGGGGGGGGAGGGGGAGGAAGAGCGCAGTTGCAGCTGTGGGCGGAGCTGTTGCTGCCAAGGCCGCTGCTGCTGCTTGGTGGAGCGGCTGCTGCGGCGGCGGAATCTGCAGAGGGGTGGCGTGGGCAGGCGGGGACAAGCAGGCGATGCGGCGGGAAGGGCAGGAGGCGACGGTAGGGACGCGGTAGCGGAGATCGCGGGAGGCTGGCGGTGTAGTCGCGGCGGCGGAAATTGCGGCCGGGTGGTGGGGCAGTAGGAGCAGCGGGATGCGCGGGCGATGACGAGTAGATCGCGGCGGCGGGATGCGCGGGCGGCGACAAGGAGGTCGCGGCGGCGGGGTGCGCGGGCGGCGACGAGCAGGTCGTGGCGGCGGGATGCGCGGGCGGCGACGAGCAGGTCGCGGCGGCGGGATGCGCGGGCGGCGGGAGTTGCAGGCGGCGACAGTAGGTCGCGGCAGCGGGACGTGCAGGTGGCGACGAGCAGGTCGCGGCGGCCGGATGCGCAGGCGGCGACGCGAAGTCGCGGCGGCGGGACGTGCAGGCGGCGACGAGTGGGTCGCGGCGGCGGGATGCGCAGGCGGCGATGGCAGGTCGGGGCGACGGGGCGTGCAGGCGGCGACGCGAAGTCGCGGCGGCGGGACGGGAGGCGACGACGAAGCGTCGCGGCGGCGGGATGCGCAGGCGGCGCCGAGGAAGGCGCAGCGGCAGTAAGGGGAGGCGGCGACGTGACGTCGCGGCAGCGGGAGGGGCAGGCGGCGACAAGGCGTCGCGGCGGAGGGATGCGCGGGCGGCGCCGAAGCAGGCGCGGCGGCGGGAGGGGGGAGGCGGCGACAGGGGGTCGCGGCAGGGGGAAGGGGAGGCGGCGATGAGGCGTCGCGGCGGGATGCGCAGGCGGCGCGGAGCAGGCACGGTGGCGGGAGGGGGAGGCGGCGACGGTGTGTCGCGGCGACGGGAAAGGGGGGGGAGGCGGCGATGCGCTCGCGGCGGTGGGATCCGCAGGCGAGGAGGGCGCAATCACGGCGGAGGGAGGGAAGGGCGGCGACGGCGTAGGTCGCGGCGAGGATATGCTAGGTTGAGCCACACGTAGGAGGGGATTTGTGGCTGTGGGGTGGGCCCATGGGAAAGAAAAACTTGAGGGAGGGAGAGTTAAGGCTTAGGAACAACTAGCTCTATACCATGTGAAGATTGTAAATTGATCAAGTAATTGGATTAGAGGGGAAACCTAGCATACATAGTTGGAAGGAAGGGTTGGAGGGGAAGGATGACCCTAACCATAGGTTGGGTTGACCTCACTTGGGGAAGTGAGGCAACCATGGGTGAAGTGGGTTGGGTTGCCCACACTTTGTGGAAGTGAGGCAACCCTAGGCCCACTTGGCTTGAGGTGACCTCAATTTGGGAAGTGAGGTACCCAAAAAGTCAAGGGGGTTGCATTTGGGGGCTCCACCACAATTGGGTGGATTGGCACCCCAAAGTGCAAGACTACACCCAATGTTGGGTGTAGTCCCAACCCAACTGTACACCACAATTGGTGTACAGTCACATGTGCTTAGCATGCTACACAATATATTTCTAACATACGTTCCTGTCTCTCCTCTCCTCGCCTCTACTCAGGGCCAACTCGAACGTGGTGCTGGCGGTGTCACACCACGGCGGGCATCTGGCGTACCATCTGTCTTACTGCTCCCCTGTTCTCTCCCCTCCCTTTTCCCTCCCTTTCCCCTCCCTTCTCCTCAGAGCCAACCCAAACGTGGTGCTGGCGGTGTCTCACCACGGGGGACATCTGCCATACCTGCAGGGCCACACTGCCAGCAGCATATGGTGGGTGGGTGGGCAAGGGGTGGTGCGCGTGGCATGGTGTGTCTGTGGGGGAGGGGTGTGTGCGATTGGGGGCTGGCAGTGTCACACCACGGCGGGCATCTGGCGTTACTGCAGGGCCTCATTGCCAGCAGCATATGGTGCGTGTGTGGTGGGGTTGTGTGTGGTGGGGTTGTGTGTGGTGGGGTTGTGTGTGGTGGGGTTGTTGTGTGGTGGGGTTGTTGTGTGGTGGGGTTGTTGTGTGGGGGGGTTGTGTGTGTGGTGGGGTGGTATATGGTGCAGTGCCGTTGCTAGCAGCACGTAGTGTATGTGGTATATTGCATCTGGCGTACCTCCAGGTACTCACTGCCAGCAGCATATGGTGGGTGGTGTGCTGGGTGTGTGGGGGTGTGTGTGTGGGGGTGTGTGTGGGGGGGGATGTGTGTGGGGGTGTGTGTGGAGGTGTGTGTGTGAGGGTGTGTGTGTGGGGGTGTGTGTGGTGGGGGTGTGTGTGTGGGGATGTGTATGTGGGGGTGTGTGTGGGGGGGTGTGTGTGTGAGGGTGTGTGTGTGGGGGTGTGTGTGGGGGGGTATGTGTGTGGGGGTGTGTGTGGGGGTGTGTGTGTGAGGGTGTGTGTGTGGGGGTGTGTGTGTGGGGGTGTGTGTGTGGGGGTGTGTGTGTGGGTGTGTATGTGGGGGTGTGTGTGTGGGGGTGTGTGTGTGAGGGTGTGTGTGTGGAGGTGTGTGTGTGAGGGTGTGTGTGTGGGGGTATATGTGTGGGGGTGTGTGTGTGGGGGTGTGTGTGTGGAGGTGTGTGTGTGGGGGTGTGTGTGGGGGGGTGCGTGTGTGGGGGTGTGTGTGTGGGGGTGTGTGTGTGGGGGTGTGTGTGTGGGGGTGTGTGTGTGGGGGTGTGTGTATGGGGGTGTGTGTGTGGGGGTGTGTGTGTGGGGGTGTGTGTGTGGGGGTGTGTGTGTGAGGGTGTGTGTGTGTGGGTGTGTGTGTGGGGGGGTGTGTGTGTGGGGGTGTGTGTGTGGGGGTGTGTGTGTGGGGGTGTGTGTGTGGGGGTGTATGTGTGGGGGTGTGTGTGTGTGGGTGTGTGTGTGGGGGCGTGTGTGTGGGGGTGTGTGTGTGAGGGTGTGTGTGTGAGTGTGTTTGTGTGGGGGTGTGTGTATGGGGGTGTGTGTGTATGGGTGTGTGTGTAGGGGTGTGTGTGTGGGGATGTGTGTGTGGGGGTGTGTATGTGGGGGTGTGAGTGTGGGTGTGTATGTGTGGGGGTGTGTGTGGTGGGGGTGTGTGCGGGTATCAATTGACTTCCTACAGGCAATGGTTGGCACACGCTAGGGCATGCGATGATATGGACTTCTCCTTGTCGCCCTCCCTCCCGTTCCGCTCCCCTCCCCTCCCCCCCAGGTGGGTGCAGGTATCAATAGAATTCCTACAGGCAGTGGTGGATGCACGCAAGGCAGGGGAGACAGTGGGGCATGTGAGTGCAGTGTGTGGGGCATGTGAGTGCAGTGTGTGGGGCATGTGAGTGCAGTGTGTGGGGCATGTGAGTGCAGTGTGTGGGGCATGTGAGTGCAGTGTGTGGGGCATGTGAGTGCAGTGTGTGGGGCATGTGAGTGCAGTGTGTGGGGCATGTGAGTGCAGTGTGTGGGGCATGTGAGTGCAGTGTGTGGGGCATGTGAGTGCAGTGTGTGGGGCATGTGAGTGCAGTGTGTGGGGCATGTGAGTGCAGTGTGTGGGGCATGTGAGTGCAGTGTGTGAGTGCAGTGTGTGGGGCATGTGAGTGCAGTGTGTGGGGCATGTGAGTGCAGTGTGTGGGGCATGTGAGTGCAGTGTGTGGGGCATGTGAGTGCAGTGTGTGGGGCATGTGAGTGCAGTGTGTGGGGCATGTGAGTGCAGTGTGTGGGGCATGTGAGTGCAGTGTGTGGGGCATGTGAGTGTTGCACTTGAAGCATGCCTCACGCCCTTTCACGCTCCATTCCACCGCTCACCACCGCACTTTTTTATGAACTCACCCAGGCCACCACTCCCAGTAAACGCCCCTGCTTTCTCAGCAACAATCGCCCTCCCCTTCACCCCCATTTCCATACCATATACCGCTCCCCTTTCCCTCTACTTCTTTTTAATCGACTTTAAATCATCCTCATATTATGGACCCTTCCCCTTTCCGCCTTCTCATTCTTTCCCATCGCTGCCCTCTTTCTCTGCATCCTTATGCGTTTCCTCCCCCCCCTCTGCTCTTTTCCCACCCCTGTACCCACAACCACAGGCCCTTCCTCTCTCCTCAACAGGAACAACCCTGCCCCCTCATCCCCACCCACACATCATGGAACCCACCCCTTTCATCACCTCCACCCCCTCCTTCCACTCTGTTGCTGCTTTAGGCACCCTCCCTCTCCCCTCCTCCTCCTCGCCTCTCTCCCCCTCCCAACCCTCCCTGGCCCGTCGTCGAACTCCTTCGTCCCTTGGAAACATCTCGGAGGAGGATGCTCGGGAGGAGAGGCTCGGCGTGCCGAGCCTGACGGGCAGGGGCGGCAATCGTGGCGGGCCGATTGGGGTGTTTAGCATCGAAGGGGAGGAGGGAGAGGAGCGTGGGAAGGTTGGGAGTGGTGCTGCTGGTAATAATGCCGCTGCTGTTGCTGCGGCTGCTGCTGCCGCTGCTGCAACTAATGGCTCCGTTTGTAATGGAAGGATGGAAGGGGGGGTTGCTGTGGAGAGTGGGTGTGTGGAAGGAACAGGGAAGACTTGTGGAGGGGAGAGGGGGGGAAGTGAGAGGAGGGAAGTAGAGAGGGGGGAAGGACGGGGGAAGGTTCAGTGTGTGGGGTCTGGTGGTGGTGTGATGGTTGGGAAAGACGAAGGGGGGAGGGGAGTGGGGGGGGAAGGAGGGGGAGAAAAGGGGGAAGAGGAGGAGGATGAGGATGAGGAGGAGGGAATGAGCACTGTAAGCATGTCCGTGCTGGCAAGGACTAGAGACGGAAGAGAGTCTGTTATTGACGAGGATGAGGGGAAGGAGGGGGAGGTGGGGAGCGCAGTGGGCGAGGGGGGAGGCGAGGACGAGTGGGAGATGGGCCCTGCAGGCGCCATGTGTGGGAAGGAAGACCTGCGGGAGGTGGTATCTGGGACAGGGAAAACCGGGTCTGCTATCTGCAATGGGGAGGATTTTGGTGGAAGAGGAGGGGTGGAAAGGCGAGGAATTGGGGGAGCGGGAGGAGCTGGAGGAGCAGGGGGAACGGGGGGGGCAGCAGGAAGAGCAGGAGCAGGGGGGGCAGCAGTGGTGCAGTTGCGGTTTGAAAGTGAGGAGCAGCTGAGAGTGGCTGCAGTAGTGGTCCGAGAATTGATGAGCAAGGTATGGGTGGTGCAAGGTGTGAGCAAGGTGAGTAAGGTGAGCGATGTATGGCGGGATGAGGAAAGGGGTGTGTGAGATGAGATGCGCAAGGTAAGGTGGAAGGGATGTGTGACTGGCATGGTGTTTTTGTATTTCGTAGCCTCCTGTCTGCTCCTGAACCTTCTTTGTTTTGGCAACTCGTGCAACCAATGCCTCCCTTTGACCCAGCTGCAGCTTGCCTGCCTGCTTGCCTCGAAAGTCCTTGTAGGCAAGCAGAAGCCCTTGCCTCGAAAGTCATTATAAATGAACTTGTTCATTTATAATGAAGAAGCTTCCACGCTCAACACTCTGCCCTCAGAATCCCTTGTGACGCGCCTAAAAAAAAAAACACTCTGCCCTCAGGAACCCTTGATCGCTCATCATCTCGCCCAACCACGGCCTCCTCCTCATCTCTCCCACTTCCTCTCACCACCCACCTCTCACTGCTTTTCTCATCGTGTGTGGCAGATCCAACGGTGCCTAGAATCATCACCACCTGGTGAGCTGCCTTCTTTCCTTCGTCCCTCCCTCCTCTCACTCTCTCTTTCCTCCTTCGTCCTGCTTACTCTCCATCTTTCTTGCTCCCTCTCTCGTCCACCCACCCATCCCTAGCCCCCTTCAGTTCTTCTCCTTCTCCTGTCTGTATCTTTGGTTGTCTCTTAATCGCTTCCGCATATTCCGCAGCAAGACCTTTGCCTTCTAGCATTCTCCTCTTCATACCCTTCTGCACATCTTTCGTCTGAGCTGCACAGGCATCTCATACTCTTCTCCTCATCAAGTTCACCTCTTCATCCCCGTCCCCTTCCATTTCCCAACATCCTCTCTCGCAGCTCTTCAGTCGCCCCTCTCCGCTCGCCGATACTGTGCTCATGTGTCAGCAAAAGGTATGATCAACGGCCATGGCTTGCCAGCACTTTCCGTCCCCTCTTCACTTCCTCATCCCCTCTTCACTTCCTCATCCCCTCTTCACTTCCTCATCCCCTCTTCACTTCCTCATCCCCTCTTCACTTCCTCAACCCCTACCCTCCCATGGCGGATTCATGTCCATTTCTTGCACCATCCCTCTTCGAGTCCTCTCGTTCACGTGCGTATGGATCTCCCTTTGCCCATCCATCATAGCTACTACTTAAAAAACCACCAGGGCCTTTTATCCTTTCTCTCTGGCTCTCCCCCTCATCCCGCACAGTCTGAGGACGCCGAGCCAGCAACAGCCACCCACCAGCACAACCTGCACTTGCCGCACCACCCCCCCGCCTCCCCCTCTCACGCACCCTCCACCGACCTCTTTGCAGCTACAGCTTCCCCCAGTTGGGCAGGTGCAACCTCCCCCAGATGGCACCTGGCCTATCTCGCCCTTACTGTCGCCTGCCCGCTGGTTGCCAGTGCTGTTGCGTTTCGGCTGTACCGCCGCCGAGCTGCAGCGGGAGGCTCGGGGAGCTTGGGCTTGGCTCGGCTGGCGTCAGCTTTGGGAAAACTGTATTACTTGTACCTATGGGGTAGCAGGCTGTTTAGTGCAGTGCAGTGCGGTACAAGCTGATAGGGTCCCCACCCCAATTGCACCCAGTCTCCCATACGGTAGCATCACGGACTAATACCTCGCATCGGAGCCAGTTTACTTGCAAAGATTGCTGGCAGAACTGCAGTGTTGGGGGGTGGTGGTACTGACAACTGTTAAGAATAGGAGGCTAAGTAAAGCCTAGGGGTTAGGCTTAGGAAGGTAGCGAGAGGAAATGCAAGCCAAAAAAGGGGCTTCACTAATGAGAATTGAAATACAAATATGCAAACAGCAACACAAGGAGGTGCACCGCCAAACATGGTGCAATATCTACACTACAACTGCAAACGATTATATAAAGTATGTAAACATATTTTGACACGCACCCATAATTGTTTGCAGAAGTGTAAAACGCCCCCTAATGGGGTACACCAGGAGTGCAGCGGAAGCAGAAGCAGGCAAAAGCAGAAGTAGCCGGTGCAGAAATGACAAATACAGCTTTAGCATACCCTCAGCCAAGGCAGAAGCAGTACCGTCATCGCTCTGATAGAAGACATATATGTCTTATCTTATACATTAGAAAAAAAGCTTGCTGTGCCTTGTAATTGGGACGATTGAGGGTGTCTTATAATTCTTATAAATGGACAAAAAACCGTTTTGAAGATACCCCCTCGTCATAAGATTGCCCCTAATCCCTATACTGGCTTAACTCGTACACACCGACAGGTGTCTTATAATCAGGAACACCCATCTATAAGATACACCCGTTTTAACGACACCCCCTGTCTTCAATTCGACACTGTCTTATATCCGGGCGATGACGGTAGCAGGTGCAGGGGCGGCAGGTCGCATGAGGAGCAGGCTCTGTGGCTGCAACGTGCAGCAGGACAGCAGCGGCTCGACGGCAGCACCTGAAGGCCCCAGCAGCAGGCAGCAGAAACAAGGGCAGGTGGCGGCAGGGGTGGCAGCAGGACGTGCCACGGCAGCAGCGGGTGGCAGCTGCAGATGCCTGGCTGACTTCCGCCACCCTCTCTTACCCTCCCCCCCCAAAGCAGCACGAGCGGCAGTGAGAGAGAGAGGAGGGGCGGCTGCTGGCTTTGCAATCTCTCTCGCCATCCTCACACACTCCCCCCGTTTCCCCTCACCCTTCCCCCGCAACCTTCCCCCCCCCCCCCCCCCACGGCGGAAGCCGCGGAAGGGAGGGGGGGGGATGGGCTGCCGATGGCGCTGGCGTCCGCGCTGGCGTCCGCGCTGGCGCCTGGAGCTGGCGTCCGCGCTGGCGCCGGGAGCTGGCGTCCGCGCTGGCGCCTGGCGTTGGCGTCCGCGCTGGCGCCTGGCGCTGGCTTCCGCGCTGGCACCGGGCGCTGGCGGCCGCGTTCGGCGCTGGGCGCTGGCGGGGGGGCAAAACGACGCCGCATATGAAGCCGTCGCGCAACTCGCCATCACGAGCAGCGTGACGGACGGAAGCTGCGCGACGGGCAGCACCAAGCAGGGAGCGACTAGGGGGGGCCATTAACGAAAGTGCAGGCCTAGGCGAACCAGGCTCTAAATACCATGTTGAGAATAGGAGGCTAAGTAAAGCCTAGGGTTTAGGCTTAGGAAGGTAGCGAGAGGAAATGCAAGCCAAAAAATGGGCTTCACTAATGAGAATTGCAAGTACAAATATGCAAACAGCAACACAAGGAGGTGCACCACCAAACATGGTGCAATATCTACACTACAACTGCAAACGATTCTATAAAATATGTAAACATATTTTGACAACAACTTGAAGCAATTACCATATATGCTTTCCCCATAAATGCCTTACTTTCTTCTCAACTTGCCCGTTTTTTGTGCATCACCATTTCGACAAAGCTCCCTCCAGCAGCTGAATGACTGGATTAGAAGGTGTTTTGCATCTCGTGTAGAAGGATGTAGGTCAGAATCACTTGGAAGTTTTGTGGGAGCCTTTACTCAAATCAAGGAACACCCCGCTCATGACATGTCCCTTAAGAAAGTGTCGCAATCGATTGTGACGCCTATTACAGCATATGCTGCCAGGTGTCGGAATGCCGGACAGCTTGTGAAAGTCAAAGGACAAAATTCCCTTTGGCTGACGTGTAACACGGAACTGTCGCGGGCTAATAAAACTCAAGAGCAACAATGATGTGCCATCGCACGCGGTCCCAAATGTCAATCTCCTCTGCATGTACCTGGTCATCATTTTACTCTTCGTGTTTTCCCATCCAAAAAGGACGTACATGTAATGTTTTGATGTGTTTACCATGTTATACCAAAAGGATGTACCTGTAACTTTTTTTCCCATCCAAAAAGGATGTACCTGTAACGTTTTTATGTGTTTACCATGTTATAGCAAAAGGATGTACCTGTAACTTTATTTCCCCACCACCCCAACCAGGAGCACCCAAAAAGGATGTAACGTTTTTTTTTTTTCGTGTTTTCCCATCCAAAATGGATGTACCTGTAACTTTTTAATGTGTTTACCATGTTGTAGCAAAAGGATGTACCTGTAATTTTTTTTCCCCATCACCCCAACCAAGAGCACCCAAGACATCCCCCACACCACCACCTGCACTTTTTGATGGACGGAAAGAGCTGGCAAAACATGGTAAACACATGTAGCAGGTACATGCAGAGCTCTCATATGATATGTTTACCAGGACGTGGTATTTTCGTGGTAAATGCAAAAAGGCACCGTAACATTAAGTTACCAGTCAGCCTGTTTCACTTCTGTGCCACATTTTGTATGTTCCCCTGAAGAAGTGATGCTTTCCAGATATTTTCTAGTCTATTGACCTAGATATTTTCTCCCTCCGTTCTGCTAATCTTCTCGTCAGCAGGATGCCCGTCGTCAGTGAAATCTAATGTCTTTCCACCTGATTTTTGACCCCTAAGACCCCTTTGACCCTTTTGACCCCTCTGGCCCCTCTGACCCCTCTGGCCCCTCTGACCCCTCTAGCCCCTCTGACCCCTCTGACCCCTTTGACCCCTCTTACCCCTTTGACCCCTCTTGATGCGCCTCGAAAGTTCAGACTCACTGACCTACCCGTTCACCATTTCCTCGTTGCCCCGCTCAGGCAATTCCGCTCATCCTCCCGCAACCACCAGCGCGCATCAGTTCCCCGCGGCTACCATTCCGCCGTATTCGCGGTCCCCTTTGTCGCCCTTCCGCGCACACCATTCCGCGCCAACCTTCGGAGCAACCCCCACCAGTTTTCCGCTGTCGTTCCCGTCAGCCCTTCCCCCCCGCCTGCTCAGTTCCCCGGAAACACATCCACTCCACCCCCCGCCTCCTCATTTCCCCCCTCCCCTTCCGCCAACCCCAATAATGGCTCCGCCGCCTCCCCTTCCGCCAGCCCTAGTCTCCTCCCAAATGCCTTCTACAACTCCGCATATCATCATTCCGCTTCTGCTTCCGGCACTAATTCATCAGCGGAACCGCTCCCCAACTCCATGACCTCCGCAGGGTCTTCCGCCAGCCAGTCCACGGGCAGCTCCGCTTCCCCCTCCGCCGTCCTTGTGCTCCGCGAGTTCAGTTTCGCGGATCTGCACTCGGCGACGGGGGGGTTTGCGCGCGCCATAGGGGAGGGGGGGTTCGGAAAGGTGTACCATGGGCGGATGGTGCTGCCTGCGGGTGGCGGAAGCAGCAGAGTTGCTATTGGTGGAGCATGCGGCGAGATGATGGAGTGTGACGTGGCAGTGAAAGTGTTGAATGGGAAGAATGTTACTCGTGACTTCATGAGCTTCAAGGTGAGCGAAAAGCGAACATACGCGAATTTTTCCCAGGAATTCGAGCTACAGTAAATGTGGTGACTCGCAATAACAATCATCTGATAGTCATCTGCGATATATCGCAGTGCATTTCACCCATTCATCCAATCCCCTTTGCCTCTTATCTACTCCGTGATTTCAGGCTGGAAGGCAGCCATGTCAGCAGTGAATCATCCCAACATTCTGAGGCTGGAAGGCGTCGCACTAGACACATCCCAAGGACCGATGCTCGTGTATGAGCTCATCCCGGGAGATGTCAAGAACTTGCTCAAACAAGGTGAGAAGCGTTCCCTCTCACGTAGTTCAATGGCTTGGGGGAGGGAGGGAGGGGGCAATGTTCAGTCGATGCTCGTGTATGAGATCATCCCAGAAGGTGATGCCAAGAACTTGCTCAAACAAGGTGAGCCTATTTACCTTGCACTCCCTTTCCTTCGCCTCTGCACCCCCATCGGAAAAACAGGGGGGTTGGAGGGGTAGGTATTGTTTCAGGTGCTTCAAAGTAGCTCGAGTCAAAGTTACACCATGCATACCTTTCAGTTGCTTTGAGCGTGTGCGTTTCGGGAATCTGAGGGATGATGCACGCGTCAGTTCGCGTGCAGCTTGCGTGGACGATTTTTACTGGTTTCCGATACAGGCCTACGGGAAAGCTACTGGTGAGTCGCGCGAACTTTTCTCAATCGAACCGCAGGTAGGGCGACCGAACCTCGTCCAAATGGATCGACCTACATGCGCTTTTACGTTATTCTCATGCTGCCGATGTCAACGGGAGTGTTGTTTGGCCCCGTCCTCGCTTGGGCGGAGCCGACTTCGTGGTCGGGTGTGAGGGAAGCAGCCGACCTGCAGCAGTGGGCGAGCTGGTTGACGAGGAGGCCGACCTGCACGGGGGCCACTGCACGGGCGCCGACTTCAGGGTGGCGCCGACTTCTGGGAAGACGACCTGCGGAGGACGTCAACTTCGTGACGTCAACTTGGGGCAGCCGACTTGGGTGGTCGGCTGACGGACTGCTGGTCGACCTTGTGATTGGTCGACCAGGCCTGCTGGTCGACCTGCTGGTGGTCGACCTGACCTGGTGGTCGACGAAGGAGGGGCCGACGTCGACCTCGACTCAGGACGCCGAGCAGTTGGGCGTCGAGTAGCTGGGCGTCTGGACGCCGACCTGGGGGTTCGGATGGCGTCCTGGGCGCCTGGACGCCGGACTGGGGACGTCGGGCATAGGTGGCCGGCTACGGACTGCGCCGGTCGGCCAGGCGTGGTTGCCCGGTCGACCGGGATATCCGGGCGACGTGCGCGAGTGCCGCCGGGGAGGAGTCTGCGAAGCCGACCTCGGGGGTGGTATCCCGAGGTCGACGTGGCTGGTGGGCGCAGTCGCTGGCGTGGAGTCTGCCAGGCGTCTGCGCTGTGCACGTGATTAGGAGTGGCGCACCAACCAGCTGCACGCATCTGCGAAGCAGGTGCACCGTTGTCCTGCGCGTGCAACGCTGTGCAGCCGACTTGCTGCAGCGTTGGCACACCGTGGACTTGCAACGTTGGCGTGTCGCTACTCTGCAACGCTGGAGCGGTGTGAGCGCTGCTGCGCTGGAGCGCGGTCGACCATGCTGTGCTGGAGGTCGACCAGCAACCTAGCTAGCTCTGATGTAGTCTGTGATGCCAATGTTTGTTGCTAATCATTGTTGTCAACTTTCTCTAGTGAAACTCTTGCCAATTTGCCCCGTGAACTAGCAAGCAGTGTGTGCACTAGGATAAGAGCTAAGGACCAACGAATGCAGAGATCACACGAGCACCCGTGCCTAGCCCGTAGTCTAGCTCCCGTTGCAGCAGTTATTTTCGCATGGTGCGGTGAGCATGGACGACACCGCGACGTAGTTCAGTCTAGCCGACTTTGCACATACCGATCGTGTTCGTAGACCGGCAGCCGTGCAATCACTAGCGTGCGCGTAGGCGACGCCGAGGTGATGGACACCCTGGAGGGACGGCTGGAGGATGCGAGGAGACGCCATGAGTCCCAGGAGTACGGGGCGATACCCTGGGCAGTCGTCGAGGCAGGGCTCCGCTCCATGTGGGCGGCGGAGCACCCCCCTTCTCGGCCTGCCTCTCCTCGACCAGTGAACAACGACGGCGGCGTTGACGTGGGCGCCAGCGCCGGTGGAGGCCAGGTCGGCAGCAGTGCGGGAGGCACGTCGAGGCAACGAGGAGTGATACACGCCGGTGAAGCCGGCGGCGTTCAGGCACGAGGGATGCAGTCGTCGGCGGCTGCAGGCTCCTCGCAGGGCGACGCCGGTGGGCGTCGAAGCGGATTGTCGCCGATGTCGGCGACCCAGGTGACGGCGGGCGGGATAGCACCGAGCTACGGCTACTTCAAGTTTACGCCGGACAGGATCTCGGTCACCCGGCCGCTCGTTGGTCGACAGGACATCCTCACCTGGAAGGAAGCCATCGAGCCCCAGCTGGAGATGGCCGGGCTGATCGGCTTCGCCCGAGGGACCGTGGCGACGCCGGGGGAGCACCACGCCGACCTGCGTGCGGAGTTTCACGCCATGCAGCTGTTGACCTTCACGGTCATCTCACGGTGCTGCTCGCCGGGCGTGCAGATCGCCTTGAAGTGGTGTCGGGAGTACCTCGACGCCGGCCACCGGACGTGGCACTCCATCGAGTCAACCTACCAAGTCACCGACGACTTGTTCATCGCCCAGCTGGAGGGGCAGCTGACGCACCTGCGTATGGGCGACGAGGAGACGACGACCGACTACTGCAACCGGGCCCGGAGAATTCTCGCCACCATCAGGATGGCCGGCGCGCAGTACTCGACTGCGTCGTACGTCACCCACATCATGCAGGGACTCTCAAGCAGCTACAACCTGCTGAAGCGGCTGTCCATGGCGCCGAGCACGAGGTCGACGCTCAACGAGGACAACCTATCCTCGTACATCCTGCAGGACGAGGCGATGCAGGAGGCTGAGCGGTCACAGGAGCTCTTGGCGCAGGCGAACTTCGTCGCCCCATCGAAGCAAGGAGGCCGACCGGGGCAGCGCGGACAGTCTGGCGGTGGTGGCAGCAATGGCTGGAAGCCAGCCAAGGAGGTCGACAAGAAGAAGTCGACCAAGGACAGCGGTCCAGGAGGAGGAGGTCGACGTCGGGAGTGCTGGCTGTGCGGCCCCCGACCATCTCTCCTTCGACTGCCCCAACCGCAGTGACTCCGACGACGACGACGCCAATGGAGGCCGCGGGAGGTCTGGCAGTCGTCGTCCTCGTCGAGGAGGAAACAAGCCACGCAAGGAGAGGCAGTCGACGACGTCGACCTCGGCGAAGGACGCCGACTCCTCTGCTGGCGGCAAGGCACGGGACGACAAGACGGCGTCGTGCTCCCTGGTCGGCTCGTGGAGTCGATCGTCTCACTGGCGCCGGAGGCCGAAAAGGACTTCCAAGCAGTGGCGGCAGCTGTGCAGGCGAACCTGGCGGTGGTCCTGCTTGACAGCGGCTGCTCCCACCACCTGATGGGGACAAAGGAAGTCTTCGTCGACCTGCAGCCGAGCGGCTCCATCAAGCACGTGCGCGGCTTCAATGGGGCACTGCAGGACGTCCAGGGCCGCGGCACCGTCGCCATGCAAGGGGAGGCCGGGAAGCAGGTGCTCATCCCCGACGTGCTGTACGTCTCAGGTGTGCGGGCAAACCTGCTGTCGTCCGGCCAGCTGAAGGAGCACGGCGTGAAGCTGCAGGAGGACGGCGACGGGATGCTGCTCGTCTCGGCAGCGGGAGAGGTGCTCGGTCGGGCGACGTACTCCGGGCGTGTCCTCTGCACCGACCTGCGCCCCTGCTCGGCCAAGCAAACGACGCCCACCACGGAGGTAGTGGCCCTGCGGGCGATCGTCTCGGCGACGAAGGCAACGCCAGACAGGCTGCACGCGAGGCTTGCGCACGTCGGCATGGACACCATCTGGAGCTCGGCGAAGCACGAGGTCGCCACTGGGGTGGACCTCAAGTCGGCGACGGGCGCCGACTCACCGTGTGTTTCGTGCGTCGGCGGGAAGCTGGCGCGGCACACCTTCCCCGACCAAGGCTCCGACGCCGACGACGTGCTGGCCGTCGTGCACATCGACCTGTGCGGGCCGTTCCGCGTGGCTGCCAAGGACGACAGCCTGTACTTCTTGCTGCTGAAGGACCGCAAGACCCGCTACGTGTGGGTCAGGCCGGTCGCCAAGAAGTCAGATGCGTTGCGGGATTTTGTGCAGTGGCAGGCGGCAGCCGAGCGGCAGACGAAGCGGTCGGTGTTGATGCTGCGCTCTGACCGGGGAGGGGAGTTCCTCGGGAAGCAGTTCACCGACTTCGTGAACGGCAAGGGGATCGTCCACGACCTGACCTGCCCGTACACCCCGCAGCAGAACGGCATGGCGGAGCGGGAGATGAGGTCTGTGGTGGAGACGGTGCGCACGATGCTGCTGCACATGGGAGTGCAACACCACTGGTGGCACCTCGCTCTCCGGCAGGCTGTCTGGGTCCGCAACTGCCTTGAGAGGTCGGCGCTGCCGTCGGGGACGACACCGTACCAGCTGCTCACCGGGAAGAAGCCCGACTTGTCGCTGGCGCGGGTGTGGGGCTGCATGGCGCAGTTCCTTGTCCCTGAGCAGCAGCGTGGTGGAAAGCTGCAGCCCAAGGCCCGGTGGGGCCTTCACCTCGGCGTGTCGGAGGAAAGCAAGGGCTGGGAGCTCCTCGACGTCGCCGACAACCGGGTGGTCACCACGTCGGACGTGGTGTTCTACGAGAGCATGTCGCTGGAGGTGTGGAGATCGGCGCACGGGCTGGCGTCAGGGCGGCTGCCGGTTCCCCCGCCTATGGACACCTCGACAGCGACGCTGCCCCTGCTCGCCGAGGTCGGTGAGCTTGCTGGTGAGGACGCCGAGGACGTCCCCACTCCGTGCCCTTCCCCTGCCCCTCCCCTTGTTGTCGACTTGCATGCGCTGACCCCGACGTCGGCCACCGGTGATGAGGGGAGAAGTGGGGCGTCATCTGTGGCGCCGGCCCCAAGCATCGCCGGTGGCCGACGTGATGCTGTGAAAGTCGGCATGGGGGCGAAGATGACGCCGACTAAGAGGCAGCAGGTGGTGCCGCCGACTTTGGTGAAGCCGGTGAAGGAGATGCCTGCAGAGCAGCAGCTGACAGGGGAGCAAGCAGCAGCGACGCCGACCAAGGAGCAGTCGGCGACCAGGCAGTCGGCAGGGGAGCTGACCGTAGGGGAGCAGTCGGCTGGGACGCCGACTGAGGTGCAGCAGGACGTCGAGGAGGGGCAGCAGGACGCCGAGGACAGTGACGACGGCGACACTGGAGGGAACGCCGAGGAGGTCCAGCCGGTACAACGGCGCACAGGCCGACTTCGGAGGCCGCCCGACTTCTTCGTCCCCGCTGCCTTCACCACGGTGTATGACGTGGAGGATGACGACGACCTGCTGTACGACGACGGCGAGGAAGATGAGGAGTTCCGGAGCTCGACCCCGACATGCTGGCCGATCCCGAGCACCGTTTGGACATCTCGACGATGACGGTGAAGGAGGCTTTGGCAAGCTGGAAGGGCCCGGCGGTGAAGGCCGCCATGGAAGAGGAGATTCGCAGCCTCATCAACATGGGCACGTGGGAGCTTGTCGAACGCCCGCCGGGGGTGAACGTCATGAAGAACCGGTGGGTGTTGACAACGAAGTACCACGTCGATGACACCGTCGAGTGCGAGAAGGCGAGGCTGGTCGTGAAGGGCTTCACGCAGGTGTACGGCGCCGACTACGACGAGACGTTCGCGCCGGTGGGCAGCTACGTCACGCTGAGGATCTTCCTCAGCATCGTCGCCGTCCTCAACCTCAACCTAATGCAGCTCGACATGAAGAACGCCTTCCTGCAGAGCAAGCTCGACCGGGTGCTCTACATGTCCAAGCCGGACTACTTCAACGACGGAACCGGCCGGGTCTGCAAGCTGCTGAAGAGCCTGTACGGGCTGAAGCAGTCGCCGCTGTTGTGGTACTTGGCGCTCAACGACGTGCTGGTCGGCGCCGGGTGGAAGAAGAGCCAGGTCGACGAGGCTCTGTACTTCAAGGTCGGCGACGACGGAGTGGCCTGCTGGGTGTTGGTCTACGTCGACGACCTGCTCGCCGCCAGCAGCAGCACCGAGATGCTGAAGGAGCTGAAGGAGCTGCTTGAGTCCGCCTTCGAGCTGCGTGAGATCTCGCCGGTGCAGAAGTACCTTGGGCTGGAGATCGTCCGCGACAGGTCGGCGGGGAAGCTGTGGCTGCACCAGCGACGCCGACAAGCTGTGTAGGCGCTTCATCGACGAGGAGCAGACCGGGCGCACCCCGAAGACGCCGGTCTCGGTCGACGCCTACGCCGAGCTCACCTTCGACGACGAGGAGGCGCAGGAACGCCAGGAGGAGGAGTACCGGCAGAAGGTCGGCTCGCTGCAGTTCGCGGCGACGACGACGAGGCCGGACATCGCCTTCGCCTGCAGCAAGCTGGGGAGCGGCCTCATGGTGAGGAGCGACCAGCACTGGCGCGAGGTCGACCGCTGCCTCGCCTACCTCGCCAACACGCGTGACACCGCTCTGGAGTTCGGCGGTGGACCTGAGTCGCTGGAGCTGGTCGGCTACGTGGACGCCGACGACGCCGGTGACAAGCAGAACAGGACGAGCACGGGCGCCTACGTGTTCGTCTACGGAGGGGTCGCAGTCTCCTGGTCGAGCCAGCGCATCAAGTGCGCGACGTTGTCGTCGACCGAGTCAGAGAATGTTGCGGCCACCGAAGCCGGCGAGGAGGGACGCCGTCTTCGCTTCCTCCTTGCAGAGTTCCGGCAGCTGGACGCCGGGAAGCCGACTGTCCTGCGCGTGGACAACAAGTCGGCCATCACGGTCGCCGAGAGCATGGGGTTGACGGGCAACCTCAAGCACATGGAGCGGCGACAGGCCTGGCTGCAGCACATGGTGAAGCGCGGGAAGTTTTCGCTGAAGTGCATCCCGACCGCTGAGCAGCCGGCTGACTTCCTGACGAAGGCGCTGCACTACCCGGCCTTCAACCGGTGCTTCGTCGCAATCGGCCAGGTGCGCTTGGCCGACGTGGGCGACGGCGACGACGACGTGCAGCAGTAGGTGCCATGCCCTCTTGCATGGCTGGTGCGGTGACCGGCGTGCTGTGTGTTGGGTGCACGCCGACGGGCTATTCTCGGAGCTGTACTGCCGTGTGGGCTAGGGGCCCAAGCGTGAACGCGGAAGGGGAGTGTCAACGGGAGTGTTGTTTGGCCCCGTCCTCGCTTGGGCGGAGCCGACTTCGTGGTCGGGTGTGAGGGAAGCAGCCGACCTGCAGCAGTGGGCGAGCTGGTTGGCGAGGAGGCCGACCTACACGGGGGCCACTGCACGGGCGCCGACTTCAGGGTGGCGCCGACTTCTCGGAAGACGACCTGCGGAGGACGTCAACTTCGTGACGTCAACTTGGGGCAGCCGACTTGGGTGGTCGGCTGACGGACTGCTGGTCGACCTTGTGATTGGTCGACCAGGCCTGCTGGTCGACCTGCTGGTGGTCGACCTGACCTGGTGGTCGACGAAGGAGGGGCCGACGTCGACCTCGACTCAGGACGCCGAGCAGTTGGGCGTCGAGTAGCTGGGCGTCTGGACGCCGGCCTGGGGGTTCGGATGGCGTCCTGGGCGCCTGGACGCCGGACTGGGGACGCCGGGCATAGGTGGCCGGCTACGGACTGCGCCGGTCGGCCAGGCGTGGTTGCCCGGTCGACCGGGATACCCGGGCGACGTGCGCGAGTGCCGCCGGGGAGGAGTCTGCGAAGCCGACCTCGGGGGTGGTATCCCGAGGTCGACGTGGCTGGTGGGCGCAGTCGCTGGCGTGGAGTCTGCCAGGCGTCTGCGCTGTGCACGTGATGAGGAGTGGCGCACCAACCAGCTGCACGCATCTGCGAAGCAGGTGCACCGTTGTCCTGCGCGTGCAACGCTGTGCAGCCGACTTGCTGCAGCGTTGGCACACCGTGGACTTGCAACGTTGGCGTGTCGCTACTCTGCAACGCTGGAGCGGTGCGAGCGCTGCCGCGCTGGAGCGCGGTCGACCATGCTGTGCTTGAGGTCGACCAGCAGCCTAGCTAGCTCTGATGTAGTCTGTGATGCCAATGTTGTTGCTAATCATTGTTGCCAACTTTCTCTAGTGAAACTCTTGCCAATTTGCCCCGTGAACTAGCAAGCAGTGTGTGCACTAGGAAAACAACTAAGGACCAACGAACGCAGAGATCACACGAGCACCCGTGCCTAGCCCGTAGTCTAGCTCCCGTTGCAGCAGTTATCTTCGCAGCCGACGAGTTTATATAGACGTTACGGGTGCCATTTGGTTTTACGGCCAGAATCGCGGGATTACTGCTTGGGGTTTCGATCCTTTCATCAAAGGCAATTTTTGCGACGTGTTACGTCACTTCAGTCTGGTCGCGCATACAAGGCTCGTCTTATAATGTTTTTGTTTGGTCTAGTTTTTTATACGGTGTAAAGAGAACTAAACCCCGTAGGGAGCCAGGCACACTTTTAATGCATCAACCCTAAACACCTTGACAGTTCCCGTGTTTAGGGTTGATCCCTCCCGAATTGCACCACATTCGAGGCATTAACCCTAAACACCATGCTTACCGTGTTTAGTGTTGATGCCTCCAGAATTGCGTTCTGCCTTTAGGGGTTTTTTTTTTTTTTTTTTTTTTTTTTTTTTTTTCAGCCCCTGTTTAGATTCAGACCTCTGTAGATGTTTCAGAAAATCGCAATTTACACGGGGCGAAAAAAAGAAAAGCATGTAAACAAAAAACGTGACTCGCGCACGAAACATTTTTGCGCCATTCGAAACAGACAAAACAACCGAAACTCGTAAGGTCATGGCAATGGAGCCACAATTGAGACCTTGTTTTTATGGAAACACGAAATCCACCTGACAAACATTATCCCACGCGAAACAGTGACAATTAGGAAAACCAAAACTTCTTACAAATTAAATTGACTGACAATACCACGTAACCGCATGTATGTCCATTCATTTGCGAGGGGTTCGGTCGCCATACCTGCCGTGCAAGCTTGGTCGATGAGATTAAGAAAAGATTGAGCATCGGAGCGTCGCCCAATTTTGCCCGAAAATGCGCTATTTCCTGTGATTGCGTTCGCCGGTTTCGCCCGATCTCTCGTTCGGCAGTTGTGGGGTTGAGTTCTACGTCCCTACGGAAAACGTGTTGTTTGCGAAATGTCTCAGGTTGGTTTGCATGTGTGGTGTTTTCGTTCGACCATTTCGCCCAATCACTATTCCGACAAGGTTTCTCTCTTGATCAAAACCCCGCCATGGAGCATGCTGTTACGCGTCAAGTTCTGCTAGTAATTGATAGTTGTAAAGGATCTACATATTGAAGTGACATGTTGACACACACTACTATGAATTCCATTCATTACTTCTCTAAGTATTATGTTAACTACTCTGGCTCTTGGAAAAGGGATTGATAGGTTGTTGGCACTACTGGTAACTATATCTACCCATTGTCTGCAGCAAATCACCGCATTATTTACGAATATGCAAAACGGTTGAGGAGCTTCAGCGTGGGGCGCGTGAAGGATGTTATAATGTTCTCCGCCCGACTGATCTCTGCGAGATGAATGATTTTGTACGTAGCGGCGCGGCGACCTGTACCCAGCTTCAACGAGCACGTCTCAGTGTCCTCCCCACGCTCCTCAAGCATACGCACAAAAGCCAATGGTATTTCATTCTTGACGCCGCCCTCCACACTGATCACCACATGAAATAGCAGAGGAATTTGTGCATAGACCACAGCTTCTGAAGATGTTGATTCGTCCGTAGTATCAGACTTTAGTGAAACACATGAGAACCAAGTGGCGCCATGGAACTTTGGGGTGGCGCGTGCGTAGTGGCTCTGGTACCCATCTTTCCCTGGTAGCGCCACGGCGGAATGGACCTGCAGTGTAAACAATTTGGTTATGAAACGGGAACGTTGATGAATTCAGCTACAGTCAATAACATGTTTGGAAACGGGCGACCTAACGTTCACGCCATGCAGTACACTTGCTTAGATGAATGGTACTTGGGTGACAACCTGCAGCCCCAAATGCAGCGGCAAATAGGTCCATGCGGGAGCCGTGGTGGTCACTGTACATCACAAAAACCCTATGCCAAGTTTGGACGAATTTTGATTTCGATTGTCTTCGCGTAAAAAAATCCGGAGCCAATTTGGACCGACGGTTGGAGTCATTTGATAGGAGCTCCGAGACACATCTCGCGACAAGGTTTGGCTCGGTTCAAGTTCCAATTTGGCACGCGAGCTTTTCCGGATGACATTCGGGCGCAATCCGTTTTGTTGCAAATTCGTGACCAAATTATTCAAAACTAAATTCTGTTTTTGTTCATTTTGGATATTGAGGATTTCAAAATTGCATTTATTATTGCGGTTTACAAGAACCATTATTCAGCATTCTAGCAACAAGCAGTCTTAGCACCAGGTCAAATAGCCTACGCACTGGCGGGCCTTGAAAGCGCCCGGTGGGCAAGGACGACATCTCCAAGGTCGCCGTCGACGATGAGGAACTTGTTCGGAAAGACGAACGCACCCATAGCCGGATCGTGGGGGATCCTCCGCTCCACGACAGCAAAATGGATCATCTGTTTGACCTTTTCGCACCACTCCTGGTAGTCTGGCCTGTTCTGTTCCGGCTGGCTACTGATTCGCTTGCGACGCTTATCCTGCAGAAGGGGCCATTCGATCTGCAATGTGGTGTAGGGTTGGGTGGATGGTTTATGAGGAGGGTAGGTTACGGGTAAATGAGGTAACTGAAAGTGGTGATGCAGTCGTCACTATCTACGTAACTGCAAAGGCCTAATCGACCAGGGTTTTAGCTGAAGTACAGGCAAGGGGTTAAGGGGATGAGGCATGGGGGTACAAACACATATCTACATCCTTACCGAAAACAGGCCCCATGCCACCATGCGGCTCTTGAACTTGGTGAACACCGCCCCGCCCCTCTTGAAGGAGAGCTTGAACGCATAAGTGAACAAGGGGTTGCTGAAGGGTGTCCCGGTGGCCCTGTCAATGTGCCAGTTGAGGGCCCACTGTTCTGCTTATTGGCAGGGAGGGTATGGGTTGGAAAGGGTTTTGTAGAGAAATCAAATGGGGGGATGAGAGTCAGGGTGAGCCACATCGCACGGTGATATGTAGCTGCCAAGGGGCATATGGTAGGGCATATTGTGTTTTCGAGTTGCACTGCACATACCATCTCTGTACTCGGCTAGGAGTTGATCGTCGTCGAACCAGGTCGTTGGGTGTAGCTCAGTGGGCAGGCTATCCACGAGATGGCTGTAATCGGCAAGGCCCATGCCGGTGTATGCTGCTGGCCTGAGGGTGGAGTTGATAGTTGACCTTGTTGAGGACAGCTGGTGGTTGAAGACTCCCATGGTTGACTTGTCATTGTGCAACCACAGCAGCTTCATTGCCTCGAGCCCTTCTGCAGACAAGTGGACAGAGAACGCTTCGAGCACTTCCTCCGGTGCAGGGTAGTACTGTATTTTCTCCGGCGGGTTCAGAAACATGAGCTGAGAGCACACTAAGTAGGCTTTGTTCTGCGCAGGGGTGTAAGGTATACAACACGACATGGAAGAGAGAAACCAGCAGTTATGAGGGTGGCCGTGTGACCATGGGATGGTGACTAGCAACACTGTTTGAACTTGCCACGTCACACCCTGCGCCATCCGACACGTCCACCAACAACCCGGCCCACTTGCCACGTCACACCCCCCTACCATAAGCCACGTCACCCCCCACCCACCTGACACGCCTCGCTTCGTCATGCGCAGTGGTCACGTGTACCATTTCTAACCGCCACGTCATCCCCAACCCTCACCTTCCGCCACGTCACACCCACCTGCATCCGCCACGTCATCCCCAACCCTCACCTTCCGCCACGTCACACCCTCCTTGTCCGCCACGTCCACCAACCAGCCCCACGTGCCACGTCACACCCTCCTGCATCCGCCACGTCCACCAACAACCAGCCCCACGTGCCACGTCACACCCTCCCACCCCATGCCACGTCACCCCCCACCCACTTGACACGCGTCGCCTCGTCACGCGCCGCTCCCGTGTACCATTTCCAAACCGCCACGTCAGCCCCAACCCTCACATTCTGCCACGTCACACCCTTTTGCATCCGCCAACAACCCGCCCTACTTGCCACGTCACCCCCCACCCACCTGAGACGCCTCGCTTCGTCATGCGCCGCTCACGTGTACCCTTTTAGGGTGCCACGTCATCCCCAACCCTCACCTTCCGCCACGTCACACCCACCTGCATCTGTCACGTCATCCCCCACCCTCACCTTCCGCCACGTCACACCCTCCTGCATCCGCCACGTCCACCAACCAGCCCCACGTGCCACGTCACACCCTCCTTGTCCGCCACGTCCACCAACCAGCCCCACGTGCCACGTCACACCCTCCTGCATCCGCCACGTCCACCAACAACCAGCCCCACGTGCCACGTCACACCCTCCCACCCCATGCCACGTCACCCCCCACCCACCTGACACGCGTCGCCTCGTCACGCGCCGCTCCCGTGTACCATTCCAAACCGCCACGTCAGCCCCAACCCTCACATTCTGCCACGTCACACCCTTTTGCATCCGCCAACAACCCGCCCTACTTGCCACGTCACACCCCCCACCAAGAGCCACGTCACCCCCCACCCACCTGAGACGCCTCGCTTCGTCATGCGCTGCTCACGTGTACCCTTTTAGGGTGCCACGTCATCCCCAACCCTCACCTTCCGCCACGTCACACCCACCTGCATCTGTCACGTCATCCCCCACCCTCACCTTCCGCCACGTCACACCCTTCTGCATCCGCCACGTCCACCAACCAGCCCCACGTGCCACGTCACACCCTCCTTGTCCGCCACGTCCACCAACCAGCCCCACGTGCCACGTCACACCCTCCTGCATCCGCCACGTCCACCAACAACCAGCCCCACGTGCCACGTCACACCCTCCCACCCCATGCCACGTCACCCCCCACCCACCTGACACGCGTCGCCTCGTCACGCGCCGCTCCCGTGTACCATTCCAAACCGCCACGTCAGCCCCAACCCTCACATTCTGCCACGTCACACCCTTTTGCATCCGCCAACAACCCGCCCTACTTGCCACGTCACACCCCCCACCAAGAGCCACGTCACCCCCCACCCACCTGAGACGCCTCGCTTCGTCATGCGCCGCTCACGTGTACCCTTTTAGGGTGCCACGTCATCCCCAACCCTCACCTTCCGCCACGTCACACCCACCTGCATCTGTCACGTCATCCCCCACCCTCACCTTCCGCCACGTCACACCCTCCTGCATCCGCCACGTCCACCAACCAGCCCCACGTGCCACGTCACACCCTCCTTGTCCGCCACGTCCACTAACCAGCCCCACGTGCCACGTCACACCCTCCTGCATCCGCCACGTCCACCAACAACCAGCCCCACGTGCCACGTCATACCCTCCCACCCCATTCCACGTCACCCCCCACCCACCTGACACGCGTCGCCTCGTCACGCGCCGCTCCCGTGTACCATTCCAAACCGCCACGTCAGCCCCAACCCTCACATTCTGCCACGTCACACCCTTTTGCATCCGCCAACAACCCGCCCTACTTGCCACGTCACACCCCCCACCAAGAGCCACGTCACCCCCCACCCACCTGAAACGCCTCGCGCCGTCATGCGGCACTCCCTTGCACCCTTTCACACCGCCACGTCATATCCCAACCCTCACCTTTTGCCACGTCACACCCAACCCGCATCCGCCACGTCCACCAACAACCCGCGCCACTTGCCACGTCACACCCACCCACCCCATGCCACGTCACCCCCCACCCACCTGATACGCGTCGCCTCGTCACGCGCCGCTCCTGTGTTCCCTTCGAAACCGCCACGTCAGCCCCAACCCCGCCCTTGTTGCCACGTCAACCCCAACCCTCCCCATGTGGCCCGCCACATACCGGGAATGGGTTTGTCTCCTGCAACACTAGCACTCGTGCCTTGTCCACGGCGCTCATCGGCGGCGGGGTACCAGCCATAGGCAGGGCTGCCGACCCGCCGGCATAGCTGGCAGGTACTCCACGACGCAGGCCGAGCTGTGCAAACATGGCGTACATCTCAGACCGCAGCGCCTGGAACTCCTCCCGTGTAACAAACTGCTCGTGCTCCGCACTTTCACCTAGGGCACCCATGAGCGGAGGAAAAGGGTGTGAAGAATCCCCCCTCTGGCCAAGGGGATCAACGTCTTCTGCAGCAGTCCCGTGTGCCCTCACACTATCACGCTGGCGGGAAAAGGGGAGCTCAGGGAAGGGATTGGCATAACTGCCTGCCTGATGCCCGCGCGAAGGATCGGCGAGAGGGGAGACCGCCCTGCCCCGGACAGGAGAAGCGTGGAGTTGCCGAAATTGGTACGAGGGTGAGGCGAGTGGGGACTGCGTGACGGGGGCGGGTGGAGGGGATTCGGATTCCTCTCCTCTTGGCGCGCCTGGTGCCGTCGCAGCGACTTTGCTCGGGCCGGCCCATGGCGTGTAGTACCTTGGTGCTCCGGAGGAGAGCGGTGTAACACTCGCTCTTCCGGCAGCCTTCGTTAGATGCATTCGTTGCACGCTTACGGGCGGCCCAATGCCTGTAACGCGAGGGGCTGAGATGTAGAGGGAGCCGGAAAAAAAAAATAGAGTCGATCGGTTTCAAGGCGGGGCCAGACATGCATGCATATTCAGAAAGGTTTGAATCTAGATCGGGTTCAGGGTTGTACTGGTTTGAGACAAGAGGGTTTACCTTGCTTGGCAGATTCGTCGACCTTCTCCTTCCCTGCATGGGAGAAACAATGTGAAAAAAGGGTGTTTTTTGGCACGGTTTAGCAGATGGTTCAACACGTCACGCCAGTTTTATTGGACACAATGCTCACCTTTCTGCTGTCCCTTCGGTTTTGGGGCAGCCTGCGCCTTCTCGTTGCCACCTTTCCGCGGGGTGCTTTGGCGGACGCTGCGACGTTTACCGGCAGGTTCTTTCTTGCTGGTACCCACTGGAACCCCTTTGGCGCGGCCACCCTTTCCTCCTCCATCCCCTTTTGCTCCCTGGCTCCCTTGCTTTTTACCAACCCCTTCACTTTCGACCTTCACCTTACGCGCCTTCGGTTTGCCCGATGCTTCGCCGCGCGCAGCGTCAACTGCCCCGCGTTTTCGGGAAGGGCGAGTCCGGCCCCCCTCCTTCCCTGTACCACTCACCCGTCTGCCACGCCCGCCCCGTCCCTTCACTGGCGCCACATCCTCCTCCTCCTCCTCCTCCTCCTCCTCCTCCTCCTCCTCCTCCTCCTCCTCCTCCTCCTCCTCCTCCGCTGCCTCCTCCTCCTCCTCCTCCTCCTCCTCCTCCTCCTCCTCTTCCTCCTCTGCCTCCTCCTCCTCCTCCTCCTCCTCCTCCTCCTCCTCCTCCTCCTCCTCCTCCTCCTCCTCCTCCTCCTCCTCCTCCTCTGCCTCCTCCTCCTCCTCCTCCTCCTCCTCCTCCTCCTCCTCATCCTCCTCCTCCTCCTCCTCCTCCTCCTCCTCCTCCTCCTCCTCTTCGTCCTCCCCGCCATCATTCTCATCTTTTTCATCCTCCCCAACATCCGCATCATCCTCCTCCGCTTCCTCTTCATCCTCCTCTCCCTCCGCATCCTCCTCCTCATCCTCCTCCTCCTCCGCATCACCGGGGTCTTCATCGCCCCGTTTCGGCTTTGTTCCCGTCGCTGCTTTCTTGCCTCTCCTTCCGCCGGATGCTTTTCTTGCTGCGGGTCGGCCCTTCTGGCGCAATGCTTGACCGCCCGCCTTGCCACTAGCTTCCTTGGCGCCTCGCGGTGTCCCAACTGCCGCGCCTCCGGCGTCGTCAGCACTACCTGTCGTCTGCCGCCTCTTCGCCCGCGTAATGAGGTCCCCGGGCACGGCGGTGTCATAATCGTCCTCCCCATCGCTCTTCCTCTGCCTACGCCTCCCCCGTCCACCAGAAGGTGGAGAGCCACCGACCAGCCCCACCGACTCGTGCTCCCCCACCTTGTCCTTATCCAGCACGGCTGCAGAAACTTCGACCACGGTCGGCTGGAGCAGCGTCAGATGGTGTTGCGTTGCCGCCGCCTCGGACTCCTTGGTTGCGGCATGCTCGGCGCGGGGATCGCCTCCGTGATTTCCCTCCGTCGCCGATCCCTCCATCTCCGCCGACGGGAGTGCAAGACTCGCGCTCCCTCGCCCCGGATCTTCGTTGCCGCCAGTGGTGCCGTCTTTACTCGGACCGGGCTCAGTTCCAGCAGAGGCAACATCCGCATCTTTGTTCAGTGTAGAAACACGCTTGCGTGGCATTGGTTTAGGCCCCTTGTCTTCCGCTTTCTTGCCGCCCTCCTGTTGACCGCGCGCGACCTTTTTTGCCGCCGCTTTTTTCTGCCCAATGCCACGAGCGACGGACGCGTTAGTTTTTTTAGCGCCGCCACCACACTCCCTATCGATTTGTTTAGACGTCCTCCTTGTCGCGCGGCGGCCGGCCTGTTCCTCCTCCATTGCTTGGTTACGTGTTGCACGTGTCATGGTAATTGTAGGAGGAGCAAAGTTGCAAATCGCGCGGAAGGGTTGAGCCGGTTTCGAAAGGGTTCTGCAACTGAATCCCACGATGGGATTATCGACGGTCTATCACTGTTATGTGTTTCCGAAAACCGCCGCTTCAACTAAATCTGTCATAGTAGCCACTATGCTTCGCGCTAAGGCCGATCTGGAGAGGCGTGTGTCAAGGCAACGAGCAGCGTCAAAGTGTTGGTCCAGGGAGTGACAGAAGCAGGTGGGTGGGACACGAGGGTGGTTGGTGTGGGTTGCGAGACTAGAGAGAGTAATGTAACCCTATCAGGCTATATTGGACGGTGTACGTGTAGCCACCCTAGCATAAACCCACCTACCGCTCGATCTTAGCCGCTCAATGGCTGAAGTACCTCTTGGCTGATGACTGTGTTGCGGGGGGAATCGTTTGAGATGCGTCGGCCAATCACGGTTGCCAACGCATAAATCACTAAATTTTATTCAAACATACAACAATGCATTTCATCAAACTCTAAGTTGCAAATGGTTTACCACGGGGTTGGGGTAAGTTAATCGGTGATTCTTACGTCACACACACAACGACCGTCCAAAATTATTACTTGTGACAGATGTACTGTGCACTTTTAGGCTTTGCCACAATGGTTTAGGGCTAGCGGACGACATTCTAACACGATTATCAATAGTAACAAACGTGAATCCGTTGTGGTATGGTGTTGGATTGTCATCCATTCTTGCACAGACATTAAACAAGGTGCTTAGAAGGAGTGGTATGAAGCACAGGCCCAACGCACAAGCGTAGATGCGTTATCGACAGCCATGGTTAGACTGTGCGACGATGCAGCGTTCAGGCCTGCGGGTTGCGCGACATGGTGAATCCGTTGTGGTATGGTGTTGCATTGGCATCCATTCTTGCACAGACATTAAACAAGGTGCTTAGAAGGAGTTGTATGAAGCACAGGCCCAACGCACAAGCGTAGATGCGTTATCGACAGCCATGGTTAGACTGTGCGACGATGCAGCGTTCAGGCCTGCGGGTTGCGCGACATGGTGAATCCGTTGTGGTATGGTGTTGCATTGGCATCCATTCTTGCACAGACATTAAACAAGGTGCTTAGAAGGAGTGGTATGAAGCACAGGCCCAACGCACAAGCGTAGATGCGTTATCGACAGCCATGGTTAGACTGTGCGACGATGCAGCGTTCAGGCCTGCGGGTTGCGGGACATGGTGAATCCGTTGTGGTATGGTGTTGCATTGGCATCCATTCTTGCACAGACGTTAAACAAGGTGCTTAGAAGGAGTGGTATGAAGCACAGGCCCAACGCACAAGCGTAGATGCGTTATCGACAGCCATGGTTAGACTGTGCGACGATGCAGCGTTCAGGCCTGCGGGTTGCGCGACATGGTGAATCCGTTGTGGTATGGTGTTGCATTGGCATCCATTCTTGCACAGACATTAAACAAGGTGCTTAGAAGGAGTGGTATGAAGCACAGGCCCAACGCACAAGCGTAGATGCGTTATCGACAGCCATGGTTAGACTGTGCGACGATGCAGCGTTCAGGCCTGCGGGTTGCGCGACATGGTGAATCCGTTGTGGTATGGTGTTGCATTGGCATCCATTCTTGCACAGACATTAAACAAGGTGCTTAGAAGGAGTGGTGTGAAGCACAGGCCCAACGCACAAGCTTAGATGCGTTATCGACAGCCATGGTTAGACTGTGCGACGATGCAGCTTTCAGGCCTGCGGGTTGCGCGACATGGTGAATCCGTTGTGGTATGGTGTTGCATTGTCATCCAACATTGCATGGACATTGAAACCGTTGTGTTATTGTACGACATTGTCATCCATTCTTGCATATTCATTCAGCACGGTGCGTAGAGGTACACTACACCTCGAGAGAAGACACGCTATAGGTATTCGCTCCACGCAACAATCATACGTTAGGGCATGGAGTTATTGGGTACTTCCCGTATCGTTATCAAGGGTTGTTCAACATCAGTCCTAAGGATATGAATGTTTACTAGTTATGAATGACTTGAGTGTCTTGTTAAGTTGTAATTGTACATTTGCATTTCCATGTTTGTTTGAAGCCTCTTGAGCTCACCTACGTGATTCTGATTTCCCCCCTATATCGATTCGCGACACAATCACAGATCCAAACGGATCTCTTCCCGCTCTTCCTCATCCCCCTCGACTCTCACGCACGGTTCCTAAACACAAGTTCTTGATTCAATAGGCACGTCCTTCTCACCGTGCTCGCGACGCACACACACGACCGTGAGACTTAAGATCCTCCGCATTCTCCTCTGCTCACGTCGTGGTCACTCTAAACGGGGGCGACACGCCTTGTAGTGAAGACGGCCCGTGAGGTGGGCGGTCTGTATCGTGCCTGGTAACGACCACGCGGCTCGACATCGTTAGCCAGTCATAAACATTAGCGCCAATGTCAAGTGCCAGTCGTGCAGTGATACAAGCCGCCCACCACAGTGCGCGCATTGGCGATGATCGTGTAGCTGTCACAGGCTTCTTGAACGGAGTACTTAATGCGTTCACAAGCTTCATCACGGCTAGTAGCTTCATAGGCGATTTCTCGACTCTACAACGGATCCGTAACACATGGGCTCTTTACCAGGCGTTGTCTGCGAGTTCTGCAACAGATGGTTCCCCAACGCCCAAGTTTATGGCGGTCATAAGTCACGGCGGACCCCTTGCCAAGGACTATCCGCCGTGGCAAGGCCGACGCGATCTGCACCGACCGCCGGTCTTCATGCTCTGCTATTCGTCCACGACATTCTGTCGGACGCTCCAGCCACTCCCGGTTCACCTACAGCGTCTAACGCATCCAACGCCGTCAGTGTGAGCAGTCCTCCACGCGTGCCTGAAGCTCACGTTGACGAAACTCCCAACGATGTGAACGAGGGGCCTCCTGAAGATGAACATCAACCACAACCAGGAGCTCCTGCGGCTGACACGAGTGACCATCCTGAGAGCCGGCCCGAAGGGAGTCATGCCGCGCCGCCAACAATCATCTCCGGACAGAGCAATGCCACGCCCCTCAATCCGCTCGCGTTGAAGCTGCTGCATTTCGTTCGGCGCGTGAATGGCGGAATGGGAATGGCCGAGGTTGACATCAACGGCCTGCTTCAGCTAGTCGTAGAGCCCGGCCTTGCGCCTCTTGTGATCTCGGAGCTCCGGAACTGTAAGGATCTGGAGCGGTTCGAGATGGAGCGTTTGGCAGGGCTCAATCGCGGATGGTCGGTGGCGACCTTCGAGATTGACGGTCATCCACCACAGCGCTTGCTCTTTCAGAACTCAGCCCAGGTAAGCCGACTTTGCATTCAAGGCCGTGAAATGATGATGAGGCACACAGGGTTTGCATGTACGTAGTTATCCTTGTATTAACCGTACACCCACCTTCACCGCCACTAACCATGCCTCTCCTCTCACCTGCCTTCGCCACCGTACACCAGCCATTCGCTGAAATGTTTGGACATCCCAACAACGCGCCCGGCTTCAAGCTCAAGGCGCGTGTTGATGAGGACCCTGACGCAGGCAGCCGTCGCTATACCAGGCCTGAAACAGGAACGTGGTCGAACGATGCTCAGGTAAGGAAAGACCACGTTGCCACCCCAAACCCAATCCTTCCTCATGCCTCCATCGCTGCACTGATCTGTCAAGAGCATCTTGAGCCCTAAACCGTGTGTCCGTTGCCGCTTTGTCGTGCACTACAGGAACACTTCGGTTGGTCCGAAGTTGTGGGGGGGATCATCTTATATTCGGATGTGACGCACATGAGCATCAACGGCCGGAAGAAGGCGTGGCCGCTCATGATGACGCTGGCCAACATCTCCCAGGCCAAGCGATGGGGGAAAGCCGGGCACACACTACTTGCCCTCCTTCCTATCCCCCCGTCTGCAATGTCTGCCGTGGAGAAGGTGATGCTCTTCCAGCGTTGCGTCATCACCGTGCTGCAGCCGCTTCTTGATGGCATTGCCAGGTCCGTACTCGGTTTGCATCTTGCTAAGACATCATCTCACCACCTGCATGGTATGCAAACCCTCTCTGTATGTAGCATGGCCCTTTGCCCCTCGTCGTTCCTCCCTAAAAGCCGTAACCCGAATTCCTGTTGCCCCTCTACCTGTTCCTTGCAGCGGGTTCCGTCTCAGGGACCCTTTCGGTGATTGGCAAACCGTGCGGCCCCTGCTGTACGCCTGGGTGTGCGACTACCCCGAGAGCGGCAAGATCAGTTGCACACTCTCGCATGGATCGCGGATGCCGTGCAGCATCTGCTATGCTGCAAAGGTGAGGTCACATGCCATCTGCACGCATTCAAATACATTCTCGTTTGTGGGTCGCCTGATAGAACCCACATAGCTACCACCCTTACCTTTTCTATCCCATCCCTCACCCCCGTGCTACAACAGGAGCATCTGAGTGCTGTCAAGGCACGGAACACGCCGCGCACGCCTGAACAGCAGCAATGGATCGTTAACGAGGCGGCTGGGACGACAACTAGCCAGGCTGACCCGTGCAAGGCCTACTCTACCTACCCTGTTGAGGTGAGTGACCTGTTTCCCCGGCCCATGAGTAGTCTATGCTCTCGCCCGCCCCGTCATGAATTGCCAGATGTGCTCTGCCCCATTGAACTCACCCCACTTGTGGTTTAGGTTAGCTATCCACTCTCACGTACATCTCTCCTCCATTCCCCACCACATCCCCATTTCCAGTGCGTGCTCTGGAAGTGGGATGTCCCAGGGACCGCGTGGGGCAATCCCTACCTCGTGGTGATGCCTGACATCATGCACCAGGCGGACCTGGGCATCATGAGCCACATTGTGGCTGTCGTGCGCAAGATGAAGAAGCGGCGTGTGAAGCAGATGGACAGGTCAGTGTTTTGGGGATTGGATTCGTTGCTCTTCGTCACATTTACTCAAACCATAAGTTCTGTCCTATTACTGACATGTTTCTGCCCTTTTGCCACCGCTGAACTGATGTGTATGGGCAGGCGCCTGTCTCTCATTCGCGACCGCACGCGCCTGAATCACATGCGCCTGCCGGAGAGCGCCTACTTCGAGACCGGAGCATGTGTGGCGGCCTATGAGCACAGGGCCGTCATGCAGGTATGAACCCTCCATTCCCTGTTGCTTGTCCTGGCCTAAACCCTCAAGCAGTCTGCTCATGCTGCCATTGTTTGTCCCAACTCCTCACACCATCTGTGCTCACCCTCCCCTTTGCTGCTATCCACATTCTTTGCAGGTCATGGTGTTTGTTTTTGCAGGCCTGCTTCGCCAGCCCCAGATGGATGCCGTTCGTGCCTATCTTGGCTGGTACATCCTGTGCTCCCAGCCTCAGGGGCACACTGAGCGGTCCCTCCGGGAGCTGAAGAAGATGACCTCTCGGTAATAATACCACGCATGTAAACCCCCGTGCATGGGATGAATGCTTGGCTACTGTAAATGTGCTCTTGTAGTAGGCAATCTTGTGAGGATGTTTGGTGCTAAACTTTGATAGGAAAGGATCAGGAATAGGAAAACCAAATGAATAAGTAGACTCTGTGATTGCATGTGTTGTCATCTCCCACTCCCATCAGGCTCGTTGAGCAGTTGCAGGCTGCGTTTCCAAAGCAGCCATCCTCTTGGTGCCTTGTGAAAACACATCTCATGTCGCACTACGTTGACTCCATACGTCGCGCGGGTCATGTGACTGAATTCAGCACCAACATGTTCGAGCACTTGCACGGACCGTTGGTAAAGAGGATCTACCGTCGGTCCAACAAGCGCAATGTAGATGGGCAGATCATGAAGTTCCATGCTAGGCGCATTCCGGATGTGGTGCCGGTGGATGATCCTGCTGGCCGGGACACCGCCATGCGGCAGGTAAATCTGTTTAGTGCTTGAATTGCATGGATATGAATGCAGAATGTAATAATATCAATAGCATATGTTGGCAGGCGATTGAGACCGACACACGGACGCTCATCAAGGAGTCATACTTCCTCCCTGTGGAGTTACCACAAGAACCCACCTCCACCAACTGGTTTGCAAGGAAGTGGGCCAAGCAACACCCTCGTGCCCAAGCTGCCCTCAAGGATGCGCTTATGCGTTATGCAGGATGCGTCACCAAGATTCGAGTAAGTAGTTGCAAGTTTATGCAATCAACCATCATTTGGCTGGCTCGTATCATCATGACTAACATCAACTGTTATGCAGGCCCATGCATCGCTGGCAATCCCTGCAGCAGACGACGCCAGCTTCTCAAGAGTTTCTCACTTCGTTCGAGCGACCCCTGACTATTTTGAGAGGCCATGGTACTCGGATGTTGCAGTGGAGGGTGTAAGGTATGGTCGGAGAGAGGAGTGGTATGCAAGGTTGCTTCTGTTGTTCCATACAAAAATACGTGGAGAGAGGGAGGAGCTGGCTTACGTTAGATATTGGAATGCAAGCGGAGAGGATACAGCAGCAGGATGTCTTCGCCTCAAGTGGACGACAGGAATGTACGCGTACTCCGTGATTCCGATTGAAGCGCTGCTCCGCCACGTCCATGTGGTGAAGGCATTCCACCTGGACAGTACCTATCTCCTTAATAAGTATCAAATGTGATGCATTTATCTTGTAATAAAATGGCCAGCATATTGTCAAGCAGACACATTTTAGGGAAGTCAAAGCTTAAAAAACCAATTACAAAATCACAACAAATTTGGCACGCTTCAAATAAACGGCAATGTACCGGAGTCGCGGATTCGATCTAGACTTCGACAAACAAACGCGGTCCGATTTCATTCCGTGATTGGTCGCGATTTGGCTTCGGAACTTCGCCAACCAAAACACCTGAACTGTACCCCCCTTCGAACCCCCTTCAAAAACCAAGGTTTTTTGTGATGTAGCTCTTCCAAATGTCGTCCCCACGCCTATTCTCAAGAATGTGTGGCATCGAAACAGGTGTTGACGTCGTTGTCAGGACCGCATGGCAAAACGCATCCACCTGCCAGGGGGTGAGTGCAGACAACTTATGTAAGAAAGGAACTTCATAAGTTTAAAGCTAATTCTCAGCCATGAGAGGGTGTGGAGTGTCATGTGGGAGTGAGTGGGATAGCATGTGGGAGCATGTGGGATGACATGTGTGTGTGGGTGGGCTGGACTGTGGGTGTGTGAGGTATGATATGTGGGTGTGGGTGGGCTGGACTGTCGGTGTGTGTGGGATGGCATGTGGATGTGGGTGGGCTGGACTGTGGGTGTGTGAGGGATGATATGTGGGTGTGGGTGGGCTGGACTGTGGGTGTGTGAGGGATGATATGTGGGTGTTATTCCAATCAATACCTTTAAAAGTTGCACTATACCATCGCATGATTGGTTGGAGTAGACATTGGCGGTCGAATACGAACATGCCATGTAGGGCTCGAACGAGGAAACACATTCATAGCTATGCCAAACCTGCTTTCCCACAGATGCGATCAGCGGCTAAGATCTCCCTAAACAGTCAAAGTTGCGATGAAGATGCTTTCACTGAATGCAAGATTTACGGCTAACATGTGTCGCAGTGATTTTCGTCAAAAGAGGGTCGAACTACAAAGCAGCAATTCCACCCTCTCTGAAGCACCTGACGCGAAGGATGCGTCATTGCAGCTGTGATGCTGCTTTCCCGTAGCTTTCAGGGACCGCATTTTTTCCGATGCCTCTTCACTCTGCTTAGTCTCTCTCTTCCATATTCTCTCTCACATTTTCGTTCTTCCCTCCCATGTTCAGCTTCTAATCTCCCTCTCCTTCGTTTCCCCTCCCCTCTCCTCATTCCTTCCAATGGAGGCATCGCATGCACGAAAGTGCCTTTTCGAAGCGCCTCAAATTTCCCCTTCTCCCTCCCACCCACCTCCCCTCTCCCACGGGGCCCCCCTCTCCTGCCCCCATTGAGTCCAGAAAAATGACAAGCACTTCCCATGGAGGCATTGCATGAACAAGATTTTGAAAAGGCTTTCGAGATGTCTCTAATTCCTGCTCTCTCCCCTTTTGCCTCTCTCCTTCCCCCATTCAGTCAACAATAGTGGTATTCACTTCCCATGGAGGCATCGCATGAAAGTGGCACTGGGGTGTGCCGAGGCGCTAGCCACAATTCACGAGCACCAGTTCGTTCATCACGATTTCAAGTCCTCAAATGTGCTTCTGCGAGAGGTACGCAACTATATCCCTTATGTGTGTTATGTACTTTCGGTTTCCTGTTCTATCCATTTTTCTGCTCCATAGAACTGCTTGATGTAAGGTACATGTGCACATCACAGTTAGTCAATTCATGCTGTCCGAATCCTCACCTACACAGCTGTTAATTCATCTTCATGTCTCCCTTTTTTCTGTACTTTGCGTGTCTTGCAGGATTTTACTCCAGTGGTGGCTGACTTCGGCTTGGCTCGCACCATCAAGGACTGGAAAACACACGTGTCAACAAAAGTGGACGGTTTGATAGGCTATGTGTGCAAGTTTTGGTTGTTGGCAATGATTATCATGACTTCCCGATTGAGACGTTGTTCCCGTTGAAAAAAACGATCTGAAAAGCACATGTGTTGTCCGCAGCAGCTGTCTAAGAACCAAGTGCCTTGGCCGGACGGCTAGTTCTGAGCGATGGCGGCGTACGTCGGATTTGGTTCTAGCGATTCGCGACGAGGTTTGCGTTCGTCGAGTAGTTCTTCTGGTGAGTTAGTCGGTGGTGATTTTGTGGTGCAGGAGTCCATTCTTGCCATGCAGCTTACGATATTTCTTGTTCCTCGTGCAGGTTGCAATGTTGAAGACTGCGCCTGGTTGGAAGGTTGTGGCTGCATGGAGGCTACTTGACTGCTTGAGGGTCGGAGCTGACGTGGTGGTGGTGTTGATTGCTGATGATTCGGGCAGTTGACGCGGGAGTGTCTAGACGTTCGACAAAGATGGCAGAACGGTGGTACATATCTTCGTGCTTGGTGCTCGTGTTGCCGGTTGTTGTTGTGACGCCTCTGAGTGTGAAAGGCAAACTCGGGTACTGATGCCCTTTTCTTGTGTCGTTCTTCGTGCAGGTCCATACCTTGTTGCTCGGCATGAATTTCTGCGCAGAGGCTTGCTTCAGAGAGTCTTCCGTGGGCCCGGAGAATGGCCCGGGTGGAACGCCATTGGGGGCCGAGGCCTGCGAGGACAACGGTGACGAAGGCGTCCTCGGACAGTGCCCCGCCGCACCGAAGGATTCTGTCGCGTAGACCGCGACAGCGACTGATATAGGCCATTCCCTTTTTGCCGGGTTGCATTTGGACTGTTGTCAATTGTGCCATGAGACGACTCTGATTTACGCTGTCGTTTGCTTGATTCAGATGGTTGTAGGTGAGCTCGGCGGGGTTACTGTATCCGCGATAAGTTCGAATGTTCTGCTGCTCACTTGCCAAGATGTTTCGCAGGAGAATGGTGTACGCCGTCAGTGACTGATACGTGTACTGTTGTTTGTCGTACTGTGTCCCGTGCATTGGGTATGGCAGGGAACCGTCGAAGAGAACCGAGGATTTGAGCTCCTTCCATCATTAGCTCGAATTCAAAGGACCAGGTATAGAAGTCCTTCCCGTCGAATGGTGTTGTCGTTTGCAGTTTTAGCACGTGTGCGAATTGTGACTGCAACTGGAGTGCATCCAATGTCTTCGTCTCTTGCCCAGGTGGAAGTCGATTCGGCATGAAGCTGATAGAGCCGCGTTGAGGCTCATATGGTGCGAAGGTAGGTTGCTGATTTCCGCGCGCAAAGGAGGAGCCATCAAGGCTCATGGGAGTAACTCCGCTGTTGTTGTCGCTGTTGTTTGACTGCGCAGGTGCCACTTGTTGTTGCTCGTAGAACGACATGAAGGAGAAGAACCTCTCCATCATGCTTAGGTCGAAGCCAGTTGCAGGATTCACAGGTGCTTTAGTACATTCTGCAGCTGGTCCTTGGGCAGTGCATTCTTCTGTCTGTAGTCCAGAGACCGGAGGTGGAGTAGGAGAAGTGCTAGGAGATCCAGTGGACGAGCTCCTTTCCTTCGGTGTTGCAATGTCTTTTGTCGTGTGAGTTGTAGAAAGTGAGAATATTTGAGCCTTGTCTTTGCTAGCTCTCATACCATGTTGGGCTGAGAAAGCCCTTAGGATCGTTTCAATGACTAAGGCTCAGAGTGATAATGTCTTAATGAAACTGGTTGAACCACCTTGCACTGGTATGTGAGAACAAGATTAGTTGATTATAACATAGAGATATAGGGCCTTTATATGATTACAGGGAATATGAAAGGTTTTACTAACTGCAATTGTAATTGCTAATGCGGTTCGATACAGCGACGACTCGGGTAACTGCTCAATAGCGAGTTAGTCATTTGTCCTTGCTGCCGTGCTGTTTTCGACGAGTTAAAAGGTCGCTGACCTTTGACCTTCGCTTCAACTTCTTGCTGTTGTCGCTTTTGTCAACCGCTTCGCTGCAGGCCCCTAGATTCGTTTTGAGGCACTCTCATCGATCAGTATACACCCCTCTTGGAACTCTGTCTGTCAGAGGTGCCTCAAAATTTTAGTCTGAAAATTCAGACAAGCACAACTTTTTTTTGTCTGAACTACCAGAGTTACCTTCAAAATTGAAGATGATCATGCAGTTTCGTAAAAGCATAATTATAATAGCATTGAAGCTGATTACAGCCTACCAACGCAACTGTGCGGTGCCGCGCTCGAGGAAATTTGGTTTCCCGCCAGGGCTGACGCTTCAATTTTAGTCTACGCTCTCTGATGGGGAAAATTTTGTCCCGGATTTAGTATGAAGGCACTTCTGCCATATAATCGTTAGTCCGATTGGTCAGAGTTCTGAAGTCAGGAGGTCTGACCAGTCAGGGTCGGCGGGTCTGCATCAGGCAACGTGCTCGTGCATCGCCTCTGCTTATGTCGGCGGCGTTCCAGTGTTTTTGTCACGTGCAACGCATAATTGTTTCTGCTGATCGCATTTTGTTTCGTCGTGTGTGTGATTACCGTTCTGTACCCATTTTCTCGTCTGTGTGACGTTTTTGTCAATTTTGGATTTGCGTTTCTAGCGATGCGATCGTTCACCCGATCTGGTTGTTGTCACGTACCAGGTGGGCCAAGTGCCACGCAGCTGAGCTGGCAGCAGACAGAAACTGTTGCTTGGCGTGGCGTGTGAGCATCTGGCAGTGCCGCACGATACTTTCATTACGAATCAGGAGCTTTGCAATTTCACAGCAGTGAGTGCTGCTTATGTTTTTACAATGAATCAGCATCAAAGTCACCTATTCTTTACAACACATTAGCGATAACTTACATGTGACGAGATTTTGTCTTAGAAATCTCATAATCACGCAACCATTCTCTTAGCGTAACAGGGAGATATTCTCGACGAACGAGTGTATTCGGATGTCCCAGCGGTTGAAGTGTGCGTTGCTCACATCCTGGCACTCCACTGCCATCTCGAAAGTGGGCATATCGAAAGGAAACTTCCAGGAAACTTCGCTCTGATAAGCACGCAGAGTGTACTCCCGATACAAGTTTGAGGCTCAGCCTACACTAATAAAATTAGGCTAAAATTTCAGACAACTCATAAAAAAACCCTCTGAAAAATCAGACAAGGTACATAAAAAAGGTCTGAACGGACTCTGCATCAGACTAAAAAGTTTGATATCTAGGGCACTGCTTCGCTGTAGCTTGGTTGACTCGGTGTTGCTTCGTTGTGGATCTGCTTCGTTCTTGTTATAGCGCTTGACATGTCAGAAGCGCGAACTATATGTTTTCAACAAAGGGGAGGGGCGGTTGATGTGGAAGAAAATGCTGTGCATGTTGTTTGTGGGTTCGTGTGGTCCAGGGGAGGACCACTGATAGTTATGGTTATGGTACCGTATAAGATGTTTTGAGGAAATGATTTTGTTTGTTGCATTCCGTTGCTGCTCTGAAGTACTACAGCACTGTACTCTCTTTGTGGTCCTGCTACACGCTTACGGTAGAAAGGAGTCTCAGCAAAGGGAGCACAAACTTCAAGTCATACAATCCAGGAACTGGCACGTGGTGTGGTGGTCCGCACACCAGATACGATTCTGATAGGGTCTACGTGTCGTGATATACATTATATATATATATACATATATATATATATATAAGTGCATGTAGCTATAGCTGTAGTTTGTTGTTATACTTTCTGTTAGTGGTGCACCCCCAACCCTTGCCTATATCATTATACCCTTTCTCTTTATAGAACCCTCTTTCCTCTCGCTCCTCTCAACACCCTCACGTTGCTTCCTAGGTTCTAACGCTATCTCGACAATACGGTACTGGTGGAGTTGTTGTTACCGTACCGTATGATACAAGCTTGCTATGTCATCGAACAAATTTCTTCTCAGAGAGCATGCTAGCATGACACCAAGGGGGCATTAACAGAGAGCAACTAGAGCACCGCTGCTAACCAGCAGCACCCATCAGTTGCGAGCAATTTTACTTCCACAGCACTCTACCCTGCTTAGTCTCGGGGCGTGGTCAAGTTGTACCGGTACGTTGTCTGAACACTCTAAATTCTGCGTCAGAACTGTCACGGTGCATAACGGTGAACTACCGAAAAGAAAAATAATATGCTCTCCACCTTGCGGAAGTGGAACCGCCCAGAGCAACGAAGCTTTGAATGCCCAGCTTCCTTTCGAGCAAGGAAGTACGTTGAATGTACAACCTGGCCACGGCCTCAATGTCCCAACCCAATTACCCCACTCCACTGCCAGGTTGTGTTGGCGGTACGTGCAGTGGGGCATGTGCAAGGCGACGGAATACCAAGAAACCTGAGATTCCCGTCTGCGGTTGAAGCTACACGTGTGCTTCAGGGGTGAAGAGATGTGTGTGTGTACACACTGGAGATATAAGTGGCTTCGGGGTGTCAGCGGAGAGAACTGTCAGTGCAGCCTGCAGTGTGGGGAGAGAGGGGGGAGCACAGGAGGAAAAAGGGGGGTTGGGTAAGGGGGGGAAGAGGTGGAAAGGACAGGAAGGAGAGGTGGAGGGGAGGAAGGCAAGGGGCCGAGGCACATGCAGAGTGTGGCGGAATGCAGTAACAAGGGGGGGGTAAGGAAGAGAGAATGTAAATAGCACGATAGCAGCTATTATGGTGCACAGTGAGGGCACGGTCAGAGCGTACGAGTGGGGGGGATGGACGCAGGGGAGTAGTGGGTGGGCCAGCAGCAGGGAGAATGCGAAAGGCAAAATAGCAGCTATTATGGTGCATGGTGGGAGCACCGTGGGAGCACCGCGGGAGCACCGTGGGAGCACAGTGAGTGAAGGTGCACGTACAAGTGGGGAGGACGGGCGCAGGCGAGTGGTGGGTGAGTCCCAGCAGCACCACCGCCTCCTCCACCAGTGCGTGCTGTGTCGCCCAGAACACTCCAAGCACCCGCTCCGTCAGTGCTCCCCTCTGGAGTGTGCGCTGAGAGGGCCGAGGAGGAGTGGGTTGAAAGAGGGTTGCAATGGAGGGTGATCAGTAAGGCCCAGCAGCACCACCGCCTCTTCCACCAGTGCGTGCTGTGTCGCCCGGAACACTTTCAGCACCCGCTCTGTCAAAGCTCCTCTCTGTAGCGTGCGCTGGAAGAAGGGGGGGGGGGGGGGGGGGGGGATTTGGCAGTGGAGTAGTGGGTGAGGCCCAGAAGCACCACCGCCTCCTCCGCCGGTGGGTGCTGTGTCGCCCGGAACACCTGCAGCACCCGCTCTGTCAGTGCTCCTCTCTGTAGTGTGCGCCGATGAGGGAGGGGAAAGGGGGGAAGTCGCTCAGGGGAGTGGTGGCCACGTAAAATGAGTGATTTTTTTAGACGTCTTAAAAATTCACTCATTTCAGGGAGGTGGTGGGTGACGCTCAGCAGCACCACCACCTCCTCCACCAGTGCGTGTTGTGTCGCCCGGAACACCCACCACAGCACTCGCTCTGTCAGGCCACCCCTTTGCAGCGTCCGCTAATTGCGTGTGAGAAAAGGTGGGGGGGGGGGAAGAGGAGGGGAAGAGAGGAATCGGTGACTCTTGAGTCAACTCAGAGGCAGCCCATAACACTTTGAGCACTCGCCCTATCAGCGCACCCCTCTGGCGTGTTGACTGGTTGGGTGTGGAGGGAGGAGAGAGGGAAAAAGGGAGGGAGGAGGGTATTGAGGGGGAGCGGGTGACTCAAGGGGAAAGGAACGCGGAGGGAAATGGGGGTCGAAGGAGAAATGGAGAGGGGAATGGAGGTGTGGTGGCATCGTGCATGGTGCAGGGAGCACCGCCCACCCAGCAACGCCAGAAGCCACCCTCAGCACCAGCACCCGCGCTTACCCCTCAGCACCGGCGCTTACCCCTCAGCACCCGCGCTTACCCCTCAGCACCCGCGCTTACCCCTCAGACCCGCGCTTACCCCTCAGCACCCGTGCTTATCCCTCAGCAGCACCCCCACTCACCCACAGCAGCAGCAGCAGCACAATGTCTTCAGGAAGGCCCTGCAGCGACGAAACATGGTGGATGTTTGCCACTATCGAATCAGTGCATAACGAGAACAGCCTGGGCGGGGAGGAGCAGGCGGAGGAGGCAGAGGAGGAGGAGGAGGAGGAGGAGGAGGAGGAGGAGGAGGAGGAGGAGGAGGAGGAGGAGGAGGAGGGGGAGGAGGAGGAGGAGGAGGAGGAGGAGGATCGTGACGATAACGCGGATGGTGCTAGTCGGAACGGCTCAGGCCCCATGTGTTCCCCTCATGCTGACTCTCGTGCCACGGCTGTTGATGGGGGCATAGGCTCGCCGCCTGCTGCTGTGCTTGATGGCCCTCCCAGCCTCGCCACACGCTCTTCAATTGAGTCACCTCTACTTAGAATCACACTGAATCCGCCGTTTCTCGTCCCGTGCCCTCCCCCCGACCTTCCCCATCCTGCTCCTCTCACCGAGTTCCCCTTCCCCCTACCACTCCCCCTCCCCCTCTCCCTCCCCTCTCCCCTTCCCCGCGCTCCCCCCTCTCTCTCACACGGCAACATAGCCTCCTCCACCAGCGGTCCCCACGGCGTCACTATCGCTCGCTTCGCGCCGCTCCCCCGCTCCTTTCCGCCACCTCCATCAGAAATATGTAGAAGGCGTTTTGGATCGTAAACGCCTTCTTGTGTGTGGTTTGTGTTGTGCGAACCGTGATTGATACCGAGGGCAATAAACCACCCAGGGTATTGTCCTTTGTGTATGGAAAACGGGGGGATGTCCGAACCAGCATATACGCCCAATTGTTCAGCTACAGTGTCGGAGAGTAAGCTGGGGTTGATTGGGTTTGGGCGGTAGTATACGATTAGTTCGCGAGTGGGGAAGGTTCAGTGGTAAATGAGATGAGGGGTCAACCGCGATTCACACTGCCCTCCATTTATGGTGGGATGGTGGGGTTGAACGTCTGCGAACGACCGTTTACCATCGTCAACCTTCTCCACTGGAAATGTGCAGAGCGCTACTGTTACCACCCGATAACCTGATTTGGTTACCTGACAGAACTACACTTTTACTTTAATAAATGTAATAACAATCGTGGGGTATCCTGGTAACCACATTTGGGTTACCTCACAGGCCAAGTTCAGCAATATATACGATTGGACTGTAAATATAAGAACAATGCTTTCTCCAGTCAGTTAAAAATGTATACTAATTCAAATCTCAATGATAGGCAGAATGCAATATAATTTATATAAACGACTAACAATACAAGCTTGGAAGTTCAATTAGACTCCAACTAGCACTCCTGTAATAGGTTAGACGCTACCCTGCCCCACACCCAGCTAGTTTGTTTACCCAGCTACTATGAAGGCTGATCTTGTCAACGAAATATCATCACAGCAATCACAGCAACAAAAACAACCACGAGTTAAAGCGTCAAATGAGATACTTCAAGAGATAACGAAAAACGAGGTATTGTCAGTGATGGGTTAGAGTACCTTAAGATGCACGAACATACGGTTACACGAATGCGCAAAAATAAACCTGTTTCACAAAGATAGGACGAAGATAGCAGTTAGATCACACTTGGTATCAGAGCTACTTTCCTAGCCTCATCGTTTTTTAGAGTGTATTACCCCTCGAGGGGGGGGGGGGGGGATAGGGAAGGATGCCGTGGGGTCCAGGAGCAGCGCGTTAGCCGGCCAGGAGAATGGGTAGTTGCTCCTAGCGGCCATGAATTTTCAAGGCGCTCCTGTGCACCGCCGGATCCTTGCCCTCGACGGTCAAGATCGATCGTGGCCTCCCTTTCCTGGCGGACAGCTTTTGCTGTCGTCGCATTTAATGCGTGAGTTTTAACAGTGGTCGTTTTCGTCAATTTCGGAGTTATTACTGTGTAGCGGCTGACGTCGGCGCACGTCCGAGATTGTCGGAAGCGACCGTAGTGCGAGTTGACGTCACCACGTGTTCGTCAACTACGCACGAAATTTTTGGAAGCGACTTCATGCAGCAAGTGGCGTTGAGGCGTCTTCGTCACGTTGCGCATGAGGCCGTTCGACATCTTCGGCAAGTGACATGCGACGTCACTGTGCGCGAAGATTTCGGGTAGCAGCACATGGAAATGACTGCTCGTCGAGCAGCCAGGCGCAATGTGTGATTTGCGTCAGAAAAACCGACGGCGAGGAGAGGCGGCGTGACGACTGCCCGAAGAAAGTGTTGACCACTATATGGGACCTAGAAGCTCTTATCACACCTTTAAATCACACTAGGTAGTCCCCACGGGTTCACCTCCAAGGGTCCTTGGGTGCCCAAGGGTTCGTGTTTGTAGAGGGATTCCCTAAGTATGAAAACCATCGTGTGCACTAGAGCACTCCCAAACTCATACGCGGAAGCGTTAACGGTTGATTGGAACGTGTGCAAAAATTCTCCTCGCGTCAATACGTCGATAGAGAATATTTTCACTCGTCAAAGTTGTGATTACAATCAGACACAAGCACACATTTATAGAAAGCACTAAGCACGAACTAAAGAAAACACAAGGCAAACATGAAACAGTTATAAAACTGAAATAGAGGACTTCGCCATGTTGTCTTGGTAAAACGGTTGTCAAACTTGAGCTGCAGTTGGCTTGATACGCTTCATTAGAATAACTGAATTTGAGTTGTACTTGATCCAAACGCCCGTGCTGACTCCCCTCGCGAGTACTCATGAATTCCTGTTAACATTCATGAAGCCTCGTGTGGGAAAACCGTTTTCCCGTTGTAAAACGGAAATAACCGTTTTGTACCTTGTCGAAATGATCACGCAATGTAGCATGACTTTCTGACGAAGTATTCTGTTCGCCACGTCATAACAGCCAAAGCTCGAGATTCAGTTATTCAACTGAAATCTCGAGTCAATCCCGAGCACCCTTCGGGATTACTCGGCACCCCCCGAAACCCACGCGCACCCTTGCACGCGCGTGATCATGCACGACCGAATTTTCGGTCGTGCTGCACAGCGTACGAACGTGCGCTGTCCTGCTCGAGGGCAGGGCGATGATTCGCCCTGTCCTTTTGCGAACATGTGCACTGTGTTAACGGGATTGGAGTGTTGGCCCTGCCCTCGCTTGGGCAACGCCGACAACTTGGTCGGATGTACGGGAGTAGCAACCGACCGTTCACAGTGGGAGAGCTGCTCGACAGGCTTCGTCGAGCTGCAGGGGACCACTATGGTGTTGCTGTCGACCAGGGAGCTCGACAGCTCCAACTGACTGGTCTTGGCGACGGGTGGGACGTCGACCAGGAGGGCAGTTCGACCGGGAGGTCTCCGTCGACCTACAGCTCGACCGGGAGGTCTCCGTCGCCCTATAGCTCGACCGGGAGGTCTCCGTCGACCTACAGCTCGACCGGGAGGTCGACGGAGCAGTCCGTCGACCTGACAAGTGAGCAGCGGTCGGCGAGGGAAGCTCGGCGACAACCGCTGACGGTTCTGGTCGACGGAAGGGGTCCGTCGACCAGGGGGTAGCTCGACGGGAGTTGTGGTCGACCAGAGGCACCTGGAGGTCGACCAGAGGGACCCGGTGGTCGACCGGAGGCACCTGGGGGTCGACCAGAGCACCTGGGGTCGACCAGGTCGTCCGGGTAACCTGCTTGACGAGTTCCGCGGAGGCACGCGAACGTCGTCGAGGCCGCGATGGCGCAGGCAACTGCGGGCTGGTATCCCGAAGTCGATGTGGCTCGTCAGGTGCAGACAACAGCCGACGGATGCCCAACGAGGCAAGTCGGGCCAATCGTCTACGCGCACCTGTGAGCGTGCGCACTGCTGTGTTCTACGGGGCAACGCTGGACAGCCGCTCAGCTGCAGCATTGGCACGCCGTCGACCTGCTCTGTTGGCAGGTCGCCCTTCTGCAGTGCCGGCGCGGCTCCTCTACGAAACGCTGGCAGGCGGTCGACCGAGCTGTGCTGGCGGTCGACCAGGCTAGCTGCAGGGTTGCTAGGTGCCTGATGTAGTCATTGTTTTCATTGCTTGTTCAATCATTCTGAAATTTCGACTTTGCCCAGTGGAAACTCTTGCCGATTTCTCTCGTGAATGTGCAAGCACTAAGGAACCAAGCAAAGCTACGATCACTCCTAATAGTTCGTGCCAACCCCCGTAGTCTAGCTCACTACCATTGTAGAGTGACTCTTTGCATGGTGCGGTGAGCGTGGACGGCCCCGCAGATTACCTTCAGATAGGAGCGGACTTTTGCACCTACTAAGTCGTTCGTAGGCCGGCAGCAGCGAAAGTCACCACGGTCGACCCCGTAGTTGATGCGGGTGTAGCGAACACCTTGGAGACACGTTTGGCTAACGTGAGGAGACGCCACGCGGATGGCGAGTACGGGACGATCCCCTTGGTGATCGCCGAGTTGGGCATCCGGTCGCAGTGGGCGACGGAACACCCTTCCCGTCCTGCATCTCCTCGACCGGTGCGCAACAAAGGTGGCGTCGACGACGAGGTCGACGGTGGTGCACGAGTCAGCGGCAGTGAAGGCACGAGGCAGAGAGGGGTGATCAAGGTCGACGGTGCTGTCGACGGAATCCAGGCGCGAGTGCAGCGGTCGACGGCCGCTACAGGCAGCTCGCGTGCCGACGTCGATGTTTGACGTCGCTCTCCTCTATGAAGCGGCGGAGGGCTCTCGGCGACGACGCATGTGACGGCGGGCGGGATTGCACCGGCGTATGGCTACTTTAAGTTCTCGCGAGACTGGATCACCGTCGCCCCGCTGCAAGGTCGACGGGACCTCATCACCTGGAGGGAGTCGATAGAACCTCAGCTGGAGGTCGCTGGGCTGAAGGGCTTCGCCGACGGCACCGTGCCAATTCCGCCCGTGGACGATGTCGAGCTGCGCGGGGAGTTTCGTGCGGCTCACCTGCTCACCTTCATGGTCATCTCGAGGTGCTGCTCGCAGGTGGTGCAGCTAGCGCTCAGGAGCTGTCGTGAGCGACTAGATGCTGGTCACCAGGCATGGCACTTCATCCTGTCGACGTACCAGGTCAGGGACGACCTGTACATCGGACAGCTATAGGAGAAGATGACACACGTTCGGATGGGTGAGCAGGAGTCGGCGACGGACTACTGCAACCGTGCTCGACGGATCCTGGCTGACATGCGGATGGCGGGCGCCGAATACTCGACGGCGTCCTACATCACCAACATCGTCAAGGGCCTGCCGCGCGGCTACAATCTCATGAAGAGGATGATGATGGTGCCCGGCACGCGTGAGTCCCTCGACGAGGACTCCATCACCAGCTACATCCTTCAAGATGAGGCGATGCAGGAGGCCGAACAGCCCACAGAGCTCCTTCCGTAGGCAAGCTACGCTGCACCGACGAAGCTGAATCAGCAGCAAGGGCAGCGCGGGAAGCCGGGGGGAGGTGGTAGCAGAGGTGGGCTGTCGACGAAGGACGTCGACGAGAAGAGGTCAACGCGGGACAAGGGTCGACGAGGTGGTGGTCGACGGCGGGAGTGCTGGATCTGTGGCGACCCCGACCACCTCTCCTTCGAGTGCCCCGACCGCGATGACAGCGACGAGGACGACAGCAAGGGAGGTCGCGGACGGTCGACCGGTCGTCGTCCCCGTCGAGATGCGAAGCCGCGCAAGGATAAGCAGACGTCGAAGAAGACGTCGTCGACGAAGGATGCTGACAGCTCCAGCGGCAAGGGCCGAGGCGACGGCGAGGCGTCGTGCTCGATGGTCGGCGTGGTGGAGCCGACGGTCTCGCTGGCACCGGAGGCTGGCAAGGACTTCCAGGCGGTGGCGGTGCTGCTCGACAGCGGGTGCTCCCACCACCTGATGGGGACGAAGGCGGTCTTTGTCGACATGGCGCCGAACGACAGAGTGAAGCACGTACGTGGGTTCAATGGGGCGCTGCAGCCTGTCGAGGGTCGCGGAACCGTCGCCCTACAAGGGGAGGCCGGGAAGCAGGCCCTCATACCCGACGTGCTCTACGTTCCGGGCGTACAGGCGAACCTGCTGTCTGCTGGCCAACTGAAGGAGAGCGGAGTGCAGCTGCAAGGCGACGGCGACGAGATGCTGCTCGTCACCGCGACCGGGGAGGTGCTCGGTCGAGCACGCTACACCGGACGAGTCCTCTGCACCGACCTTTGCCCCTCCTCGACGCGGTCGCCGTCAACCGAGGTGGTGGCTCTACGGACGATCGTCTCAGCGACGGCGTCAACCCCTGACCGGTTGCATGCGAGGCTCACGCACGTCAGTGTCGACACGATCAAGAGCTCGGCGCAGCATGAAGTTGCTGTTGGGCTCGACATCACGCCGTCGACCGGAGCAGACCCGCCGTGTGTCTCATGTGTCGGAGGAAAGCTGGCGTGGCACACCTTCCCCGACAAGGGCTCGGACGCCGAGGAGGCACTGGCTTTCTTGCACATTGACTTGTGCGGGCCATTTCCGGTGGCTGCCAAGGATGGCAGCTTGTACTTCATGCTGCTGAAGGATCGCCATACTCGGTTCGTGTGGGCAATGCCGGTAGCTAAGAAGAGCGACGTGCTGCAGGAGTTCCAGAAGTGGTTGGTGCTGGTGGAACGACAGTCGAAGAAGTCGGTGCTGTCGCTTTGCTTCGATCGAGGAGGGGAGTTCCTCGCAAAGGCGTTCACCGACTTCGTCGAGGGGAAGGGCATCGTCCACGACCTGACGTGCCCCTACACTCCGCAGCAGAACGGCATGGCTGAGCGGGAGATGCGCACGGTCGTCGAGTCCGTGCGGACGATGCTGCTGCACATGGGCGTGCAGCACCACTGGTGGCACCTTGCTCTACGACAGGTTGTCTGGGTGTGCAACTGCTTGAAGTGGTCGACGACGCCGCCGGGGACGACTCCGTACCAGTTGCCGACCGGGAAGAAGCCCGACCTTACGTTAGCGCGGGTGTGGGGCTGCATGGTGCAGTTCATGGTTCTCGAGCAGCAGCGCGGTGGGAAGCTGGCGTCGAAGGCTCGTTGGGGGCTTCACCTGGGTGTGTCGCAGGAGAGCAAGGGCTGGGAGGTGCTCGACCTGACCAACAACAAGGTGGTCACATCGGTCGAGGTGATCTTCTACGAGACGCTGTGGCTGGAGGAGTGGAAGGCGAAGTATGGGCCGGCGTCGGGGCGGACGCAGGCACACCCGCCGACGGATACCTCGACGGCGACGATTCCACTGCTCGCCGAAGTCGACGAACCTACTGATGAGGATGTTGTGGAGGTTCTTCCACCTCCCCCTGTTCTTGCTCCTCCCTCTCCCGTCGCAGATCGACCTGCTTCGACACCTGTGTCGGCCACCGGCGTTGAGGGGATCCTAGGGCGTCGCCTGTGGCGCCGGCCAGTGGCATCGCCGGCGGTCGACAAGGCACCAAGCTCGTCGACCAGGATGGGAAGCCGTCGACGACAAGGGAGCACCAGACAGGGCAGCCGGTCGAACAGGAGGCAACAGCAGGGGTACACTCGACAGGGGAGCAACAGCCAGGGCGGTCGACAAGGGAGCTTGTCGCGATATATATTTATATATATTTATAACTGCCTGTAGCTTTAGCTCTAGTGTAGTTATGTTTCCTTGTTGGTGGTGCACCTTTGCTAGTTTGCTATACGTACCTTGTGTGCTATAGTGAACAATACACATTCTCACTTTCTCTTGGCCCCGATTCTCTCGACACCCGCTTGGCCTAGGCTACTAAGCCTAGGCCCTAAACCCGGTTCCTAGTTAACTTAGTATTGTAACATGGTATAGAGCGATTAAGTTCCTGACCTAAGTTAATGGGCCCACCTATTCGTGGCACAGCGCTCGCTGCGACGGGCGCGGCGGCGAGCCGGCCGCGTTTCCCTCGTCGCCAGCCCGTCATTTTTTCCCTCGTCGCCTGCCCGTCGCCATCCCGTCGCGTTTTCCCCTCGTCGCCAGCCCGTTGCGTTTCCCCCATCGCCAGCCCATCGCGTTTCCCCCGTCGCCAGCGCGTCGCGTTTCCACCGTCGTCAGCCCGTCGCATTTCCCCACCCTCACCACCTCTGCCCGCGCCTACGCCTGCTGCCGAGACTGCGCGAGAGTGGGGAAGGGGGGGGGACGGCATCGGGAATGAAGGGGACGGCGACGGTGGCGGTTGTCACGGCCCTTTCCCCCCCGTCCCGTTTTCTTCCTTCCCTTCGCCTTGCTCCGCCCGTCGCATTCCCCCGGCCCCCTGCTCGTCACCCCCCCCCCTCCCCCGTCGCGACTGTTCGCGTGTGCAGCTGCGGTCGCTGTGGGTGGGAGAGGGAGGAGGGGAAGGGATTGGCGGCGGAACGCTGCGGGTGGGAGAGGGAAAGGGGGAAGGGAGTGGCGGCGGAATGCTGTGGGGGAGAGAGGACAAGGGGGAAGGGAGTGGCGGCGGAACAGCACCAGGCACCAGCACCAGCGCCAGCCACCAGCACCAGGAACCAGCACCAGCACCGAAGCCAGTCACCAGCACCAGCACCGGCACATAACTACCTCCTCCTTTGTTCTTATCTCCTCTCCTCCCCTGTCTCTCTCTCGCCTCCTCCTCCTCACTTACCTCTCTACCGTCTTTCTCAACGCCTGCAATACCCTTTCAGGGGGTGTGACTTACTCTAGCTATGTGCTGCAGGCAGTTAAGGGGGTGTGTCGCGATATATATTTATATATGTTTATAACTGCCTGTAGCTTTAGCTCAAGTGTAGTTATGTTTCCTTGTTGGTGGTGCATCTTTGCTAGTTTGCTATATGTACCTTGTGTGCTATAGTGAACAATACACATTCTCACTTTCTCTTGGCCCCGATTCTCTCGACACCCGCTTGGCCTAGGCTACTAAGCCTAGGCCCTAAACCCGGTTCCTAGTTAACTTAGTATTGTAACAGAGCTGTCGAAGTCAGCAGCAGGCGAGCAGCTGGTCGAAGGGCCGAAGCAACTGGTCGACGACGAGGACATCGACGAGAAAGGGGAGCAGTCGGCGGGTGAGGAGTCCATCGACAGCGACGTGGTGGAAGTGCCGATCACGAAGCCTGAGCTGCGACGCACAGGTCGAGCTCGACGGCCAACAGAACGGCTGAGCTTCCACGCCTGCCTACCACCAGCTGCCTTCACCACGGTGTACGACGAGGTCAACGACGACCTGTTGTGCGACGACACCAAGGAGGATGAAGACCTGCCGGAGCTCGACCCTGACGTGCATGCTGACCCCAAACACCGCTGGGACATCGCCACGATGATGGTGAAGGAGGCACTGTCGAGCTGGAAGGGTGAGACGGTGAAGGCTGCCATGGAAGAAGAGATCCGCAGCCTCATCGGTATGGGGACTTGGGAGCTGGTCGAAAGCCCACGCGGAGTGAACAACATGAAGAACCGGTGGGTGCTGACGACCAAGTACCGCATCGACGACACCGTCGAGCGCGAGAAGGCGAGGCTGGTCGTGAAGGGCTTCACGCAGGTGTACGGTGCCGACTACGACGAGACGTACTCACCGGTGAGCAGCTACGTCACGCTGAGGATCTTTCTCAGCATCGTTGCCGTCCTCGACCTCAACCTGATGCAGCTCGACATGAAGAACACTTTCCTGCAGAGCAAGCTCGACAGGGTGCTCTACATGTACCAGCCGGACAACTTCGACGACGGGACCAGCCGGGTAAGCTGCTGAAGAGCCTCTACGGGCTGAAGCAGTCGCCGATGCTGTGGTACAGGGCTCTCGATAGTGTGCTGCTGGGCGCTGGCTGGAAGAAGAGCCAGGTCGACGAGGCGCTCCACTTCAAGGCCGGCGACGACGGAGTGACCTGCTGAGTGCTGGTCTATGTCGACGACCTGCTCGCCGCTAGCAGCAGCACCGCGATGCTGAAGGAGCTGCTGGAGGCCGCCTTCGAGCTGCGTGAGATCTCGCTGGTGGTGAAGTACCTTGGGCTGGAGATCGTGCGCGACAGGCCGGCCAGGAAGCTGTGGCTGCACCAGCAGGGCTACGCCAACAAGTTGCGCAGGCGCTTCATCGACGAGGAGCAGGGCAGTCAAGTCCTGAAGACGCCGGTCTTGGTCAACGACAACGCTCAGCTGACGTTCGACGACGAGGAGACTCACGAGCGCGAGGAGGAGGAGTACCGGCAGAAGGTCGGCTCACTGCAGTTCGCGGCGACGACGACGAGGCGGGACATCGCGTTCGCCTGCAGCAAGCTGGGGAGCGGCCTCACGGTGAGGAGCGACCAGCATTGGCGCGAGGTCGACCGCTGCCTCGCCTACCTCGCCGACACCCGCGACACCTCCCTGGAGTTCGGCGGTGGACCAGAATCGTTGGAGCTGATCGGCTACGTCGATGCCGACGCCACGGGCGACAAGCAGAACCGGACGAGCACGGAGGCTACGTGTTCGTCTACGGAGGGGCCGCCGTCTCCTGGTCGAGCTCGTGCATCAAGTGCGCGACATTGTCATCGACCGAGTCGGAGTACGTGGCGGCCACGGATGCCGGCAAGGAGGGACGCCGACTTCGTTTCCTCCTTGCAAAATTCAAGCTGCTCGACGCTGGGCAGCCGACCATCCTCCGCGTCGACAACAAGTCGGCAATCACGGTCGCTGAGGGCTTGGGGCTGACGGGCAACCTCAAGCACATGGAGCGACGCTACGCCTGGCTGCAGCACATGGTGAGGCGCGGGAAGTTCGTGCTGAACTACATCCCGACCACCGTGCAGCCGACGGACTTCCTGACGAAGGCGCTGCATTTTCCGGCTTTCAACCGGTGCTCTGTCGCCATCGGCCAAGTTTGTCTGGCCGACGTCGGCGACGGCGACAATAAGGTGCAGCAGTAGGTGCCGTGCCTTTCTGCACGGCTGGTGCGGTGATGGCGTGCTGTGTGTGGGGTGCACGCCGAGGACGAGTATTCTCCGTGGAGTATTGCCGCGTGGGCTGGAGGCCCAATCGTGAGCGCGGCAGGGGAGTGTTAACGGGAGTGGAGTGTTGGCCCCGCCCTCGCTTGGGCAACGCCGACAACTTGGTCGGATGTACGGGAGTAGAAACCGACCGTTCACAGTGGGAGAGCTGCTCGACAGGCTTCGTCGAGCTGCAGGGGACCACTGTGGTGTTGCTGTCGACCAGGGAGCTCGACAGCTCCAACTGACTGGTCTTGGCGACGGGCGGGCCGTCGACCAGGAGGGGCAGTTCGACCGGGAGGTCTCTGTCGACCTACAGCTCGATCGGGAGGTCTCCGTCGCCCTACAGCTCGACCGGGAGGTCTCCGTCGACCTACAGCTCGACCGGGAGGTCGACGGAGCAGTCCGTCGACCTGACAAGTGAGCAGCGGTCGACGAGGGGAGCTCGGCGACAACGGCTGACGGTTCTGGTCGACGGAAGGGGTCCGCCAACCAGGGGGTAGCTTGACGGGAGTTGTGGTCGACCAGAGGCACCTGGTGGTCGACCAGAGGGAACCAGTGGTCGACCGGAGGCACCTGGGGGTCGACCAGAGCACCTGGGGTCGACCAGGTCGACCGGGTAACCTGCTCGACGACTTCTGGAGAGGAACGCGAACGTCGTCGAGGCCGCGATGGCGCAGGCGACTGCGGGCTGGTATCTTTAAGTCGATGTGGCTCGTCAGGCGCAGTCAACAGCCGACGGATGCCCAACGAGGCAAGTCGGGCCAATCGTCTGCGCGCACCTGTGAGCGTGCGCACTGCTGCGTTCTACGGGGCAACGCTGGACAGCCGCTCAGCTGCAGCATTGGCACGCCGTCGACCTGCTCTGTTGGCAGGTCGCCCTTCTGCAGTGCTGGCGCGGCTCCTCTACGAAACGCTGGCAGGCGGTCGACCGAGCTGTGCTGGCGGTCGACCAGGCTAGCTGCAGTGTTGCTAGGTGCCTGATGTAGTCATTGTTGTCATTGCTTGTTCAACAATTCTGTAACTTCGACTTTGCCTAGTGGAAACTCTTGCCAATTTCTCCTCGTGAATGTGCAAGCACTAAGGAACCAAGCAAAGCTACGATCACTCCTAATAGTTCGTGCCAACCCCCGTAGTCTAGCTCACTACCATTGTAGAGTGACTCTCCGCACACTGTGCATGCTCGCCACAGTGCGAGGCACACGCGCAAGCCCTGCGGGGCCACACGCGAGATCGGGACCCCATGCGCGGTCCAGATTCCCTCGCGATTTTCGCTTGTCCAGCGCGAGAAAAAATCTCACAGCGAGGAACACTCGCTTTTGCTCATTAACATTCATGAACATTCGTGAACATTCATGAACTTTCATGAACACAGAAACTCAAACGAATACACGCGAAAATACATGAAAACTCATGAGCACACACGCAAACTCATGAACAATCGCGAATGCAGGAGAACTCATGGAAATCCGCGAACATCCGCGGAACCTCACGAACATTAATGCGCTTTCACGGAAACTCATGAACATTCATGAAATGCAATCACACAAAAAAATGCACATAACTCATGAACCGATAAGGCAATTCACAAACCGTAAACGCACAAATGCAAGGCATGCAAATACGCTCCTCACACTCCGCAAATTACCTTAAAACAAGAACTCTCATTTTCCTTTACCGTCGGCAAATAGGCGGTAGGTTGACGTGCAAACCGCATTTTGCATTTAACAGAAAGCGGGGATTTTCCGTGTCCCACTCGGGTGCAGCGGCGTTCTGCAGGAGGGTGCGTCGTGTGCGTTTTTTTCGGCAGAGCGGTACAGTGTGAGACGGAAGTCGTCCTTCAAACCACCGAAAAGTTCGGAAAAATCCGCCTACGACCAGACTGTTCCGGATTGGGTCACTACTGTTTCTGGCACAATGTTTCTGTCCATTTTGCTGTGGAGAGGCCGGAAGCGTGAACGTCTAGCGGATGCCCTCCGCACGACAGAAGGCCCTCAGAAGGTCGGAGGAAAACTCTCCACCTCTGTCGGAGTGCAGACGCAGAACAGGAAGGTCCGAGCCGAAACTCTCGCTGAGTTGGCGACGGGCAGCGCGGATCTAGTCGAGCAACACCTCAGTGACCTCACTCTTGCGGCGCAAGGGGAAGACTGTGGTGTAACACGAGTAGTCGTCAACGACCAGCAGAAAGTAACGCTCGTGACCCTGTCCACGGACGCGGGCTGGGCCCCACACGTCCATGTGAAGAGTCTGCAGGGGAGCCTTCGTCGGAGGGAACTCAAAGGAGTGAGGAGTGGCGCACTGCCGCCCCTCGACGCAAGGAACGCAGGTAGGGGCAGGCCCCGGGGGAAGGGGAGGGAGAGACCGGGGAAGACCAGTGACAAGGACACGGGAGGCCATGCCTCGGAGACGAGGCAGGGAGGGGTGACCAAGGCGGTGGTGCCAGAGGAGAGTCTGGTGAGACAGGAGGCGACATGAGCAGGGGCAGACTCAGGACCAGACCGGGACGCTGCAGCAAACACCTGACCAGACGCAGCTACCTGACCAGACTCAGCAACCGGAGGAGACACGGTAGTCAGGGTGTACAGGCTCGACCCAGGCTGACGGGCAAACGTGGCCAGGTGCCGGCCCATCCGAGTACACGTACAGTGGGTCACCCGCTGACCTCCAGGAGTGAACTGGTCAACCCACACGTCCTGAAGGTCAGCTCCACTCACCAAGTTCGTGGAGAACGGGGGAGGTGGAGATCTGACAGGGAGCCAGACGGGACCGCCGGACACGGCAGAACCGTGGAGGAGTGCGCAAGGACCGGACCCCCAGAGGGGTCAGCCTAGCCCGAACAATTTTCGAACCTAAACACCCAACAAGCTGACGGAAATTTGTTTAGAAACAGGTCAACCTTAAACACCTTGTCGCAGAGTGTTTAGGGTTGATTCCTCCCTAAAAGCATGGCATTTAATAGGGGTTTATTTTTGTTTTGGCTCGGAAAATAAAATTTAGGCTCGTACTCAGTCAGGTTCGGACCTACGTACTAGGGGTGCGACTCATGCGGCCCTAATTTGGCCACATCTCTGCTAATGTTCGGCCCCTCGATGATCTCTTCCCATTGTGAGCTCCTCAATTTTAGAGCTTCTGTGTGTGGCTGCCACGTCACGTAGCGCGAGCAGCTACTCGCTCGAACTTCTCATTTGCGCAGCGCGAGCATTGTTCGAGTGAGCAGCTGCCAGCTAGACATTTGATCAAAGTGGCAGCGCGAACAACAGCCAATCAGAGTTGTCGAAAAGTGGTGTTCCGGTCATTTTCAGGTGCATGCAACTTAGCCGAGGCGCGCTAATCAGGTGCATGCTATCCCGTCGTTTTTCTCCCTTGGTTGCCACTGTTTGTATACATCCGCCACTAAAAACACTGTTCTGTCAGGGGATGCAACCCGCGCAACACAAGCAGCACACGCAACACTCGCAATACACAAAATCGGCCTGGCAGGGAAGCCCGAAAAGGAAAAATACAACTCCTAGAAAACCTGGACATTGTTCGGGAGGGATCAACCCTAGACACGGGAACGTCCTGGTGTTTAGGGTTGATGTCCCTTAAGGCAGTGGGACAAAAAATCTAGGGAACCTGGACTCATTTTTCGGAAGGGATCAACCCTAAACACGGGAACTGCCCTCGTGTTTAGGGTTGATCCCTCCCGAGTCGCATGCGTTTCCAATTGGGTTTTATATTTTTTGCCCGTTTTTGTCTGGTGTGTTGCGATATGTATTGACCTTGTTCGCACTAATTTTCGTGCGACTGGTGTGGTTGGACGACGAATTCGTGCGAGAGCTGCGCCAGTTACTGTCAGTCGGATTGTAGCATCCCCTAACAGAACAGTAACAACAGAGGCAGAAAAACGACGGGATAGCATGCGCCTGAATAGCGCGCCTCAACTAAGTTGCATGCACCTGAAAATGGCCGAACAAGCTGCTGCAATCTCAGCGCGCGAGCAGTTTCAGCACGTTCAGATCAGCACTGATGTTCGGAACAGAAGAAAAAAAACTCGCCACGTGAACAGAAATCCTTGCTGTGATTGGGCGGTCGGAACTTGCTGGTCAAACTGAGTTTGTGAGCTGAACAGTCGGCTCCCATTGGTTAAAACTCAGCCCTTAAACCACTCGATAATGAAAGACTCGCTCTAGCGCTTTTAGGTCTTATTGATTTGTGCACTCCCTAGGAGGAAACGGGCTGATTGAGATACAGAAATAGATTCTATATTAACACATGTTATTGTTTTTTTTTGGGACAAAATCAATAAACTATGGTTGAAATAGTTTCAAACTAATAAAGAATTGTTCGCAGAATTTGGATCAACATTAAGTGCCGACATTGCCTCACATTGTTTTGGTTTTTCGCTTCCGCAAACTTTGCACCCAAATTCCATGCCTTGGATACTTTGAAGGCTGGAATTAAACCCATTTACATTGTATTTATGTCAACTAGGCAACATCTCTGAAGAAGTTCAAGTTATTGGAATATATTACTAATACAGTTCACAAAATGAAGTGTGTGACTTGTTACAATTTTGTCTATTTGGCGGTAACCTAAGGTTAGATGACGTGGCGAGGCCCTCCAACATTTCCATGCAAAGGAGTTGAGCGTGTGAAGTGCTGATTGGCAACCTCCCCACACATCTCGCGATCTATCACCATTCTGTCCGCAAAACCAACCAGTGAAATGGCCCGTAAGCTCCCAACCAGAAACGGCACCTCGAACCACGATTTGTTGCCCACGTGTGCAGTACGCATCTGTAAACAGTGGTAAATGGGGGTCGAGAGGGGTGGTAGTAAATGACTAGAAATGCGTGCGAGAATTTGCAGGAATAATCCGAGCGCATCTGATGGTGAACTGCCAGGAAGGAGGGTGAAGCGAATTTCACCTCATCAACCATCGAAAACCACCACCCTCCCAACTCAAAAAAGGACCCCTTCCCTCCCCCCCCCCCCCTCCATACTCGGCCGTTTTACATTTTTTCTGATGTCGGCTTCCGCCTCTACCAGCGTCGCTGTTTCCGCACCGATCTTTCCGCTCATCCTGCCCTCGCTATCGCGATCGGCCGGTGCTCCCGCTAGCGCATCCCCGCCGCTGATGCTGCTGCGGCTGCTGCTGTCGCCACCGCTACCTGCGGGGGCGACGGCGCTACCCACCGCTCCGCCCATCAGCGGCGGCTGCGCGCGGCGCTCCCGCTCGTCACCGCGCCAGTCTCGCTCTGCCACTGTCGCGCTTCGTTCCGCTCTCTCGAATAGTCAGCATCCAGCGACGCTGACGGTAACATTAACGTTGACGTGGACGTTGACACACAAGTTAACGTTGACGAGGACGGGAACGCCACAACCATCGGGTTCTTTCTCGGAGCGCAAATCGTCAAACGAGCTGCCTGCACGGCCGCTCTCCTCGCCTCTCAATAACCTCACGTCAACCCCTGATCCCACGTCATCCCCTTCTCCGCCTCGCCCCTTCGCCTCCCCTAGCGCCACGCCCGCCCGCCCATCTCTCTCCGCCGCAACGGCCTCCGCCGATTGTCCGCCGGACAGTCCGACGCGCGACTCTGTTGCCGGAGGGAGGTCGGCGGCCGGAGCTGGGTCGGCCACGTGAGGAGTCATCAGGTCGCTGAGATATCTAACCAGTAAGCATCTGAACCTTGATTTACCGAGATTTCTAACCCACGCTGACCCGTATGAGCACAAATAGCGCTTGAGAATGGTGGTTGTGGAAACGTCCCTTCTCTGTGTAAACAACCTCAATGGTCGGACACTTGCGAAGGTAACCACTTGTGCGAGAATTCGCATCTCCAATGGAAACCTTCCCAACTAGTTCGTGAAGAAACATGTTCGACCTTCTGACCCAACCAAGTGCTTGACCAAATGTTTCACGCCCTTCGCCCACGTCAAAAGATGTTACAACTGCAAGTCAAACCAACATCAGAAAAAACATGGTTTATGTTTTAGAAAGTGCTTCTTTCCAGAATTGGCTAGGCAAGGCAACCCTCGCGATTGCGGACGAGCGGGCATTGCGCGGCGCCGCGGCAGTTGCAATCTGGTGACGCATTATATTTTCGCGAAAAGCACGCTGTGCGATAGTGGCATCCGTGAGGCGCCTCGAAGCGCCAAAGCTCGCTGCTCCCCAATTTCTCGCGCCGTCAATTGCGCAATCCCCTCGCGCTTTCTCGATTGGATTTGTCTGGCGGCGCTGGCGGCGGCGATCACGCCGCCATGCGATCCGTCAAGACGAAATGGATTGTCGCAAAGCATGACCCATCGCACGCTTCGTCGCGCATCGCTGGAGCGTCGTCGCCTCGAGGCGACCGCCAGGCGACCCTCTGGAGCTATGTAGATTGTTACGGCTCATGGGAAGCCGGCTCCCCCCGTTATAAGCGCCCTCGCGCAGTCACATTGACGTTACAACTACTCGCACTTCGTCTATCCACCTTCATGCTTTTGATCATACGATGGCCGCTGGAAGAGAGCTTTTTGCACTTTTATCTCGGTACCAGGAGGGCTACTAACGCGGATGGTGCTCGAGTCTAGTGCATCCCAAATGCAGCCCAGGGGGTCAGCGAGGGCGTGTTTGCTAAGCGAGAAACGAAGCACCCGCAAGCTGATGAGCAGCAGCAACAGCAAGAGCAACAACAGAAGGGGCAGCAAGAGCAGCAGCAGCAGCAGGGGGAGGAGAAGATAACGAAGCACCACGTGCAGCTGTTCGACCAGGAGGAGCAGCAGAGCGGTGGAACGGGGCCGCAAGACAGCACTGCCAGCGCGGCGGGCGCGCGACCGTTCGTGTATGTGTACGATCTAGGGGATCATCTGACGTCTAAGGTGCTCGAATTAGAGCTGGAGTGGTGCTCGGAGCAGTACGATTTGGAGAAGCACTTAACGGAGATGCTTATGAGGAGTACGGACAACCCCGTGCGCACCATGAACCCCAAGAAGGCGTCGCTGTTCTTCGTGCCCTTCTATGTGTCGCGCTACCTCTTCTCCTTCTTTTATAATAACCAGAAGCACATGCGGCAATGCATCGAGAAGAGCTCACGGGTGGGTCAAGTGCGGTGCATTTGGTAGCGAGGCAAGCAGCCCTACACTTGTGCCCTTCTACGTGTCGCGCTATCTCTTCTCCTTCTTCCACAACGATCAGAAGAACAATGCGGCAATGCATTGAGAAGAGCTCAAGGGTGGGTCGAGTCAAGTGAAGCGCATTTAGTAGTATTGCAAGCAGCCCTACACTTGTGCCCTTTTACGTGTCGCGCTACCTCTTCTCCTGTTACCACAACGATCGGAAGAACATGCAGCAATGCATAATGAAGAGCTCAAGGGTGGGTCGTCTGAGCTGAGGCGCATTTATTAGTACTAGGCAAGCAGCCCTACACTTGTGTTGTTCTTCGTGTCATCCACGGTACCTCTTATCCTTCTTCCAACCCCATTCTCTCTCCCCCTCGAACCCACCAGGCGTGAACGAAAGTCCTGACAGCCGTTCGTGCCAACTTCCCCTATTTCAACCGCACCAATGGCCGAGATCATTTTGGCATCCTGACGCTCGATCACGGCGGTTGCCACTCACTCACGTTTGTGGATCCACGGCTGGTGGGCGAGATGTTCTTTGTCACGTACAATGGAGACAAGCTCGTGCGCAGTGACCATGCCGGCAGCGACCCCAGCATGCAGGTAGGTAGGTAGTTACCCCACCTCAGCATGCGGGTAGGTAGTTACCCCACCCCAACATGCAGATAGGTAGGTAGTTACCCCACCTCAGCATGCGGGTAGGTAGTTACCCCACCCCAGCATGCAGGTAGGTAGTGACCCCACCCCAGCATGCAGGTAGGTAGTTACCCCACCTCAGCATGCAGGTAGGTAGTTACCCCACCTCAGCATGCAGGTAGGTAGTTACCCCACCTTAGCATGCAGGTAGCCTCTGAGGATCAAATCACCATGAGGACATTACCATTCGCTGTAACATGCATACCTCAACATGCGATTCTCTAACCACCTACCATACCCTCCATCCCCTTCCATCCCCTCCCATCCCCTCCCGTTCCCTCCATCGCCTCCCATCCCCTCCCATACCCTCATACCCTGCTATGTGCCGGCCCTCACCATCCTGCATACTGCAAGCCTCATCCACACGCCCTCCCTGCCTCACCCCCATGCCATCACCGCCCACTGCAGCTGTTTTTTTAGGCAGCAGGTTCTTCATCCCCACACCCCTACCTCAAACCCATCTCCCCTTTTCCTCACCTTTCCCTCACCCCATTCCTGCAGCTGCTGTCATACCAGTACGGCGCGCCAGCAGACCCCACCATCCCCTCCATCCCATGCTACAGGCCGGATCACAACGTCATGCAGACTGCAAGCAGCGACGCCTCATTACTGCGACCCCCCTCAACCCCCTCACCCCCCTCCCTGCAGCTGCTGTCATATCAATATGGCGCGCCAGCAGACCCCACCATCCCGTCCATCCCATCCCCTGCTACATGCCGGACAGAGACTTCACAGTGCCTGTCATCGTGCGAAGCCAGGTGCCCTTCATGTGCATGCGCCCAGGCGCCCAGGTGCAAGCAGCAATGCAACCACCTCACCCCCCCACACCCCCTACCCCCACCCCTGCTCCTCCCTCGTCCCCCCCTCAACTCCCCGCCCCTACAGCTATTGTCATACCAGTACGGTGCGCAAGCAGACCCCACCATCCAGTCCATCCCATCCGCTGCTACATGCCGGACAGAGATATCACAGTGCCTGTCATCGTGCAGGGAGTTTTTGAGAATTCTCAAAAAACGCCCAGGTGCCCTTCATGCCGCTCCTCGCCTCACCTCACCACCACACCCCCCCCCCCCCCCCCACCCCGCCCTTCCCTCACCCGCTGCAGCTCCTGTCTTACCAATATGGTGCGCCAGCAGACCCCACCATCCCGTACATCCCATGCTACATGCCGGACCGAGACATTCCTGTGCCCGTCATCGTGCGCGCCCAGGTGCCCTTCGTGTCTCCCTTTGCCGCGCCGTGCAAGTGGACGGCCATTTTCCGCTTCGTGGCGTCGCCACACAAGCACGTGCGGCTGGACACACGCAGCAGAATCATTCAGGTCAGTTTTGGGGGTTTGCACTTGATGTTGCATTGCACGCCTTGCAACCTGCACTACACTGCACTGCACTCCACGTTCAGGTGTCACCCCTGACCTCGTCGCGCAAATGGACGGCTACCTTCCGCTTTTTGACATCGCCGCACAAGCACGTGCTGCTGGACGTCCGTGGCAGAATCATCCAGGTGAGTGGGAGGGGGGGGGGGAGAAGGTGGTGCACTGCATTCCGCACTGCACTGCATTCAGGTCAGCGCACCGGGCACTGCCCCACTATATTTAAATCACGTTTGAGAATTCTCAAAAGTGATTTAAACAAAGACGTGCTGCTGGACGTGCGCAGCAGAATCATACATGTAAGAGGAGGAGGGTGAGATTGCACTGCATGCGGCGCTGCCCACAAGCACGTGCTACTGGACGTCTCAGGGCCCTCACTGCTTGCACTGAGGGTCCCCCCCCCCTTGCCCCCCTCACCCTGCCTTCCTCCTCTGCGCACCCGCCTGCCGTAGACATGGCAAATACAATCTCAGGACTCATAGCATCCATGCAGGATGCATGGCAGGAGGGTGCATGGCAGGAGGGTGCATGGCAGGAGGGTGCATGGCAGGAGGGTGCATGGCAGGAGGGTGCATGGCAAGAGGGTGCATGGCAGGAGAGTGCATGGCAGGAGGGTGCATGGTAAGAGGGTGCATGGCAGGAGGGTGCATGGCGAGAGGGTGCATGGCAGGAGGGTGCATGGCAGGAGGGTGCATGGCAGGAGGGTGCATGGCAGGAGGGTGCATGGCAGGAGGGTGCATGGCAGGAGGGTGCATGGCAGGAGGGTGCATGGCAGGAGGGTGCATGGCAGGAGGGTGCATGGCAGGAGGGTGCATGGCAGGAGGGTGCATGGCAGGAGGGTGCATATCAGGAGGGTGCATGGCAGGAGGGTGCGCCATGCTGCCACAGAGCAACAAGAGGACTGACTGTCACTTGCACCCCCTCCCCTCCTCTCCTCCTCCCCATCTTCTCTCTTCGTCCCCCGAATTCTCTCACTCTTATCTCCTCCTCCTCTCCTTTCCCCTCTCTCTTCTCTCTCCGCCTCCCTCTCCATGCTCTGCAGGCAGACAAGGCGGACATGGCACCGGGGTGGGACATGTTTGCAAAGAGCGAGCAAATGACTGACCTTTCCTCTTTCCTCCGCCCCTCTCCGTGCACCACAGGCAGCGAAGGCGGACATGGCACCGGGGTGGGACATGTTCCCCAAGAGCGAGGAGAGGACGGACCAGGACTGGCAGCACAGCGTCTTCTGCATCTGCTTGCCCGGCCACTCCCAATGGACCAGCCGCCCCTTCAAGGTGCGAGTTGCTACAGCAATGGTAACCCAACCATACAGTGACTCTATTTCAACCATCAAGTAACAACCACTTAGCTGCCTGTTGGGTCACTCTTGGTGGACCAGCCGGCCTTCAAGGTACAGCCGCCCCTTTTGAAGACGCTCTTGGGGAGAAATGCACTCACTGCGTGCCTTTCTCAACCATACCCTCTGTGGTGTTTCCCCCATTCCCCACCGTGGCCACTGTGGTCTTTTCCTCTTCCCCCCCATTCCCCACCATGCCCCTTATGTTCCTACCCTCTGCCCCCCTTCCTCACAAGGCTCTAATTGCCGGCTGCATGGCGTCACATGCTGCATGGCGGCACCCACCAAAGCATGCCAGCACACATCCTTGCAGCTCACAACCCTCTCAGCCATCCCAAGTCAAACCACCTCCTTGCTTCCCCCCTCCCCCTCCCCCTCCCTCATTCTCCCCTTATCCCCTCCCCCATTCTCCCCTTATCCCCTCCCCCATAAACCCCTAATGCCCGCCGCCCTTCGCCATCCTCTCTACCACCCGCCAGGCTCTCATCCTGGCGTGCATCCCTCCCAGTGACGTTTTTCCGCGCGCACGGATGCACGGCTGTACGGCACCTCGTGGAAGCGCTCCCTCTGTGACTCTTGAGTCGACTCTAAAGTCCCTCCTCATCCTCCTCCACTTACCCCTTCGCTCCTCCCTCTACCCCACCTGCCACCCACCAGGCGCCTCGGGGTGCATCCCATCCCAGTGACGCTCTTTCGCGAGCACGACACTCCATCCATGGCAGCGCTCTCTCTGTGACTCTTCGGGCGACGCAAAAGTCCTCCCTCGACCCCTTCCCCTTAACCTGCCCACCCCCTCCTCTTCTACCCACCCTCCCCCCCCCCCCCCCCCCCACCCACCCCTCCTCTTCCGTGTCCTCTGCCGCCCACCAGGCGCTCATCTCAGGTTGCATCCCAGTGACGTTCTTCTGCGAGCATGACACCCCATGGCAGCATGGGGGCCTCAGCTTCTCTAACTCAGCATGGCAGCATGCATCCTGAGGTTCTTTTGAGGCGCCCCAAAAAAAATCCTGGAGGCCTTACTTCGTCATTTTCTCCAACTCATTCTTCCCCCTGGGCCATCTCTTGCCCACTCCCCGCCCCCCTTCTCTCCTTATCCCGCCCCTCCTTCCCCCTCCTCTGCCACCCACCAGGCGCTCATCTCAGGGTGCATCCCAGTGACGTTCTTCCCCGAGCACGACAACCCCTGGCAGCGCTACCGAGTAGACTCATAAGCCTCTCCCCCCTCTCCCTCCTCCCCGTACCACCCCGTTCCTCCACCTACCCCACCCGCCACCCACCAGGCGCTCATCTCAGGCGTGCATCATAGTGACGCTTTTCCGCGAGCATGACAACCCGTGGCAGCGCTCCCTCGGTGACTCTTGAGCCGACTCAAAAGTCCCTCCCCTTAACCCCCCACACCCCCTCCCCTCCCCTCCCCTCCCCTCCGTGTCCTCTGCTGATTGCCAACCGCTCATCTCAGGGTGCATCCCAATGACGTTTTTCCGTGAGCATGACAACCCATGGCAGTGCTTGCTCGGTGACTCTTGAGTCAACTCAAAATCCCCTCCCCAATCTCTCCTCCCTCCTTCCCCCCTCCCTCTCCTCACCCACCAGGCCGTGATCTCAGGGTGCATCCCAGTGACGTTTTTCCGCGAGCATGACAACCCGTGGCATGACACGCTCAACTACGATGCGTTCTCTGTCAACATCGACCCTGATGACGTGCCATCCATGCGAGCCAGACTGGAGAAGGCGAACGTGCCCATGCTGCTGAAGGGCATAGAGCAGGTGCAGGTGCGTGGCGCTCAATGCTCTGTAGAGTTATCCAGCAGGTGCAGGTGCGCACGGCAGGTGCAGGTGCGCACGGCAGGTGTGACAACCCGTGGCAGAACACACTCAACTATGGTGCCTTCTCCGTCAACATCGACCCTGATGACGTGCCGACGATGAGAGAGAGGCTGGAGAAGGCTAATGTTGCCATGCTGCAGAAGGGTGTAGAGCAGGTGGCAGGTGCGTACCGATGTGTGTGATTCGTTTTAAGATGTCTCATTATCACGTGACGTGCCATCATGCGAGCCAGGCAGGAGGAGGCGGACATGGCCATGCTGCAGAAGGGCGTGCAGCAGGTCCAGGTGCGCGCTTGCGTGTGATTTGTGAATGTGAAATGTGCATGCAGCAGGTGCAGGTGTGTGCAGCAGGTGCAGGTGCTGTAAAATGATATATATGCTATATATGCTTAGGCTGTAGTGGGGTAGCCAATATGGGGTACAGCCCCTTTTAGGGTTTCATATTTGTACCCATCTCTTTCATAGTTTCATCATTTCCTGCTGCTAGATTCTAACATGGTTTCAGAGCACTAGGTCCGTAGGACCGTTTTTTTCGGGCCCACCTACCGTTGCGGTTACCACGCTACCCCACGTGTTGTCCTGCCTGCCTGCCTTGCCTTGTGACGTGCTGCGCTGCGCGCGCCGTCCTGCAGCCCTCGCGCTGCCTACTGCTGCCCTAGGCCAGCGCGCCGCCCCTGCAGGCCCGTAAGGCCCGCGCGCCGCCCCTGCAGACTCGTAAGGCCCGTGCGCCGCCCCTGCAGGCCCGTCAGGCCCGCTAGCCGCCCCTCCAGGCCCGTCAAGCCCGCGAGCCGCCCCTGCAGGCCCGTCAGGCCAGAGCGCCGCCCCCGCAGGCCCGTCAGGCCGGAGCGCCGCCCCTCCAGGCCCGTCAGGCCCGCTAGCCGCCCCTGCGGGCTAGTCAGGCCCGCTAGCCGCCCCTGCAGGCCCGTCAGGCCCGCGAGCCGCCCCTGCAGGCCCGTCAGGCCAGGTCGCCGCCCCGCGCGTCGCGCCCGCTGCCCGCGCGTCGCGCTGCAGCCCCGCACGTCGCGTCCGCTGCCCGCGCGTCGCGCTGCAGCCCTGCGCGTCGCGCCCGCTGCCCGCGCGTTGCGCTGAAGCCCCGCGCGTCGGGTTCGCTGCCCGCGCGTCGCGCTGCAGCCCCGCGCGCCGCGTTCTCTGCCCGCGCGTCGCGCTGCAGCCCCGCGTGCCGCGCTCGCAGCTCGCGCAGCGCGCTGCAGCCTCGCGCGCCGCGGCTGCCCCTGTTCCTCGCGGCTGCCCCTGGACGCCGCCCCTGCCTGACTTCCACCGTCGCTCCTGCAGCAGCTGCCACGGAGCGCCCTGCCACAGACTCGGCCCTGCCCTGCAGCAGCTGTCGCGGAGCCTCCAGCCGCGGTCGCGGCCCTGCCCTGCAGCAGCTGCCGCGGAGCCTCCTGCCGCGGTCGCGGCCCTGCCCTGCAGCAGCTGCCGCGGAGCCTTCTGCCGCCGTTGCGGCCCCGCCCTGCAGCTGTCACGGCCCCGCCCTGCAGCAACTGTCGCGGACCTGCCCTACCGCCGACGCGGCCCTACTCTGCCGCAGCTGTCGCGGCCCCCCCGTCGCCGCCGTCGTGCGCCTGCCCTTCCCGCCACTGGTGAGCACCTGCCTTGTTCGCGCACTGCCGCGCCATCTGCCTACCTGCCTGCCTGCCTGCCATGCCTGCCTGCCTGCCTGCCTGCCGCGCCTGCCCTGCCTGCGCTGCCACTGCTGCTACTGCTGCTCCTTCTATTACTACTGCTAGGCTCTTACTGCTGCTGCTACTGCTACTGCTGCTACTGGCGGTGGCCAGATGCAGCTCCAGCGACGTCCGCGTGAGTCTCTCATGCCCCAGCAGCTTCGTGAGTGGTACGCTAGTTGGGGTTGTGGCGGTAGCCGTCGTGGCTGTCGCCCTGGAGCTGGTCAGTCGGGAGCGTCTGGCAGTGGCCAGCTGCAGTTGCAGCGGCGTCCGCGCGAGACACTTACGCCCCAGCAGCTTCGTGAGTGGTATTGTCAGAGTAGAGGGTCTCTGAGTACCGTTCGCTGCCCATACGTCATTCGCACTGGTACTCGGACTGGTCAGGCTTGCGGGACGCTTAGTCACACACAGTCCCGCTGCTTCGCCCGTCTGAGCGACGCCTGGCGTACCGAGTTTGGCGACGAGGCTGAGCTCCCCGACTGGGTGGAGCTGCTTGGGCAGAGGGTAGATATATTTGCTCTTGACTATGATGCCATTCTCACTGCCATGTATGCATTGCCTACTAGTGCTGACCGTGCCTGTTACCTGTGCGTACCGCCTGACCCAGGTATAGAGCCTGCTGCTCTAGGTGCTGGTGAGGCTGCTGCTCTAGGGGCTAGTGTGTCTCCTGCTCTAGGTACGGGTGAGGCTGCTGCTCCAGGTGCTGGTGAGTCTGCTCTCTCTGGTACTGCGCCTGCTGAGGCCTTGTACACCTTCACACTTGGCTCTGGTGCTTCTCACTCCTTCTTTCGCGACAACACCATCCTCACGCCGCTCAGTCGGCCGGTTCCAGTCTCCCTGGCAGACCCCTCTGGGGGTCCAGTCTGTGCGACCTCCTCCACTGTCCTCCCTTGTCCTGCTGTCCCGTCCGGCACACTGTCGGGTCTTTACCTCCCCTCGTTCTCTACGAACTTGGTGGCGGGTTCTGCGCTCCAAGACGCGGGTGTTCACCAGTTCACCCCTGCCTACGAGCGTGTGACACACTGCACGTGTGCTCAGACGGGTCGTCACCTGGCTACCTTCACTCGGCAGCCGGGGTCGGGCCTGTACACACTGACCACTGAGTCCCCTCAGGTAGCTGCGTCTGCATCTGCGTCAGGTCAGCTGTCGCCCCCCTGCTCGTGTCGCGCCCTGTCGCACCAGACCCTCCTTTGGCACCAGCGCCTTGGTCACCCCTCGGTGCAGCGCCTTCGCAGCATGCACCGCCGTGTCCTTGTCTCTGGTCTTCCCAGGGTTCTACCTCCCCTCCCACCCTCGCCTGCTCCTCCCTGTCTTCCCTGTGTCGAGGGGCGGCAGCGCGCCGCTCCTCACTCCTCCTCGTTCCCTCCCACAGAGGCTCCCCTGCAGACTCTCCACCTGGACGTGTGGGGCCCAGCCCGCGTCCGTGGACAGGGCCACGAGCGGTACTTCCTGCTGGTCGTCGACGACTACACGTGTTACACCATGGTCTTCCCCTTGCGCACCAAGGGTGAGGTCCCTGATGTTTTGATCCCTTGGATCCGCGCTGCTCGTCTCCAGCTCCGCGAGCGGTTCGGGACGGAGTTTCCCGTCCTGCGTCTGCACTCTAACAGAGGTGGGGAGTTTTCCTCCGACCTCTTGGCAGCCTTCTGTGCGGAGCACGGCATCAGCCAGACGTTCACGCTTCCGGCCTCTCCGCAGCAGAATGGGGTTGCTGAGCGCCGCATTGGCTTAGTCATGGAGGTCGCTCGTACCTCCATGATCCATGCGGCTGCCCCCCATTTTCTGTGGCCGTTTGCGGTCCGGTACGCCGCGCATCAGCTCAACCTCTGGCCCCATGTCTCCTTGCCGGAGACCTCGCCCACACTGCTGTGGACGGGGAAGGTTGGCGATGCGTCGCGTTTCTGGGTCTGGGGTGCTCGTGCCTTTGTCCGCGATACCACCGCGGACAAGCTCTCCGCCCGCGCAGTTCCCTGTGTCTTCCTTGGCTTTGTCCCTGACGCGCCTGGTTGGCAGTTTTACCACCCCACCTCGCGCCGTGTCTTCCCCTCTCAGGACGTCACGTTCGACGAGTCGGTTCCCTTTTACCGTCTCTTCCCCTACCGCACTGCCCCTCTCCCCCCCCCCCCCCGCCGCTCTTCCTCACTCCAGGTGCTCCCTAGGTAGACCCCCTCCCCACTCCCGGTCCTGCTCATTCAGGTGTGTCTCAGGTAGACCCTCCTCCCTTGACTGTGCCGGTTGAGGTCACTGGTGACTCAGGTCCTGCTGAGGGTGGTCCTGCTCGGGGTGCTGCTTCTGGGGGTGCTGAGCCTGGGGGTGCGGAGCCTGGGGGTGCTGAGCCTGGGGGTGCGGAGCCTGGAGGTGCGGAGCCTGGGGGTGCGGAGACTGGAGGTGCTGAGCCTGGGCGTGAGGAGTCTTGGGGTGCTGAGCCTGGGGGTACTGAGTCTGGGGGTGCTGCACGTGGGGGCGCTGAGGCGTCTGGTGAGCAGTCTCCCTGGGGCGGCCGTCTCCGTAGTCGCTCCGCTGGTACCTCGCTGCTGCACTCTCGTCGTCGACTCCCTCTCTCTCCACAGCAGCTGCGTGAGTGGTACGTTGGCCGTCAGGGTCGCGCTGCTTGAGCTAGGGGCCCTGCTGCGGGAGGCGCTGGAGCTGGTGACTCTGCTACTGGAGTTGTTTCTACTAGAGGTTCTGGAGCTGCTGAGGGTGCTGGAGCTGGAGGTTCTGGAGCTGCTGAGGGTGCTGGAGCTGGAGGTTCTAGAGCTGCTGCGGGTGCTGGCGCTGGAGGTTCTGGAGCTGCTGCGGGTCCTGGAGCTGAGGGTTCTGAGTCTGCTGTTGAGCGGTCTCCTTGGAGTAGCCGCCTTCGTCCGCGTGTGCCTATCACCTCACAGCAGCTGCACGACTGGTACGGTCGCCGTCAGGGTCGCGCTTCTGGAGCTCGGGGCTCTGCCGCAGGAGGTACTTCTGCTGACGTCACTGGAGCTGGGAGTGGTGCTGGTCCCGGAGGTGCTCGTACTGGAGGTACTGGAGCTGTTGGGGCTGGAGGTGCTGAGCCTGAGGGTACTACTGCTGGAGACCCTGGGTCTGGGGGTGCTACTGCTGGAGACCCTAGGTCTGGGGGTGCTACTGCTGGAGACACTGGGACTGGAGGTGCCGGTTCTGGGGGTGCTGCTGCTGGTGGAGCTGGTCCTGGAGGAGCTGGCGCTGAGGGTTCTGGAGCTTCTGGAGGTGCTGGAGCTGCTGGGGGTGCTGAAGCTGCTGGTGCAGGTGGCACTGCACAGACGCGCTTGTTCTTTGCTCCACCGTCTCCGTCGTCTCAGCCACCGCCAGACTCTGTGCTTCGCCAGGTTCTTAGTCTCCCTTCGTCTACTGGTCTTCCGTTACAGCCTGGCTCACCGCTGCCTGCTCCTTCTCCTTACACTGAGCAGACAGGGGGTCTTACTGAGCGTCGTGAGCCTGCGTCGCGTCCTGTTTCGCCTGTCCATTCTGGTCGTCCTGGTCGTCCTAGTCATCGTGTTTCTCGTTCGCGTCAGCCGGCTGTCACCGGCACCCACCTCGTAGTCCGTCGTCCTTCCTCTCCTCCGCAGCGTGTTCCCCTGCCGTCCCCTCCTGCGTCTTCTCTGCCTACCGTTCTTGAGCCTGAGTCTGACCGCACCCGTGCTGCTCACCCTAATGTTACGCGTCTGCTAGCCACAGTTGTCACTGACCCTTCGTTTGAGTCTGCTGCTGCGTCTGCCTTAGTCTTTAAGCTTGTTGACTTTGCTGCTGCCTGCCGTCTAGACTTCGCTGCTAGTCTTGTTGCTGAGTCTCAACCTGTCTGTCCTCCGTCCCTCGGGGGTGAGTGTGCTCTTGGCACGGACGTCCTTGAGGACAGGCAGGAGACTTTGAGTGTCTTGCAGCCGCTGCGCCTCATCTCGTGGCCATGCTGCTTGCCCCTGAGGGAGACCCGGATGCACCAGACATCCGGACCCCGCGCTCTTACGCTGAGGCGATTGCGGGTCCCTACTCCTCTCAGTGGCAGACAGCCATGGACGCAGAGATGGCATCCTGGAAGTCCACAGGCACTTACGTCGATGAGGTTCCCCCTCCTGGGGCGAACATCGTCTACGGCATGTGGATTTTCAGGGTGAAGCGGCCGCCAGGTTCTCCGCCTGTCTTCAAGGCTCGTTACGTTGCTCGAGGTTTCAGTCAGCGAGAGGGAGTTGACTTCTTCCAGACCTTCTCCCCCACCCCGAAGATGACCACTCTTCGGGTGCTGCTGCACGTTGCCGCTCAGCGTGACTACGAGCTTCACTCTCTTGACTTCAGCACAGCTTTCTTACAGGGCAGCCTGCACGAGGAGATCTGGCTGCGCCGCCCTCCTGGCTTCACTGGGTCGTTCCCTCCTGGTACCTAGTGGAGCCTCCGGCGGCCAGTCTACGGTCTCCGCCAGGCACCACGTGAGTGGCACGACAGGACTACACTTGCGACTCTTGGGTTTGCTCCGTCGACTGCTGACCCGTCGCTGTTTCTGCGCACCGACACGTCGCTACCGCCGTTCTACATCCTCGTGTACGTCGACGACTTGGTCTTTGCCAGTGCTGACACTGAGGCTCTCGCCCTGGTGAAGTCGGAGCTGCAGAAGAGACACACGTGCACAGACCTGGGTGAACCGCGCAGCTACCTTGGCTTGCAGATTACCCGGGACAGAGCACGCCGCACCATCACACTGACTCAGTCACACATGGTGCAGCAGGTTCTTCAGCGTTTCGGCTTCACGTGGTCCTCGCCACAGCACAATCCTCTGGCTACAGGCCACTTGCTCTCAGCTCCACCTTCGGACGAGTCCGTAGAGCCGAGTGGTCCATATCCAGAGCTAGTGGGCTTCCTCATGTACCTGATGACCTACACTCGACCTGACCTTGCGTACCCTCTTGGCCTTCTGGCTCGCTACGTGGCTCCTGGTCGGCACCGAAAGGTGCACATGGATGCTGAAAAGAGGGTACTGCGCTACTTGTGCGGTACATCGGGCATGGGGCTCGTGCTTGGAGGGCGGAGCGCAGTTGTCCTCACTAGGCACTCAGACGCTTCTTGGGTTGACGACCAGGCTACGCAGCGGCTGTCACAGGGTTACACCTTCAGCCTTGGCTCTGGTTCAGTTTCTTGGCGTTCTACACGATCGTCTTTGGTTCTCAGCTCCAGTTGTGAGGCTGAGATCTACGCCACAGCCATGGCTGCACAGGAGTTACGCTGGCTCACCTACCTGCTGACCGACTTGGGAGAGCGGCCTCGTTCTCCTCCAGTGCTGTACGTCGACAACAAGGCCGCCATTGCCTTGTGTCAGGAGCACAGACTGGAGCACAGAACGAAGCACATCGCTCTTCGTTACTTCCTGGCTCGAGAGTTGCAGCAGCGTGGTCAGCTTCGTCTTGCTCACGTGGCCACTCGGGCCAACACTGCTGATATATTCACCAAGGCACTTCCGTCTGGTGATCATTAGCGTTTCTGCACTTTGTTAAGCCTTGTGCCCACTTTTCCTCACTTGCTGTAGACTTAGCTTGTACTGTGATCTATGTATATATACCTGCATGCTTGCTCTGCTAGGTAGAGTCACTGTGCTGCTGTTGTTGCATATATACCTCTGCATGTGAACTGGCCTTGTGGCCCTTTGCTTGTGCTCAGTGTGTGTGGTGACGTTGTGATCCACCCTGAGCTTGCTTTGCTTCTCTTGACTGGTCTTGTGACCCCTTGCTCTCCCCCACTTTGCCTATGGGGGTGTGTCAAATGATATATATGCTATATATGCTTAGGCTGTAGTGGGGTAGCCAATATGGGGTACAGCCCCTTTTAGGGTTCCATATTTGTACCCATCTCTTTCATAGTTTCATCATTTCCTGCTGCTAGATTCTAACAGGTGCATGCCTGTGTGTGCGTGATGTTGTGCCAAAGTACTATAGTGGCACGGTCATCGCACTCCCATTCAGCCTACAAGCCTGCTCAGCTTCTGGAATTTTGTGGGGAGGTGCTTCAATATGTGTTCTTCATACCCTCAAAGTTTCAGAATTTTTGAAGCAGTTTACAAGGCATGGCAACATTTTTTAGTTTCAAGACTTATGGCATCCCGGAAGTGTGTGTTACTCTTTTTTGGTAACACCCGAGTTCACCATTTCGGCTGCTGACTCATCTACCGAGCTCTGATTGGTCTGAAAATCGGTGTGGCAGTCCTTTGCCATGTTGTGCAGATGGTCACCGAGTTTCAGGACAACCCAGCATCGGAGCAGCACGTGACAGCTGTCGAAAGTTACTGTTCCGTAGTCATAGTGCACTGTTGGCAGCATTTCCCTTGCCACCCTTTCATTGTTGTCATGCCAATGGTGCAGGGACAGAGAATGAGACAAGAAGTACAGGTGGTCAAGTGGGACTCTACCACCCTTCTTTTGAAAAGTGTGGTCTTCCTAGAAGCAGCTTGCAAGAGGGTGCAAGTGGGAAGACAAGCTGACTCATGGTTGGCTTGACTCACTATTGGTAGCCTTGAGTACAGCTCTGAACATCCAAGTGTGGTTGGCTTTGCTGACCTAGCTAGGACGTTTCCCATCCTTCTCTAGCCTTTCTCCCCTAGGACTCAACCTTCTCTGAGTTCCCAGGATGGTCCCAACCCCTTAAGAGTCCCTTAGGCAATGTTGCACTCAACCTCTTCCTTGCATCAATGAAGCTACTCGTTTTTCAGCCGAGCTTACGTTTTTGTTCACTGCGTAGCGCATACAACTCTGATGAAAGCAAGCCATATACCGTTGGAAAGCAGACACCTGAAGCTAACGTCAGTCCAAGTTTCAGCCTCGTTTGTTATCGGATCTGATCGTGACGGCGTTTTGAACAGAGGCGGTTCGAAGTCATCAGATTCTGCTTAGGTGGTTTCAAGGCCATCTACGACCCCTAAGTGGACTCTAGACTATAACAAGTGGTATCAGAGCGGTTCTTCTCTGTTACTGGGTCAATATGGAGGCTGAAGGTTCTGCTCCAGCTGGTCCTAGTGGCAGTGGTGGCGTGAGAGGCGCTGGGGAAGCAGGAAGAGGCGTTGTAGGCGGATCTGCACCAATAGCATCCGTTTCAACACCAGCCAAGGATGATGTGAAGGCATTCAACCTAGAGAAGTTCTCTGGGGAGGATTGGGCATCATGGAGCTTCAGGATGAGCTCCTATTTAACCATTATGGACTGCTTGAAGTGATGGATGGAGAATTGAAGAGGCCTGCGAGCGAAGGAGCGACCAAGGAATGGGATCGCCGATGGAAGGATTCTTCCTTCTCTCTCAATGCCTCTCATCCAACCAGCTGCACCACGTCAAGCATCTCATCAAGGATATCCAGTGTGGTCCCAAGGCATGGAAAATATTGAAGGATGTCCATGCCCCCAGCAGTGAAGCGATGGTGGTGGTGCTCGAACGACAACTCCATGCGGTGAAGATCAACGAGGGTGATGCGGTGCAAGGAGCGTTCGATCAAATCCGGGACCTCTATGTGAAGCTCTCTGCTGCTGGTGTGGACTACCCTGAAAAGATCAAGTGCTACAAGGCTCTCTCCCTGCTGCCGGAGTCGTGGGGGCCCTTGGTGGTCAACCTCAATGGCATGAAGGACTCATGGTCCTTTGAGTGGATTCGTGCTCAAGTCCTTCAAGAGGAGTTTCGGAGGAAGGAGCTGACTGCCGCTGCCGGTGAAGGTGGAGGCTCTGCCTATGGCATGAAAGGCTTCAAGGGACGTGGCAGCAAGAAAGGCAAGGCCAAGGAAGGCTCTGGAGGGGAGCAGTATTCGGGAGGGAAGCGTAGCAACAAGGGAGGCAAGCGGTGTGGCGGCAAGTGTTGGTATTGCCATGTGGAAGGTCACCCATGGTTTAAGTGTCGCAAGCTACCTGATGATTGGAGGCCTGGTCAGCCATCAATTGAAGGCTCTAAGGGTGTTCATGGAGCTATGGGAGAAGGCATGGGCAGTGAGGAGGGCGATGGAGGTGCCGGCGGACATGGCGGCATGTTCTACCATGTAGGAGAGGCATGCTCCGAGGATATGGTTGTACCGGCCAGCAAGGTTGCTCTTCACCGTTCCTCCCATTGGGTCATCGACACGGGAGCCTTCATGACCATGACCAACCGAGAGGATCTGCTGGATGAAGTCAGGCCATCAAAGGCAGCCACCGTTTTTTCAGCCACCGGCCAAGTTGTACCCGTGCGTGGCGAGGGGAGAGCCATGTTTATGGGTGCGGATGGGAGGCTTGTGGGGCTGAAGCGTGTTCTCCTTGTTCCTGGACTATGTGCCAACCTTCTCTCTACCAAGGCATTGAGTGAGGCAGGGATGAAGATGGAGATGATGGGCACAAAGGTGTTCAAGGCAACTCTGGATGGGCGCGTGTTGTGGGACCTCCGAGGCGGCAAGGACATGCACCGGTCCATGTGGGAGATACCGGTGCTGCCATGGAAGGAGGCGGCTGCGCGCTTGGCTGCTGAAGCTGTAAGAGGAGGGCATGCAAGCCACGTAACCAGTGGAGGAGGTGGTGATGGTAGTGATGGTGGGCTGCTTGTGCATGGGGAGGGTGCACTACCAAGTGTAACTCCTAGCACGGGTGAGACGGATTGGCTCACCGCACACCGTCGCTTTGGCCACGTGGCGCTACCTCAGTTACAGCAGCTGTTTAAGGAGGAAAGAGTCAAGGGGCTGAGGATAAAGGGGGAGCCCAAGGAGGTGGGCTCTTGTGAGACTTGCTTGACCAGCAAGTTCTCACGATTTCCCTTCCATTCGACGGTGGGGCAGTCAAGTGACCCGGTGGAGCTCGTGCATGTGGATCTTGTGGGGCCCATGAAGGTGAAGGGAGATGGTGGAGCCCTGTATTCCATGACTATGGTGGATGATTACACAAGGCTCACCTGGTCTTTTCCACTTGCAAAGAAGAGTGATGCTGCAAGGGTCATCATTGAAGAGTGGTTGCCCATGGTGGAGCGAGAGAGCGGCAAGCGGGTGAAGGCGATTCGTAGCGACCGTGGTGGGGAGTTTTTGGGAGCGGAGTTCCGGAGCTGGTTGAAGCGGCATGGCATCAAGCAGCAGCTCACCACGGCCTACACCCTTCAGTCCAACGGCGTGGCAGAGAGAGCGAACCGGACCATCATAGAGGGCGGGAGAACGATTTTGGTGGACTCGGGTCTACCCTTGCGGTTCTGGCCCCTCGCTATTCGTCATGCTACCGTCATCAAGAACCGGGTGTTGACTCAAGTGGGAGGTCAGCATTGGGTCCCTATGGAGAAGTGGAGTGGCAAGAAGCCCCTGGTTGATATGCTTCGTGTCTTCGGGTGCATGGGGCTCGTGCATGTCCCTAAGGAGAAGCGTGACAAGCTTCAAGCGGCGGCGGTGTGGGCTGTTCGTTTGGGTCTTGCACGGGGGAGCAAGGGCTGGCTCATGTGGGACCCAAAATCCAACACCATCTTCACCACCAGAGATGCCAAGTTCATGGAGGGGCTCATGTTCAAGGAGTGGTCGGAGCGGGGGAGGAGCAAGGTCACCATTCCGCTTGGAATAGAGGTGGGAACCAACGACCCACTTCTCATTCCCATCGAGTTGTCCTCATCTTCAGAGTTGACAGAGGTGTCACATGACTTGGGAGGTGCTGAAGGGGAGGCAGCAGATGTGGAAGAAGTACTACAGCAAGGGGAGGCCCCTATAGCTGAGAGAGGTGATACCGAGGAGGAGGTGCAGCAGCCTACACCATCCCCTAAGCTTCCACCAAGGCGCACAACCCAAGGGAAGCGTGATGCTGTCCGTGGTGGAGCCAAGGAAGGAGCAGCCAAGGAGAGGCCCAAGAGAGCTGCCCACCCAAGGGATTTCCTCAAGTATGAAAGGCTTGGGGTTCCCAAGGCATTGCTGGTCCAAGAGGAGGAATATGAGGAGGAGAAGGGAGCCGAGGGGGAGATGGAGCAGATTTGTTGCTTTGGCGTCAACTTACCTCATGAGCCGGCGTCAATGGAGGAAGCTCTCGCTGGAGATGATCGAGAGGCGTGGCTGGCTTCAAGGGAGGATGAGTTCCAGAGCCACATGGAGAATGAAACATGGACCCTTACCAATCTTCCCCCAGGAAGGAAGGCATTGGACTGCACGTGGGTGTTACGTGTAAAGACCGATGCGGAGGGGAGGTTGGAGAGGCGCAAGACAAGGCTTGTGATCAAAGGCTTTCAGCAGAGAGAGGGAATTGACTTTCAAGAGGTGTTTGCTCCTGTTGCCAAGGCTCTTACGCTCCGGTTGTTGCTAGCAGCCGCTGCCGTTTGTGGCTGGAAGGTGGAGCAAATGGATGTGAAGACGGCATTCCTCTATGGCGTGGTAGATGAGGAGATCTACATGAAGCAGCCAGAGGGGTATGATGATGGGAGCGGACGTGTTTGCAGGCTCAACAAGGCCATCTATGGCCTCAAACAAGCTCCAAGGTGCTGGTATGCAAGGCTGGTGGAGGCGTTGGAGGCTCTTGGCTTCAAAGTTAGCGGCTGCGACGAGAGTCTTTTCATGACCGAGGGGGAGGAGGAGAAGGTATTTCTCCTTGTCTATGTCGATGACATCCTCCTCTTCTCTCCATCCCTAGAGAGGATCAAGGAGGTGCAAGGGAAGCTGAAGGAGACCTTTCAATGCAAGGCCCTTGGACCAGTGGGGTATTACCTTGGTCTTCACGTGGAGCGTGACGAGGTGAAGGGATGGTTGAGGCTTCACCAACACAAGTACCTTGCAGCCATGGGGGAGAAGTATGGGCTGGAGGAAGGGAGGAGTGTGAAGACTCCTTTACCCTCAGGGTTTCAGCTGCACCTTGATGAAGAGGAGGGTGAGGTGTTGGAGTACGAGTTGCAGCGTCGGTTCCAGTCAATGGTGGGGAGCTTGATGTACGCTTCGGTCAACACTCGCCCCGACATTGCGTTTTCAGTTTCACAGCTCGCTCGTGTGGTGTCTAGGCCCCTTCAAGAGCACCTGGATGCAGCAGAGAGGCTGGTGAGGTACTGCATGGCAACCTCAAGGGTGGGGCTGCAATATTCAGTGCATGGGCAGCTGAAGCAAAAGGGAGTGGAGGAGGTGAGCACAAAGACTAGTGCACCTGCAAGGCGTGGGCATTTGTACCTCTCGTGTTTCACCGATGCTACCTGGGCAAGTGACATCAGTGATGCTACATCCCATGGTGGCTATATATGCTGTGTTGGAGGGAGTCCAGTGAGTTGGAAGTCTAAGAAGCAAGGAGAGATAGCTCACTCATCAACGGAGAGCGAGTACATGGTGTTGTTTCATGGAGTGAAGGAGGTGGTTTGGATGAGGAGGTTGCTTGAGGAGTTGGGGCAGGAGCAAGAGGGTCCTACACCTGTGTTTTGTGACAGCCAAGGAGCAATTGCAATGGCGCGTAATGCTGTGCTCCATGGGCTGAACAAGCACATGCATATCAAGTGGCATTGGGTGAGGAAAGAGGTGAAGAAGGGCACCATCTCCTTGCACTACATCAACACTACCAAGCAACCTGCAGATTTCTTGACTAAGCGGTTTGCAGAGCATCAGCATTGGAGATGTGCCACCTTGTGTGGCATGTCCTTCAACTAAGGGAGGCAGCTTCAGGGAGCAGCTAAGGGATGAATGAGAGCACGATGAGGGGGAGTTTGTTGTGCCAAAGTACTATAGTGGCACGGTCATCGCACTCCCATTCAGCCTACAAGCCTGCTCAGCTTCTGGAATTTTGTGGGGAGGTGCTTCAATATGTGTTCTTAATACCCTCAAAGTTTCAGAATTTTTGAAGCAGTTTACAAGGCATGGCAACATTTTTTAGTTTCAAGACTTATGGCATCCCGGAAGTGTGTGTTACTCTTTTTTGGTAACACCCGAGTTCACCATTTCGGCTGCTGACTCATCTACCGAGCTCTGATTGGTCTGAAAATCGGTGTGGCAGTCCTTTGCCATGTTGTGCAGGTGGTCACCGAGTTTCAGGACAACCCAGCATCGGAGCAGCACGTGACAGCTGTCGAACGTTACTGTTCCGTAGTCATGGTGCACTGTTGGCAGCATTTCCCTTGCCACCCTTTTATTGTTGTCATGCCAATGGTGCAGGGACAGAGAATGAGACAAGAAGTACAGGTGGTCAAGTGGGACTCTACCACCCTCCTTCTGAAAAGTGTGGTCTTCCTAGAAGCAGCTTGCAAGAGGGTGCAAGTGGGAAGACAAGCTGACTCATGGTTGGCTTGACTCACTATTGGTAGCCTTGAGTACAGCTCTGAACATCCAAGCGTGGTTGGCTTTGCTGACTTAGCTAGGACGTTTCCCATCCTTCTCTAGCCTTTCTCCCCTAGGACTCAACCTTCTCTGAGTTCCCAGGATGGTCCCAACCCCTTAAGAGTCCCCTAGGCAATGTTGCACTCAACCTCTTCCTTGCATCAATGAAGCTACTCGTTTTTCAGCCGAGCTTACATTTTTGTTCACTGCGTAGCGCATACAACTCTGATGAAAGCAAGCCATATACCGTTGGAAAGCAGACACCTGAAGCTAACGTCAGTCCAAGTTTCAGCCTCGTTTGTTATCGGAGCTGATTCGTGACGGCGTTTTGAACAGAGGCGGTTCGAAGTCATCAGATTCTGCTTAGGTGGTTTCAAGGGCATCTACGACCCCTAAATGGACTCTAGACTATAACACGTGATTCATTAATGGTAATCTGGATTGTAAATATTCACATCTCGTCGTTTAGCCAGCTCACGGTGCCGTGTGTGTGACTCCATTGCCATTCCGCCCCACCCCAGGCCCTCTTCCAGTGGTCAGGGTCGTGGAGCGAGGGAGCAGAGTCCATGCTATTGCGTTGTTTTAGGCGCCTAAAAAAACATGTGACTTCACTTCACTGCCATTCTCCCCCACCTCAGGCACTCTTCCGGTGGTCGGGGTCATGGGTTGAGGGAGCAGAGTCCATGCTGCTGCAGGAGCTGAAGGCTAGAGTGGACTTCTTGCATCGGTTCAAACAAGACCAAACTGCCTAGTGCAATGGCAGAAGCAGGGCCCAAGGTTATTTTTTGGTTACCCTGGGAAATCAGGGTGCCTGACTGGGTGCCTAACATTTCTGGGGGAAAATAATTCAGTCTGTTGGTGGCGGGGTAAAAAATTTGGCACTGTTTGTTGTTGAAATGTTTTAAATATAAATCATTAGTGAACAAGTACCATCCTTAAGTAGCTCAGATGGTCAACTCAACTGTATCTCTTCATACACCTTTATAGGAAAATACATTTACAGCAATAGTTCACATTTCCTAGAATCCAGTGTCTGTATGATTCAGTCGTACCCATAGCATGCTAACAGCAGTCTCTTGAGGCGCCTCAGAAGTGGTGCATCTTCTATTCCTAACCTAAGGCGGTGTATGTTCTACACCTATCCTATGGCACAATAGTTGAGGAGCCACTAACAGCCTATCGCATCGCACGGGCTATTTCAGCACTGAAGTCAAAGGACCCATCGGAGCCTCCAATTTCCGGGTCGATGCCAGAAACCTCCGCGCTCACCTACACCCCAAACATCTCCAGCTTTATCCTCACAAGCTCGGCCAGCACTTGGAGCATGTAGGGACGGGAGGCCCCAGGCAGGGCAGTGCAGGAGAGGGCAAGGCGAGCCAAGCGTAGCACCAATTCATCCGGTGCTTCTAAACGAGGGTCCTTGAATTCTGCCACTGCTCCAGAGATCACCAGTGGGGCTACCTGCGAGGATGAAAAAATTTGGCATACGCAAAAGGCTTTCTAAAAGCAGGAGTGTTGCATGAAGTGCAAATCTGTCAATACACTAGAATAAGAGTATAGGTGGCAGAAAAACGGTGTATTAACGAGGAGGCTGTAGACGCATGGGATGGTGTGAGTAGTTTGAAATAAGGGTGTGCGGTTTGAAAGAGCCTACGCTAGGGAGAGGAGCAACAAGGTAGACAGCAGTAGGATAGGATAGCTGAGTGTGTGACAGGTGCAGGGTGAAACAAGATATCATCGTAATACTCACCTTGCTCAATACGGCATGTGTCCTGTGGAGAAAGGAAGAGAGGATAACAAGTTGCGGAAGTGCACTTGGACTTTGGTGTTAGTGCCCCATTTGGACGTTTTCTAGGCTTTGTATACCGTTGTGAGGTATGCCTCACCCATCTCTTGATATTGACGTGTTCGCCCTCCACAAGGAGCACAGCCTCGCGCCCCGTGAGAACCACCAGCATCACCAAGCCAAAACTGCAATCAAGGCACCCAGAAAGGACATCATCTTGAAATGATGCTCACGTGTGACACCTCTAGGAGATGCATTGGACAGTCTCAGAGAAGAAACCACCATCATTGACATGACCATCTTCACAACCACTTGTGTCCCAAACCCCCATCGTTCAGTGGCCGAGAATTTCAGAGCCATTGATTGGTCGGGCATGGCAAGGCAGCCGTGAAAAGCCACTATGAAACGGGGCAAAAAAGCACGGTGAAAGAAAAAAAATCCCAGAGAGTTCTTTCTCACACACATAAGACGCCTGTTGGATGGTAATTTCGCCCCAATCTGCTCACCTGTACCAATCTCCTGACCTACACCTGTCAGAGGTCCGCTGGTGATCCCCGATTGATCCTAGGGAAGGGTTACAGGCATGTTGGCCTGGGGGGTTATGGGCGCACTGACCCGCTACTTAACAAGCCCTTTTATCCCAATGGTCTAGTGGTTGGGATTCTGACATGGTATCAGAGCGAAGGTCTCGGGTTCGAATCCTAGTGTGTGCACTTCGGGCATCCCAGTGCGGGAGGGTGTCAGAGGTCCACTGGTGATCCCCGATTGATCCTAGGGAAGGGTTACATGCATGTTGGCCTGGGGGGTTATGGGCGCACTGACCCGCTACTTAACAAGCCCTTTTATCCCAGTGGTCTAGTGGTTGGGATTCTGACAACACCAATGTGCTTACCTGTGCTGTGCCAATCTACTCACCTGTACACATCGACAGCAGGAGAAGGCTTGTGTGAGCTGCAGTACTCAGGGTCCATATAGCCCAGTGTTCCCACCAGTCGGGTGGCAGCCTCAGATGTGGCCACAGATGTCCCTCCAAGCAGCTTCACAAGCCCAAAGTCTGCAACCTTTGCCTGCTTATCATCAACCACGACAACCGCATCATCATGCAACATGAATCTAGCTTTGAGGCGCCTCGAAACCACACAGCTTCACAACCCCAAAGTCGGCAATCTTTGCCTGCCAAGCATCATCCACAACAGCATGATCACGCAACATGGGATTAGGTGACATGACTCTATCTTCGGCTGCTCAAAACATCACATGATGGTTGAGAAAGATGAACAAAACGGATGAACAAAACTGATGATCAAAACGGATGAACAAAACGGATGAACAAAGCATCTCCTTCCACATGCAACCCAGCTTTGATATTTTGTGCATGCCTGCATTCTTATATCGAGGAGAATATTGGCCGGTTTGATGTCGCGATGCACAATGTTAAAGTCGTGAAGATACTGCAACCCCTTTGCAGCTCCAATAAGAACATCCAGCCTTTGCCGCAGCGAAAGAGGGGTGGAGACACCGGGACCAATCCAGCTGTAAAGGTCGCCGTTGGGCATGAGCTCATAGACAAGAAGCTGCTCCATGGTTCGTGTGGACGGGTCAAAGTCGATGCAATAGCCCAACAGACGCACAAGATGCGGATGGCTCTTTCTTGCCATCCATTTCACCTGAGGGGGGAGAAATGATGGTGAGCAGATGAAAGGAGAAAGAACAATCCAATGAACAATCAAGTGATGGGACTTGGCACAAGAATCCAGCAAGGGACGTGGTACCAACAAACCAGAACTCACAACGTGATACCTCACTCTTGAATTCGATTGTGCTGGTCGTTTTTTAGGATTCTCAAAGCCGACTTACCTCTCTCTGGAAGTCATTTGTGAGAACTTGAGCTCGTTTGACTGCCCAAGCTTGTTTGCGATCATGGGGAGACACTCCCTTGTAGACAACTCCAAAGGCGCCATTTCCTATCCTGTACTCCTCTGCCCACTCTCCCGTGGCCTGGGTGAGTTCCGCCAGGGAATATTCTCGACACACATATGGCTGCGCTACACCCATCTCTACCACAAAACCAGCACGCTGCCCCCTTCGTGCTACTGCTGCAGCACCTGCTGCCGCCTCTTCTGCTGCTGCTGATGGTGGTGTTGCTGCTGCTGCTGCCGCACCTTCTGCTGCTGATGGTGGTGCCGCTGCAGCAGCTACTGCCGCACCTTTTGCTGCTGCTGCTGCTGCTGCAACCGCTGAAGCAGCTGCTGCCGTACCTTCTGCTGCTGCTGAATCTTCCTCCTCACAACGAGATTCTGTAAAGGAACACAACAGTGGGGAAGAGAGAGACTAAAGACATAGAGCAGGTAAGGGGCTTGGAAATACCCATCCCACTTATTCTAGTTAGTGAAGGGGCCAGGAAGGACCACCAGCCACCATTTTTTAGGGAAATTTTGTTGCCACATTGGGATCATGTTGCCACATTGGGATCATGTTGCCACATTGGGATCATGTTGCCACATTGGGATCATGTTGCCACATTGGGATCATGTTGCCACATTGGGATCATGTTGCCACATTGGGATCATGTTGCCACATTGGGATCATGTTGCCACATTGGGATCATGTTGCCACATTGGGATCATGTTGCCACATTGGGATTATGTTGCCACATTGGGATCATGTTATCACATTGGGATTATGTTGATAATCTGCGGAAATCAGCTATTGAAATGCTACTATCCGAAGAGATTGGCCACCAAATGATTGAATAAGGCGGGTTGATCGACCCAATTTGTCACCGGGTCGACCCAACCCCCCCTCAAGTCACGGCTTTTCCGGGGGTCCTGCCCCGAGGTCGGGTCAGCTTTCCAGGGGTCCTACCTACCCCGAGGTCGGGCCAGCTTTTCCGGGGTCCTTCCCCGAGGGCGGGTCGATCAGACCGGACCCGTACTCGTCTTGGTTCAAGCAACGGGTCGGGTCGGACGAGCCGACCCGAGCCGACCGGACCCGTACCCGTCCTGGATCAAGCAACAACTCGGTCGGGTCGGACTAGCAGACCGGACCCGTACCCTTCTTGGGTCAAGCAACGAGCCTCCGCCTTTCCTGGTAACTGTGCAGTATTTCTAATCGCCAGCTTCTTCTTCCAGCCGCTGCCACGTGGCGGCGCGTAGTTCCTCCACGTCAGCTTTCTGCCCCTCTGTAGTAACATTTGTTATAGAACATACATTGGCTAGATAGGTTGTGAGGTACGGTTGCTAATGGGTTGTTGGGTTTACCTTCCAAACACAATTTGCGCTTGTGTTGGGTTTCCCAACACTTATTGGACGTCCAATAATATTGGTCAACACCCAGCGAACGACTATTGGAACCGCAATAATGTCGGCCAACTTAACCAACCATTATTGGGGCCTCTTGTTATTGTTGAACATGCCAACCCACATCTTCTCTCACTACCTATGAATACCTCAGCTCATTCGAGCTTAATGATGAATTAAATCTCTCGCACCCTCTTCTTTTAGGAACTGGCGCTGATTATCGACGTAGAGCTCCTCGCCCTCCTCATCCTCCTCGCCCTCCTCGCTCTCGTCCTCCTCGCCCTTCTCGTCCTCCTCGGCCATCGCGGCCATTGCGGCCATCGTGTCCATCTCGTCCATCTCGAGAAACATCTTACGAACTTTGATGGACAGATCTTTCACTACCTGGGCAGAAACGAGTGCGGAGGGTGGGTGGAACGGGGAGAGTGAGGGGGGAAAGTAGTCTTGGAGAGAGGAGAGACGTGGAAATGTGGAGGAGAGCGGAGGAGGGGGAGTGGGTAAGGGGAGAGGAGGGAGAGCATCATGCATGCAGCGATTTTTAAGGCGTGTCAAAGGCACCACAGCACTCATGCATTGGCCAGGGGAGGATTTGTTGCTGGCATTCATCATAAGCATCTCTGGCCACTTGTCCATGTCCAGAAACATCTCTCTTCATTCATAGTATGCGCATCGCGGGGATGGGAGGGAGGGGAAGATGAAGGAGAGTGGTGGAGGAGAGGAGGGGGAGAGGAGGGAGAGGAGAGAGGAGTGTGAAAGGAGGAGGAGGAGGAGAGGATAGAGAGGGGAGGAGAGGGGAGGGTGAGGAGAGCGGGGGAGGACGGACGGAGAAGAGGCGGGGATTCGGGAGGGAAGAGGGAGAAGAAGTAGGGATATGTAGGAGAAGCATACGGAGGTGCTATGGGAGGGGGTTAAGTTGACAAGGACACGCATGCACAAGGTCAAAATGACCTTACACGTTAACAGCCACAGTGGTGGCAAGATGATGAAGTAATGAAGAACGTCGCAGGCACAGGCCAAGGAAGCCCCAGTAACCTCAGGGGATGAAGCTAAAATTGCACAAGGAGGTTGAGGAAATGAAGGAACCTTAGGTGGGCAATGGCGTTTAGGTCCCGTAATCTAGCCGGCCAGGTGGAGGCTTTCTCAGCCGGGAAACAAAAACAAAACAAAAACACCCACACCCGATATGAGGAGTTAGGTTAGTGGCAAATAACGGGTTATGGTTGGGCGTATTATTGAGGACAACTTGGGAAAGATTCCCCCTGGGAATTAAACGCAGGAAACTAATCGAGCTATTGGGGCCAGTTTCGCTTGCCAGCTCAAGTCATCACAGCTAAAAAAAAGTCAAGCAACTCACTGACTTGCCCTCGACTGACGATACAGCAATGCATAAACCCCAACATGTCAAGTCGAATCGAGTAGGAGAGTCAGTGTGGTATCAAGACTTGACTCCTCTGCTCATGCCTACAGCAACTGCCGCCCTGTCTGGTTCCAGTGGCTTCATTCTGTGCATTAGCCATGGCCCAACTCATCCCGTACCTGCGGCTGCAAGAAACATTGTGCCGTGAATCACTTGCGCCGTTGCGTGTTTCAGAGGAAAACTGGTCACTAGAACGGGATCAATGCGACATGATTCCAGTGGTTACAGCGTGTGCTACAGACAGCCTGTGCAAACAGCCTATACACACTGCACCTGCAATTTCCCTCTCAGACCACCACTCGTTTCGATTCAGAAACAATCAGCACTACAACCACTGGCCACAATCTACCTGGTTCCAGTGGCTTCTGTCCCTGCTACGGCCATAGGCAGACAGTGCTACAGCCACAGCCAAACAAGAGCATAGTACTGAACTGGTTCGGTTTGGTAATATGCATTAGCAAACCGGGCCGGTTTGAAACCGAACCGAACCTTTTCGATTACGAACCGGATTCTGGCACCTTACCTTGGTTCGTGGTTCGTTGTTTCATCTAACGAACCGGCCCAATTTGGTACCAAATCGAACCGGTTCGGTTCGCTATACGTTAATGGCTGATTTGTTCGTAACTCCTATTCCCACCCCGAACATCACCGGCGGCCTCCATTCCAGCAAGAAACCTCCTCAATAATCACTCTGAACTGAACGCCCCAATCTAATTCACGTGTGTACGTTGGCTTGAATGTTGCCCTGTATATGGGGATAGTGGAACGTGGACGAGGTTTACTAAACAAACCAATTTCTGGTCATGTTTGTGAAATCAACCTTAATCCTATAAACCATGGACTTAAGGTGAGACATCACTCTAAATACTAAACGTACAAAGAAAAGCGGCCATATTCAGCGTAATTCTCACTAAATAACGTAAGTAAAACACCTGCTACTTGCTGCTTAGAAAATAGCTGTGGGAATGCTGGGAAACTAAGTGAGAGGTGACAATCTAGACTAGGAAAGAGTTGGAGCTCAAGACTTCGAGCTGGGAAAACGACCCCATGCGACTCAAGTCATGCGAGGCCCTGAAACGAACCGGGGGGGTTCGTTTACGATCCCCTACCATGACGAACCAATTCGGTTCGGCGCGACTCGGGATGGTCGCGTACCATAACAATCCGGCGAACCGGTTCGTTACGAATTGGTTCGGCCCGTTCAAGAACCGCGGCCCCAAAATCACGGTTCGGTTCACCTATAAGCGAACCGAACCAGCCGCGGTTCGGATTTCGTCTCATGTCTAGCCACAGCCACACTTTAGAAGCAATCCACGCACTACACAGGGCTCAATGCCCACACTATACCTGGTTCTGGTGGCTTTCAGCGTTGCGCTCGAGAGCAGCAAAGATGAGCGGCAGGATGGTGGTGCGGTTCTGAGCCACGAGCGCCACAATGTAGTCGTTGTCTCACAGGCGCAGTGTGCGCTCTGCCACCTGAAGGCAGGAGGGAAATGGGGTTTGGGGGGTGGAGGGGGAGGAGTGAGGGGAGGAAGGAGGGAGAGACACAACAGTTGTGCACCACAAACGTCATGGTGCAGCCGTTGTTACACAGGCACATCGTTCTCTCCATCCAACACCCGCATTGGGGAAAGGGGAATGAGGCGGAGGAGGGGGAGGTGGAGGGGTGACGGGGTGCATATATGGGGCATGGGATGAGAAATGTGGCATAAGTGGGCCAAAGGTAGGGTCCACCGGTGGCATCACATGACACGTCACACTCGCATCGGCCAAACCCTAATGTCGCACCCATTAAAGACAGCAAAGAAAGACGATCCTTACTATCTTTATCCCAGCTCTGGCCGCAATCCGTTTTTTTCTGAGAATGCTTACCCCCCTACCTCTCTTTTCGTCTCCCACCCCCCCTCAAAACTTGGAATGCCATACAATACTAGCGTATTGAAGAATCAAAGCCGAATCATAGAAGCTTGTGAATCTCAGAAACATACTGGCGAAAGCGTTGTAGGCATCATGCGAGCACCATGCTCCAGGGAGCGCATGTCTGGAGCTTGGAAGGAAGCTAGCGCGAAGTGCCCCACCCCATCACACCCCGTCACACCTCCTCACACCCCATCACCGTATCACGCCCCTTTTATCCCTGTCATAACCCGTATCCTGTGCCGGAACACCAGTGCCTCGACCTCTCTTCAGCAAGGATGCATCGCACCCCACCGCACCATATTACACCGCATCACACCGTACCTGTAATTGGCGGGAGCTTCGTGCGAGGAGCTGTGACAGCGTGCAATCTGCTGGAACAGGTGCATCAGGACCATCATGACCATCATGGCCATCATGACCATCATGATGACCAGAGGTGTATGAAAATGCATGCCATGACACCCACTCATACCTCTTCACACCTCCTCACACCTCCCTCGCACACCCTCCCAAACCCGACCACCATCACATACCACGAACCGCATCACACCCGGACAACCCCCGTACCACCGTACCTGGAAGTGCCAGCTGAGGCAGCGCGCAATCTGCTGGAACAGCGGCGTCATTACTGTCTCAAACTCCGGCGCCTGAGTGAGCTCCAGAATCTCCTCCAACTCCCCCAGGAAAAGCAGCTCATTCTGGCTGTTAGCTAAGGGCCAGAACTTAAGCAACCCGCGCAGCACCAAATCCGCGAGCTTCGGGTCTTTTTCCACAAACTGGGTGATGCAGTACGACAGCTGCTCGTGGTACATCGATACGCACTTAGGCTTGTGCAGCGGAACCAGCACTCGCTCCAGGGACTGCTTATGCTCCTGTTCAAGAGGCAGCACGAACCCGTTGACAAAGCTCCCTAGGGGCTCCAGCAGCTCTACAATGCCGTTGTGCCGCTCCGACTCGATGAATTGGTCGAAGATGTCGTTAATCGCCTTGCGGATGAACTGCCGATGATCCATGAATTTTAAGTAAATCCGGTGTAAAATGCTCTTCAAATAGTCCCGCTCGCGAGGGTCCTCTGAGTCGAACAGGTTCAGCAGCTTTAAGATGAACTGCTGGTCGACGAAAAGCTTTAGCCTCTGGTCGGTCTCGTTAAAGACGACATACTTAAGCAGCTCGTAGACTATTTGCAGGTGCAACCACGCGGCTTCCATAGTCGGATCCTCTTCCTTCGGGTTCTTAGGTTCCGACCCGGACATCGCGGGCGCGGACGGCGGTAACGGCCGGAAGAGATTAATCTCCAGCATGCGCGTGATGTCTTTGAATACCGCCTCGTTGAATTTCATGGTTCCGCAATTGACGTAGTCGACTAGCTCGAGGAGAAACCGCCGCTTATATTCCTTATCCTCCTCGAGTTCCTTGGGGTCGTTAAAATCGAAGAGGAGGTGCAGCTTATCAGCCAACTCCTCCTCCTCATCCTCCTCCTCGCCTTCTTCCTCCTCCCCCTCGTCCCCCTCCTCCTCGTCCTCGTCCTCGTCACGCCGTGGGCCTCTCACCGGGCGTGTGTTAGCTGCACCGGTACTTATGAAGAGAACCTGCTTCTCGTGACCACTTATGTCTGATGATAACATCAGCGGCGGCTCCGCGAAATGGGACAAGTTCTCTTCCGCAATCTCTTTGTTCGGGTCGGGATGGACGGGAGCCATTGGATTCGCGACACCTGGAGGCGGATGCGGGCTTTCCCATCCCAAAATTCTACACGCAACTATCACTTTGAAAATGCGGGAGACCCCGAGGTCACCCTCACGTGCTGACCCACAAGTTCCCCCTGTCTCCCCTTCAGGTTACCTCACGGCACAAGCTACGTCAGCAACAACCGCCAATCTTAGCGCACGCCATCAGAACAAACCTGGTGACCAATCAGGAGGATTTCCAGTTCGCGAGGGTACCCCGAGGTTACCCCAACGTTGGCGGGAGTGGAATGGACATTTACTTTGGCGCTTCTTTGTTTCTCCCGACGCTGATTACGACCGAGATTTCCGAAGCCGTGTTTAGGGTTTCTCGATACAAATGGCACTAGACTGCAGTATTGTTTTAGTTCCATTGTAAAAAGCTGTTTTGCACAATTTATTGTTCCACTTGCAAAGAAATAGGGAACATGACATGACAGAACAAATAACCATATGAACCCTTAGCTGTAGGGTTCAATTAGGGTTGTCATCAGTGTGCAGTGTCCAACGAGGACACGAGAATATCTCGGTGTGTAGCTGGGGGAATACGTTAGCCTGTGAAAACAACACACTTGTGTGTACCTAAATACACTCATGACTCCAATGCGTCCATACTCCTGCAATCATCATACATTAACAAGCGCACCGGATGCCATGGTATTTATGAGAGGCTCCAGTTAAACACCTCCATGTCGCAGCCCCTCGGCCCACTTGTTCAACAACCAAGTTCTTGGTCGGGAAAACGGCCTCACGATGTGCACAACACGCCTAAGGTGGGCTACCGGAACAATAACACATGCCTCGGGATCCCCGATTGCCTCCAGCTTCACACATCCTGTGACATCGTCCACGCCGAGCTCCTTCCATGGCCTTATATAAGCCACCTCGTGCAACGGCGAGCCAGGGCCGTCCCTGGCCTTGCGTGCACGCATCAGCAAAAGCACCTGGCCATAACTCACCCCACGTGCCTCTGACCCATATGCCACGAACGAGAACACAGCTGTGCCGTAGTGCGATGGTGCTGCCCGTGCATACTTGGCCGACGCCTCGCCTGTGCGCACATCAGGTGCTGGCAAGGCAACAGCCCGGTGTATCTGTGGTGGGCGACATTCCCAAAGACACAGCATGGAATGGGGGGAGGAGGACAGGGGATGCGGGGTTATAGTACAGGGTGTCAAGCCCACACCCCCCTGCTCTAGCCTGTGCAACCTCGCATCACTCTCTCCAGTTCAAATCTGAGAACCCCCCCATCATGCCCTCCATCCAACCCCCACTCACCCTTCCATGCTTTGCCCCCACACTCGACCACATTCACCCTTCCACCTCTGTCCCCCACCCCACCTCACTCACCCTTCCACCTCTGTCTCCCACCCCACCTCACTCACCCTTCTACCTCTGTCCCCCACCCCACCTCACTCACCCTTCTACCTCTGTCCCCCACCCCACCTCACTCACCCTTCCACCTCTGTCCCCCACCCCACCTCACTCACCCTTCTACCTCTGTCCCCCACCCCATCACAGTCAACCTTCCACCTCTGCCCCCCACCCCAACACACTTACCCTTATAACTCTGCCCCTCACTCCACCACACTCACCATTCCACCTCTGTCCCCCACCCTATGACACTCACCCTTCCACTTCTGTCCCCCACTCCCCTGCACTCACCCTTCTACCTCTGTCGCTCACTCCACCACACTCACACTTCCCCGCAGGTTCCCACCACATGGCACTCACCCTTCCACCTTTGCCCGGCCACTCCACTACACTCATCCTTCTACCTCCGTCCCCCACCCCACCACACTCACCCTACCAACTCTATGCCCCACCCCATGATGCTCACCCTTCTATCTCCGTCCCCCACCCCACCACACTTGTCCTTCTCCTACTGTCCCCCACTCCACCACACTCACCCTTCCACCCCTGTCCCCCACCCCATGATGCTCACCCTTATACCTCTGACCTTCACCCCACCTCTCTCAAGTGCTCCTCCTCTGTCCCGTTCCCCATCACACTCACCCTTCCACCACTGCCCCCCACTCCACCACCACAATCACCCTATTACCTCTGTCCTCCACCCCACCACACCTACCCGCTCTGTCCCCACACTCTACTGTCAGCTCCCCACCATCACCCATGCACCTATGCGCGCGAGTTCGTACCATGGTTTCCGCGCTGCAGTAACCATGGCTGCGCATGACTGCCTGAAACCCGCGGAGCCTGCCCCCAGTGGCATTGTTGTACTGCTCGAAAACAGATCCCGCTTGTGGAGCGGGGGCGGCTGCAACACGCATCACCGCCGCACTGCTCGTGAGTGCCGGCCTTCCACTGGTGCGGGCCTGCAATAGCAATTTCAGGTCACAAGTAAGTGAATGCCACGGGTGGTGTGCGTGCCACAATACAACTCTGAGGTACCCGGTAACTGCGTTAATGCTTGTGGTACTCCCGGATTACATACCCGCTTAGCAGCAGTGTTGTACACCCGGGCTTCGTCAGGGAACGCTTCAGGCAGCCGTTGCAGGGCACTGCGCATTGAGCTCCCTTGCAGGATTGCGGACTCAAAGTCCCGCTTGTTGGAGCCTCTGTACGGCTGCTTGCATGCACTGATGTGCGCATTCTCGAAGGTGGCAGCGGAATACTCACGCGGGTGGCCTCCCCGTCGAATAGCCTCCGGGAGGTGGCTCAGGCCATGAATCTTTATCAAATTCCAGCCATCACCATCTCTGGGGAAATGAGTCATCAGCAGCCGCACCAGTCTGCGCATGCAACAGGATCGGCAGCGTGGAACGTATGGGTGTAGGGTGGCGATACACATCAACGGACAAGACACGCGGTATGCATTGAACTGTGTTCGAAGGGAAAAAGGGTGACTTACTCTATTGTATCCGTCTCCATCTGCTTGAGTGACGCCTCTGTGTAGAATTCGGCTCGGATGTGGTTCTTTTGCCAGTCAGCAAAGAAGACCACGGCATGGAGACGTGATGGCGCAATTCTCCCCTAGAAAAGAAAGGGGAGAACCTGTCGTGGGAGAAGCATTGGCACACATTCAACCACACCCATCGAACAAAAAAGGCACTTCAGTGGCACCCTGTGGCACTGCAAGCGGGGGTGTGGGTGTGTGAATGCACCCTGTCGCACTGCAAGCGGTGCTCTGTGTGAGAGTTTGCTGCAGGCGACACTGCAAGCGGTGCTCTGTGTGGGACTTTGCTGCAGGCGGCCCTGCAAGCGGCCCTCTGTGTGAGAGTTTGCTGCAGGCGGCACTGCAGGCGGTGCTCTGTGTGAGAGTTTGCTGCAGGCGGCACTGCACGCGGTGCTCTGTGTGAGAGTTTGCTGCAGGCGGAGTACTCACCGTTAGCATAGCAGCATGCTCGGCTGCTGAGTAGTACGAACTCTTTGAGAAGTAGAGCCCCGTTGGAAGCGGCACCCCAGCAAGTGTGGTGTCGTCGTGGATGTCCCCAAGCCGGCTGCCACGAAAGGACCACCACAACTCATAGGTATAAACGTCTGACCCCGTGCATCAGAATCTTATTCAGTGAACCCAAGGACTATCCCACAGAACAAAGACTCACTCGTCCAGTGCTTCGGCGTTCGAATCGCTCCCCTTAGCCACCTGGACAAATCGGGCAAGAACACCTCCATACAGCACGTGTAGTAGGTCTGGCATCTGGGCTTGGTATGTGTTTCCCCAATCGGTCGCCGCGTGATGAAATCTCCACAAGAATGTCTGCAACGTACACGGATAAAGGGTTACCCTACACGACTCTCTGCGTCACTGGCGCCTGAGCATTGTGCGTTCGAATGAAAGCAAGTTGGGTGAGTGCAAGGCCGCTGGTGGCGTTGCAAGGGGTGCTGTGTGCGAGTGCAAGGCCGCTGGTGGTGGTGCAAGGGGTGCTGTGTGCGAATGCAAGGCCGCTGGTGGTGGTGCAAGGGGTGCTGTGTGCGAATGCAAGGCCGCTGGTGGCACTTTCGATGGGGCTGAGAGCTAGGTGCACTTACGTCAATTGGGTGTGTCGAGTACTTTTTCAACTCCTCATCATTGTTCTGGATTCCTCGTTGAGCCTTCACTGTGCGCCGCTCGTTTAGCCCATCCTTTATGACCCAGAGGTACTCCTTCCCGACATAGCACACCGAGCATGGCTTGTCGGATCCGAGTTCACGCGTGCATGAGACCTTGCTTATTTCAGGGTAGTCCCCCACGTAAGCGTACAGCATCGGATACACGCTGTGCACATTCCCGAACGGGTCAGTGAGTGTCATGCCCCTGCAACCATGACACATACAGCACGGAACCAGTCAATCACCTTGAAACAAAACCGCCCCCGTTCCTGACTGATTGCGCCTGGTCTGCTACTCATCCGTCTGGTACGCCATATAGGTAAACACTTACCATTTTGACTTCTGGAAGATGTCGTGTAACACTGTTGCCATCGCCTTTTGAAACAACTGCACCTTCTGCATCGGACTCATTTTGCTGTCTGGCATAGGGAGCAACGCCAGCAACACCTTTCCCGACTCGCGCCAACGCAGTGAGTACGGGATGTTGGCGATGGACAGATAAACAGGCCACACCCGTGTCCGCCCGTGCCCGCTGAGCGTTGTTACGTCAGACGCCAAGATGATGGGGCATATGAGCTCCCCGTTCTTCAGCAGGCTCTGAACGTAGTGAAAGGGTTTGCGCACGGGGCATAGGGAGTGTGAGTGAGGGGGCGCTGGTCGTCAGTGACCACGATTGTTGTGGTTGACGTGGCGAATACGCCACTCAGATTCCGTGGATCTGTGGTGAGTGGGGGGCATCAGCATAGTGCAAAAGGAGAGTGCAATCGTAGACAAGCCAAGGGCGTCGTGGCGCCTCACGTCTGTGCTTGATGCCGCGCCTGTTTTCTTATTAAAGGGGGTGGGGGGAGTGGAGTAGTTTAGAGTTTGAGTATGTGCGAGGGCGCAGGTGGTGTGTAGTCCCCGCGCTGAGTGGTTTATGCACCGCCACTCTGCTCATCATGCCATGCTGGTGCAGGTATAGGGGGAGGGTATGAGAGAAGGACAGCGTGAGGTGTGAACCACACCTCCTGCTCATGGTCAGGGGAGGTGTGAACCACCCCTCCTGCTCATGGTCAGGGGAGGTGTGAACCACCCCTCCTGCTCATGGTCAGGGGAGGTGTGAACCACCCCTCCTGCTCATGGTCAGGGGAGGTGTGAACCACCCCTCCTGCTCATGGTCAGGGGAGGTGTGAACCACACCTCCTGCTCATGGTCAGGGGAGGTGTGAACCACCCCTCCTGCTCATGGTCAGGGGAGGTGTGAACCACCCCTCCTGCTCATGGTCAGGGGAGGTGTGAACCACCCCTCCTGCTCATGGTCAGGGGAGGTGTGAACCACCCCTCCTGCTCATGGTCAGGGGAGGTGTGAACCACCCCTCCTGCTCATGGTCAGGGGAGGTGTGAACCACCCCTCCTGCTCATGGTCAGGGGAGGTGTGAACCACCCCTCCTGCTCATGGTCAGGGGAGGTGTGGTTCACGCTTCCTCATCAGCGACAGCAGAGGGGGATGGGAATAGGGCAGGGGGAGCGTCGTGGAGCGAGGGCGCAAGACAGTGTGGCACTGGATATACGTGTGACAGTGCCATGCCTGCCCGAAGATGCAATGTAAAGAGCATGCAGGAAATCAAAAACGGAAATTGACAAACGGGCCGTAAGACTTTCGTACCTGCGCCATTCCCCACATGGTGCCCGTTTTCGGGTCCACGTATTTGTGTCCGGGGCCATAAGGTGGTGCAGGGTCGTCCGGACGAAGCACAAAACCTTCAGCATTGTCCGGATTTCTCCAGAGCTCGTCAATTGCCTGCATAGATAATCACACGGCGTCACGGATCCAGAACATTGCTAGAAAGGAGAGCAAGGCACGGACAATGACAACCAACTTACCGCGCAAATATTGGTGTGCTGCACGGTGAAGGGGGTCGGCCAATCTGGCACCGTGATCGTAGATGTGCTGTATTTGCGTGAACCCATAAGTAATTTCAGGCCGTATCGCTCTATGGCACGCTTTGAGCGCCAATGTCGGACGGCTGCTAGGTTGAGACCCCGCACCGCAAGGATCCTCATCAGCAGCGCGGCGTCCACACCCAGCATGCCGCGCCTGTTGTTCGCGCCCATAACAAGGCGCCATATCGCAAACTCTGTGTCGAAAGGGACTCGGGCACGGCGATGATCCCTCAAAGGATCACGTTCGGCGGCAGAATCTGCACTGTCGTTGCTTGATCTTGCGCTTGCGGTTGTCTCTCTTGTCGCTGCGGGTTCCGCGCCAACGCCTTCATGTTCCTGGCGTGCTGGTACGTTCTCTGAAGCAGGAGAGGTGGCGGGTAGAGCACTTGGCTGCTCGTCACGGTTTCCACGAATAGGCATAGATGTCTGGGAGGCGGCTCTGCTGGCTTCGCATGTCCGGCCACTCGTCTCGCCAGCGTTAACGCGTCGTTGGCGCTCAGCTATACACGGCGGGTTCGTGCGCTCGTGACTCTCTCGTGCCGAGTATGCCGCAAATGTTTCGACACAGTATCCGCACGCCCAACGTTGGGCTGGTATCGGTAGTTCGTCCATGCTTACGTGAGAAGCATCTGACTGTCAAACTGTACACACGACCCGTGACGACCTTGCCTATGACGCTAGAGATGTTCCTATGCGCTCCATAGTGCGACTGATCCATCACCATCACCGTCGACCCGCTAGCGCAGATATCGGAGCCAGCCATTGGAGCTGTGATGTTCAGAACTGGAGTTCGACTAGATGCTCCGCGGTTCGTCACACCTTCCCGCCGGAAGTGGGCTAACTTAACGCCAGCATCACTATCTGCCAGGCCAGAAATACGATCGTTTCGGGCATTACAGGCGAATGTACGGGCCGATCGTATAACGATACCATCAGCCGCTTATTGCGGCCTGTCCATTCACCAAAGGCCAACGGTCTTGACTATTTTAGGGTCTTGCGATCTGACCTCGTATGGTGTCATAGATGTGTGCCTAACTATGTATGCGTGCATTGAATGTAGGAACGGTGCAAGCCGGTGTTGAGTAGCGTGATGTGGCCCATATCATCAACATCCGTGCTACACAGTGGTTTAAAATCTCACATCAATCACGCAATACACAGTGGTCATTCCCTCGTTTGATCGATTGTCGGTCATTCGTGCACATTTATTCGTCCAACGGGATTCTTTGTAACGAGTTGGCTTCGGATGCTATCAAGCGAAATTTTATCGTGTCACCTGAAGTGTTGGTCGGTTGTGCCCGAGCGTTGCAACCATGACCGCGCAAACCATGTCACTAGCCGTATCAACCGTTCCGTACTGCGACAAACCGTTATATTCAGCGCATCTACGATAAAATCGGAGGTCGCGTTCGCACCACACAGGGCATGACAAGAGCGCGTCATGGATGCACGTTTAGCTAAATTAATGGCGGGTTTCGGAAGTTAGGGGATTGGCGCCAGGCGCTTTTGCTTCTCATACAGGTGTCACGGAACGTGTTTGAACAGCTTCGGGTCTCGGCTCGGCTTCAGGAAACACATGACCTCGTCACCTCACAAAACCCTCGGCGTAATCACACCTCCTGCGCTGTGACCATTTACCTCGCCAAATGTCAATACTGTTTGTTTTTGATAGGTTCAAATAGCAGATGTTTTGGACATCATCACGTAGACATGCGCGACTTCGGAGCTGAGCGTGACTCGTTAAGGGTCCAAATGTGATCCCGCTGATGTGTGTGAAACATGCGATTCGGGTTTGATGTTCAACCACTGCGACACGAGATGCCTGCTCAAGATAGCCACCTACAATTCCACTCGTAAATAAAGCTCAAACAGACATAGCAAGAGCTCACTCGTTTTCTTCATCCGATCCAGACTATCTCTATAGTTTACTCTCGCTCTAACTCATGGCGGCGCCGCAGACATACAGCGGTAAATGCACTGTGGAAACGCTCCTCAAGACCCATCCTGTGGTCTGCTTTGCTGGCATGCAGCACGTCCTCACCGAGAGTCGTGTCCGCCAGGAAACACCAACTCCAAGGGCTTTCATCGATGGTGCTGCACACCTTGCGTATCGCCATCGCAGCAGTGCTCGAGTGGTCCGCGTTAGGTCCCGGCAGGAGTACCGCTCCCGTCGGGGCTTGCCTATGACTTCCGAGATACCTTGGTTCGAGGGTATGCTGATTAACGCGACGTTCAACGACTACCGTGACGATGAGGAATTCCAGCTTGAGTGCAGGCGGTTTCTCGAAGCCATCAAGGACCACACCGAGGTCAACACGCTGGCTTCGGGGTGGGAAGACCTCTCGCGCCCGCCTGTGTGAATGGACTACCATGCATTGGGCGCACGCCATGGGCTGGGTGGTGAGTAACCGAGCTTTGTGTGCATATGTTGATGGTCCGCTAATATGTAGTTTAACCTGGGGGTGTTAACGCTTGTCATCGTGCAATGCGCAGGTGGAAGGCGGCCCGTACGACCACATGTACGCGCAGGACGTTCGTGTTCTCTTCGGTGAGAACGGGGCCCCTCTTCCCGAGGCGCTACTGCCCTACGTCCGTGGATGGGTTGGAGGGCCTGGCGGCATGTCCGTAAGCAGCCTCGCCCACGCGCTGGGCATGCGCGCCTGGTGGGAGCGTGAGCGTCCGGTTGCGGGACCGGAATACCGCCGCGTCGACGCGAACGGGCTGGTTTGGCGTCAGGTGAACCGCGCGGAACTCGCACATCAGGAAGCCACAATCCCCCGTACCCCCCGCCTGATCAGGCAGGACTACACCCCGCGTGGATACCACGCGGAGCATTTTCCGGACGAGGTCCCCGTCGCGGAGGATGTTGGCAACAGCGACGACGACACGGACGGCGATATTGCGCCGTCCACAAGCAACGATGGAGGTGCAGACGAAGCGTAGACGTGGGCCGTTGTGTTTGTTGCCGACAGTCTGGGCCGGGAAGGATTCTAAGAACATGCGTCAGTGTGTACCGATGTGATGCTTCAAAGCGAAACTGCACTATCATTATTGGTCATATCGTTATGGAAATTGGAGGGTGTTAATGGTCATAACGGTTATGGAAATTGGAGTGTGCTGCTCTTGGTTGTGAAACACACAATAGCGCGGACACGGACACAAATGATACACACTCCACACTTTATTCCATGCACCCGCAAGATACCCCTTAGCAATCTGGTTTTGGTCTTGGCTTTATACGTTCAGGAACACACTTCCTGTCGTCATTTAATCGATAGTTTTGCCTCGATGCCGATGACACCCGATCGACTCCGTTTACGACACATTAGTGTGCGCGTGGGGCGAAACGCGCGCGAATAGTTCGCTCCGCCATGCACGATTCTCGAGCGTCGGAGCATCAGCATGCGCGCGGCGTTCGAGGGTAGTACACCGCGTCGCGCCCTATCAAGGTACTTACCCTATGGCGCGGCGTGTGCTGAGGCGGTTACGTGATCCCTTCATAGCTCGATGCGCAGGTGCGTGACGCACCTCGCTAACCACCTGGTGCGAGCGCGATGTAACCTCAGGTCGTGACGCTAGATGTCTGAACGTTGCCACCGCCGTCGCTGCGAAGTGGTCGTTGGCAGATGGATAAGCTTGTCCAGGCCCCCACACGGCTAGGTCACACACCAATCCGAGTGCGTGCACAGTCTCTGCTCGTTGACTATTGGCGCACCCGGATTTTCCCATCTGACGTGTTGGATACCGATCACGGAACCCACCAAGCTTCAGACCCAGCTAGAGAACGGCATTCCTCAGCTGCAAGGGGCCGCTCCTCAAGGAGATCAACGGTGAGTGTGGTGGGGCAAAGGGAGAGGAAGTGGTCCCTGACCGAACGAAGGGAGTCAGGAAGCCGGGTGACCAGGTAGTAGAGGGTGATGTACATAGGGGGGGGGGTTCTTGGCGCAAAACTCAGCAGGAAGCGCAGCGCGGTAGCGAGTGTCACTAGTGCGGAGGTGCGTAATGAGGTCAGCGACTGTGGCAAAAGCGGCTAGGTCAGGGAACAGGTACGGCAGCATGAGGCGGCTAAGGGCAGCAGTAGCAGGGGAGGAGTAGCGTGCAACAACAGCGTCGTACAGAGTCTTAGCGGTCTTGTACTGGCTAAAGTGCGCGCGCTCAGCAGACGGCAGGTGACTACGGCCAGCAAGACGGGCAGCAGCATCGCGCGTGGTCCACTGCGAGCGAACTGTACTATCAGCATCGGCAGCAGGTGCAACAGAGACGCCGGACGTGTGACCGAACAGCGAGACACCGTCCCTAGAATCGCACTGTAGGAAAAGCTGCAGATCATTGACCCAGCCCTCGAAATCGACTGCTCGACCCTCAGCATCAAAGGTAAGAACATTGGGGGCAGCCATAACAGCAGGAGCAGCAGCAGTGGCCTAGCAGCAGCAGAAGCCGTAGTAGCGCGACTCGGCAGGGCGACGCGGCTCGGCAGGGCGGCGCGGCTCGGCAGGGCGGCGCGGGTGCAGCAGCGCGCGGGAGCGGCGGTGCGCTTACCAGTGGCGAGAGGAGAGGTCCGACACTGGTGGGGCAGGGCCGGGGCGCGTCGGCAGGGTAGGGGGCCGCCACACGGAGGGGCCGCGACAAGGCGGCAGGGCAGATCTGGGACAGCAGGGGCCGCATCGGCGACGACGGCCGCAGTCACACCGACGGCTTTAGGCCCAACGGCGGCAGAAGTGCCGCTACTGCGGCAGCAAGGGCGACGACAGCTGCGGCAGGGCAGAGGGGTCGCAACAGCCGCTGCGGGAGAAGGGGCGGCGACGTGAGGCGGCAGGGCAGGGGCCGCGACGACGAGCAGGCGGGCCGCGACGACTGGACGGGCCGCGACGAGCAGCAGGGCGGGCCGCAACGACGTGCAGGCGGGCCGCGACGAGCAGGGGCGGGCCGCGACGAGCAGCAGGGCGGGCCGCAACGACGTGCAGGCGGGCCGTGACGAGCAGGGGCGGGCCGCGACGAGCAGCAGGGCGGGCCACACCGACATGCAGGCGGGCCGCGACGAGCAGGGGCGAGCCGCGACGAGCAGCAGGGCGGGCCGCACCGACGTGCAGGCGGGCCGCGACGACGGGGCAGGTCGGCCGCGAAGGGCCGCGAAGGCGGACGGGCCGCTAAGGGCCGCGACGACGGGCCGCTAAGGGCCGCGACGGCAGGCCGCTACGGGCCGCGACAGCAAGGCGGGCCGCTAAGGGCCGCGACGGAAGGGCAGGCCGCTAAGAGCGCGACGAGGCTAAGGGCAGAGCGCAAAGCGCGCTTCTGGCAGGGCAGGAAAATAAAAATTTTGATACGGTGGGCCCTAAGGAAAACGGTCCCATTAGGGAACCTGCTCTGATACCATGTGAGAATACGAGCGAGGAATGAAATGACTAGGAAACAAGTGGGTACAAGTAGGAAACCTAGAAGTGTTGTACCCTATTGTATCTACCTTACTACAGCCTAGATAGACTATATCATAAAAGTCTGACAAGGTCACATTCGATCGCGACCGTTCGAAGAAAAGATCCGACAGTGTCGAGGAGTGCACGATGAATCCATGGCCGCGAAGAGCAACTAACCCGTTCTCTTGGCCGGCCTACGCAACTCCTGGACCCTAGGACATCCTTCATCGACTCCTCCCCCCCCCCCCTCGGGGGTAATACACTAAAAAAAGCGGGGTAGGCTAGAAAAGTAGCCCTGACACCAGGTATTATGAATGAACTTGCAGAGTGCGCAGAATAACGAATAAAAAAAATGGTCGATTACTGAATGACGATAAAACGAGGATAGCACGACTAGCTAGGCAGGGAGGTCGGGCGAAGATGGCTCGGTGATGGATGCGATTGGTGCGGAGGCGACTCTGGAGTGCGACAAAATAGGCCGAACAGGTTCATCGCGTGACCCTCGGGATGTACTCGCTAAAGTGCGAATACAGAAAGAAATTTTAATACCTTACAATGTGTACCCTTATGGCGTGGTAATAGCGGACCCTTGAGGTGCCTCAAAAGTGTTGAGATATGAAATTTTATGAGAATGCATTTCTGTACACTGCAGGGGCCGACTCTACCGAGTACGAAGTCGAGGAGTCAGAAGAGTCGAAGCCATACCAGCAAGCGTCAGATCAAGACTGATGCAGGCACAAACATTTGAACTGAAAAAGGCGGGAACATGTTGGAAATTGGTTCCCGTGTCGCACGGTTTGAAATTCGCTGTAATAAGGGAATGTACCCCTTAGAGTACATGGCTAGTCTAGGTCGTTTCGCGTTCCTTTTCTATTTACAATATCAACTTGATGTATGCATGCTTTCATCATCTGTCATTTACATTCACTCTGACCTCAGGTCAATACTTCCGCTGCAACACTACCTACGAACAACCCTGAGCCGATACCTGGCTAAGTCCTGTTTAGGATTCTAACATGATATGAGAGCAACTCAGGGATTCTTCGTATCTCTACTTCCGTAAAACCAAAAGTTGGCAAGCGGCACACGCACCAAAGTCAAGATGGCCAAAGAATCCGGAGGCCGACCAAATTTAACGGCTGAAGGACAAACCAACCCGGTTGCAACAAACGAGGCGATAACTACGATCAGCACCGTCACACTGGAGCAAATATTTCAACGACTGACAACAATGGAGAAAGATATCCAAGCGTTGCGGAATGGTGACACGGGAACCTATTCGCAACCCGCTCAACGTGTTCAACCGGCCACAAACGACCGCGAAACCGCCCCGCATATCTTCTCCCTCAATACAAACAACTCAACACCAACAGCCCCCCATCCAAGTGATGAAGTCATCAATTCTGCGCAAGCAAGTTTTCTCAATGTTTGAGCTAGAGCTCCTCTTACAAACTGCGCAGATCTACCACTACTTCGACGGCTCCTATCCCAAACAGGTGAACGACACCGAAGACGCCCGGGCTCAGTACTACAGTGAGTCCTTGATGGCGTAAAGCGTGCTGCTAAGAAATATGACGCTCGCGGAGTCTCACACTTCTCACGGAATATCGATTCAGTGATTTGCGTAACAGGAGCGGTGTAGCGGAATTGGGGGTGTAGCAGATCCAGGGAATTAGAGCCGAGGAGTTCTACGGCGGGTGTGGACGCCGAAGGAGGGATGATGGCTCGGCATGCAGGAGTGGTAAGGCGTGGTGAAGGCGTGGAGGAGCAAACGAGCATGCGCACGAACCGCATGAGCGGAAGAGTCAAGGACAGCTGGCAGAGTGGGCCTCGCGAGGGTTTGAGAGGGAAGCGCACGGTGGAGATGCGTCTTTGTAAATGGCGTTGGCTGGTGACCGTGTAATCTGTTTGCTTGTACATATCCTGCTTGATGAGACAGGCCAGAGGGCAGGCATCGAGCATCCCGTGTGGCACTGCTCGTCGCCTTAGGGCTAGGCAGGGGTCTCATTCAATATAGCTGTTTAGGCCTATCAGTTCTGTGCTTGTTACTTTGTTTCCTTCTTGAGTGGAATTTTGTGCCTCAGCTATCTTCCTAGTTAGGCCAGCCCGATGTAGGAGCCAGTCGGAGAAATGGGGGATTTTTTGACAAAGAAACAAGGAGCCGCGTAGGACATGGAGCTACGCTCAGGCGGAGTATATCAGCCCAAGACGAAGGAAGTGAGCCCCGCGCTAGCGGCAATGCAAGGGGAAAAGACGAGCGAGGGCTCGGCGGAGCCTGAGACAGGCAGGACTTCCGTCACCGTGGAGTCGGGAAGAGGTGAGGTCTACCGACCGCCGACCAGGCGTTATAGCCAAGGAGACCTGCCAGCCGTGGCTGCGGCAGCTGGTGCGACGACGTCGTCTGGAGAACGCGGACGAGAGCTGCAGCAGAGCGAGTCGATGGAGCGCGGCGCTTGGAGGGCGGAGCCAATGGGAGGCCGACCGTTGCAAGAAAGGAGGCGCAGCCCAAGCCGGGTGTACGAAGTGGAGGAAGTGCGAGGGTATGCACGCTGGCGTTACACGAATCTGCCAGAAGTCCGAGTCCCCGAGAGGTTTGCGGGGCGGCAAGGCGAGGGAGCGGACCTGCGAAACAATGTGATGCAGGTGGAAAACTGGTGCTACCGGTGGGAGAGGGACGGACTGGAGCCGGAGGAATTCTTCCGCGGCTTATCCAACACACTCACAGAGGAAGCCGAGACATAGTACCGGATGATCATGACAGACATGATCCGGGAGCACTGCCGAGGAGATCCCAGGAGCTGGGAGGTTGTGGAGGAATTCATTCGCCGGCTACGACGACAGTTTCTGGTGCAAACTCCGGAGAAGATAAGGGAGTTCGCGACGTTCGCACGATGTCGCGGGGAGTCGCTCCTCAGCTACTACGGGCGCCTGTGAGAATTGGCAGCGGACATGGAATGTTCCGACAGCAGGAGGCTTATCGGGAAAATTCTTGGCGGGCTGGTCGATGATATGGTGAAAGAACTCAAGAGCAAGGTCTTCTACCTGGGTCGGGAGGCATCGCTGGAGCAAGTCTACGAGCTGGCCGGGCGTTACGAGACAGGACAAAAGCTATACGAACTTGAACGCGCGGAAGCTCGCGAAACGGAGCGCCGACGAGGAGCGTGGTCAGCGATGCCGCAGGGAGAAGCGGGACATCGAGAGGAAGCACGACGTAGGGAGGATCCGGCATGGGTGGATCGGAGGAAGTGCCATCGCTGTGGGCGGACCGGCCATCTGCAATGGGATTGCTCGAAGGCGCCTCGATGCGACCTCTCTGGAGAACCCGGACACTTCAAGAGGGAGTGTCCCAAGGCGCCCACCTGCAGATCCTGCGGCCGCAAGGGACACAAGGAGGAGGAATGCTACGCGAAGAAACCGCCAATGGGGGAGATTCAAGAAAAGAGAAGAAATCGAGGCGGACATGAAGAAGCTGCAGGAGCAGCTGGAGCGGATGGAGGAAAATCCGGTTCCCGAAGCGGCAATGTTTGCGGGGGAAGACGAGGAGGAGTGCCGCACGGAAGCATCCTTCGAATTGATGGCCAGGACTCGTCACGTCAGGGGCGTGCCCGACGGGCGCGGGGGCAACCCGCTTCGATGGAGGGAACCGAGGGACCTGTGGGTGGACTCCAGGAGATGCGAATCAGATCCGGAGCAGGAGGAGTCAGCATACAGGCACCCCCGTGAACGGCTGGTGTGTCAATCTACCGTATTGGCGGTCGCGAAGGGAGCCATAACGGTGGCTGGTATACCTGTGGAGATGGCGATAGTTGACACCGGCGCCCACCACGTCCTGATCGGGAAGGGGCTGGCTGAGCAGATGTTGCTGGATGAACCCGAGAGGCTGCAAACACGCGGGATCCTGGTGATGACAGCGGAAGGCGGGGAACCAAAATGGCTCCCATGCACGAAGAGGCCGGTGGAGATTGTGCTGAAGCCGGGAGAGAAGGATGAGTGCAAGATACGCCTCCGATGCGGAGTCTCAGAATCAGAGGACTACGATCTGCTGCTCGGAATGGACCTGATATACAAGATCGGGGCCACCATCTGCACATGGCAGGAAAAAGTGGTATATCGGTAGAGGTATTGGGAAGAAGGAGGACGCCGGGGGCAGCTGCCCGTTCGCTTCGTCAAACAGGAGCCGAAGGGAGCCTATAAAGCTACCATGGTGGATCTGGAAGACCAGTTTGAGAAGGTCAGCTGGTACGAGGCGGAGGATCAACTGCACGAGCGCAAGGAAAAAGAGGAGTGGGCGGAACGCAAACAGCAAATACCGGGAGAGATTCTGGACAAGCGCCTGCTGCAGATTCCGGTGAGGATGCTCGAGCTACTTGGAGGCCTCGGAACAGGGTTGGCGGCCGCGCTCAAGGCAGGCTGGGTGATCGAGCGATGGGTATACGTGGAAGCTAACCCAGTCATTTGTCTCATGGCGCAACACCACGCGCAGCTGCTAAAGGCGGCTTACCCAGCGCAAATCTTGGAAGGCGCATTAGACGGAGAATGGCAAGGCCTGGTGAACAATGTGATGGAAGTAACGAGCGAGCATGTCTCGAGATGGGGAAGGATCGACGTGCTCGTGGCGGGGTGGGAATGCCAGGGCGTGTCGTGGGCCGGACTCGGGCTCGGATTGGAGGATTCCAGGACGGTGATCTTCGAAGAACTCCTGCGGATCATGAAGATGGTGAATCATCAGCACGGAGAGTACCTGTACCTGCTCAGAAACCTGGATTTCGCAGCGGATCCTCAAGAGCTAGTACGGGAGATGCACCTGCGAGTGACGTCAGAGCTGGGGGCAGGTGTCGCATTGAACGCTGCTCAGCTGGGTTCCCGAGGACACCGCCCGAGAGGGTACTGGCAGAATGGCATATCGGAAGGAAGACTCCGCTTGGAACTTTCGAAGATGGAGAGGCCACAGGCTCGATATGTCAAGGACATACTGCAGCCATACCGGCAAGAAGCCCCGGTGTTGTACCTGGATCATCCATCACAGTACCCCTGCAACGAGCCAGGCATGCCGAGGCAAGCATGGCCAACGCTGGTGGCCTCACCGGGCTCGTATGCATTCAGGAAGGAGGATGGGCATGATAGATATTAAGGACGGAGTCTATGAAGATTAGGGGCTGAAATATCTCAAAATCGTCAACTACAATTCTGGACAGAAAAGTCGTCGTCACAAGAAACGTCGTCGACGAAAGGTCCACTGTTAGAATTCTTTCAAACTCGAGTATGTTGTAGCCCTTGACCGTGGCTATCTTTCCAAATTTGAATAGTATCAGAATATGGAGTATAACTCGAGTTATGAACTTCGGCGCACTAGGGGGTATGCTGCCATAGAAAACGTAACTCAATCACAATGATCTCACAAGTTCACACAAGAAAGTTAGAGTAGCAATAGAACCAGGTAGGAGGGGATGAGGAGGACGAGAGGGAAGGTCCCAAGAGAGTCCCCAACCAAGGAAACCCCATGCCATACAATTCCCTTCCCCATAGGCAACCCAACTTTGACCTTTGTCACTATCCCAACCTCCACAATCCACCTCAACCCAACTTGGCCACACTTGCCAACCTGGTTTGGTTTCTCCCAACCATTTGGCAGCAACTACAGTAGAAAAGACGAATTTCCCAACCCCCAAAAGTCTGTACCCCATATTGAGTCAACCCCACAACTTCCCATAGTCACCACAACCAAATATCAAAAGCATACGAACTCCAACGTTCGTAACTTTCTTGTTCGTGCTCCGATTGAAGCGATACTTGGTTCGTCGGAAAGCTCTTGAGCAGAGGAGTCACTTCAGATATCTGCTCAAGCCAAATAACATTCACACACACACACTCAGAAAAACCAAACCGCACAAAACACAAATTCTTGCACACACTCACAACACGCATGCAACGCACGAACATATGATGGGAGGCAGACAGACGTGAATGCGAATGGTAGCATCACTCAACAGGGCAACCAGGCCCAGGAATGGTATACGACTCGTTCAAGGGAGACTAGGGAAAGCCGACAGCTCTGGAGCGAGAACTGGCGATGGGGTTCCTGCCAGGCGCGTCGGAGGCAGATGGAGTCGCGGAATGGGAACGAATGAGGGCCATCGGGCAAAACATGGATGTGCAAGCCATGGAGTGGCTCATGCATACCGTGGAAGTGCAGCTGCTGTGGAGATAACTGCTGCAACGGGAGCTAGGCTACGGGCTAGGCACGTGTGCTCATGTGATCTCTGCGTTCGTTCACTTAGTCGTTTCCTTGTGTTCACGCTGCTTGCTAGTTCACGGGGAGAATCGGCAAGAGTTTCACTAGGAAAACATGACAACAATGATAGCAACAACATTGGCATCACAGACTACATCAGAGCTAGCTAGGCTGCTGGTCGACCTCCAGCGCAGCATGGTCGACCGCGCTCTAGTGCAGCAGCGCTCGCACCGCTCCAGCGTTGAAGAGTAGCGGCGCGCCAACGTTGCATGTCCACGGTGTGCCAACGCTGCAGCAAGTCGGCTGCACAGCGTTGCACCCGCGGGACAACGGTGCACCTGCTTCGCAGGTGCGCGCAGCTGGTTGGCGCTCCACACCTTGTCAAGAGCACAGCGCAGACGCCTGGCAAACTCCACGCCAGCGACTGCGCCCACCATCCACGTCGACCTCGGGATACCACCCCCGAGATCGGCCTCGTAGACTCCACCCCGGCGACACTCGCGCACGTCACCCGGGTATCCCGGTCGACCGGGCAACCACGCCTGGTCGACCAGCGCAGTCCGTAGCCGGCCACCAATGCTCGGCGTCCCCAGTCCGGCGTCCAGGCACCCAGGACACCATCCGAACTCCCAGGTCGGCGTCCAGGCGCCCAAGACGCCGTGCAGACCTCCAGAGCGGAGTCCAGCCTCCCAGGACGCCGACCAGACGCCCAGGTTGGCGTTCGATCCCCCAGGACGCCCAGGGCGGCGTCCCAGGCTCCTAGGACGCCGTACAGACGCCTAGGTTGGCGTCTGTCCTTCCAGGACGCCGTGCAGGAGCCCACGACGTCGACCAGGCGCCCGGGTAGTCGTGGCGACGCCCAGGTCGGCGTCCAGCTTCCCAGGACGCCGTCCAGGCGTCCAGGACGCCAACCAAGCGTCCAGGACGGCGTCCTCCTGCTCGGCTCCCTCTAGCCAGGCGCCCTCCAGCTCGCGCCCTTGCAGTGGCCCCCGTGCCCACTGCTGCAGGGCGGCTGCAACCCCCGCACATCCGACCACGAGGTCGGCTCCGCCCAAGCGAGGACGGGGCCACACAACACTCCCGTTGACACTCCCCTGCCGCGTTCACGCTTGGGCCCCCAGCCCACACGGCAGTACAGCTCCGAGAATAGCCCGTCGGGGTGCACCCAACACACAGCACGCCGGTCACCGCACCAGCCATGCAAGAGGGCATGGCACCTACTGCTGCACGTCGTTGTCGCCCACGTCGGCCAAGCGCACCTGGCCGATTGCTACGGAGCACCGGTTGAAGGCCGGATAGTGCAGCGCCTTCGTTAGGAAGTCAGCCAGCTGCTCAACGGTCGGGATGTACTGCAGCGAGAACTTCCCACGCTTCACCATGTGTTGCAGCCAGGACTGACGCCGCTCCATGTGCTTGAGGTTCCCCGTCAACCCCATGCCCTCGGCGACTGTGATGGCCGACTTGTTGTCCACTCGCAGGACAGTCGGCTTCCTGGCGTCCAGCTGCCGGAACTCTGCAAGGAGGAAACGAAGTCGGCGTCCCTCCTTGCCGGCCCCAGTGGCCGCCACGTACTCCGACTCGGTCGACGACAACGTCGCGCACTTGATGCGCTGGCTCGACCAGGAGACCGCGGCCCCTCCGTAGACAAACACGTAGCCAACCGTACTCGTCCTGTTCTGCTTATTACCGGCGTCGTCGGCGTCCACGTAGCCGACCAGCTCCAGCAACTCAGGTCCACCGCCGAACTCCAGGGCGGTGTCACCCGTGTTGGCGAGGTAGGCAAGGCAGCGGTCGACCTCGCGCCAATGCTGGTCGCTTCTCACCGTGAGGCCGCTCCCAAGCTTGCTGCAGGCGAAGGCGATGTCCGGCCTCGTCGTTGTCGCCGCAAACTGCAGCGAACCGACCTTCTGCCGGTACTCCTCCTCCTGGCGTTCCTGCGCCTCCTCGTCGTCGAAGGTGAGCTCGGCGTAGGCGTCGACCGAGATTGGCGTCTTCGGAGTGCGCCCGGTCTGCTCCTCGTCGATGAAGCGCCTACGCAGCTTGTCCGCGTAGCCCTGCTGGTGCAGCCACAACTTCCCCGCCGACCTGTCGCGCACGATCTCCAGCCCGAGGTACTTCTGCACCGGCGAGATCTCGCGCAGCTCGAAGGCGGCTTCCAGCAGCTCCTTCAGCATCGCGGCGCTGCTGCTGGCGGCGAGCAGGTCGTCGATGTAGACCAGTGTCAAACATTATATGTTCATATTGTGTAGGCTATAGTGGGTTTAGCCTTAGGGGGTACAGCTTTGTTAGGGTTTCCTACTTGTATCCCCCTCCTACCTAGTTTCGTTCATTCTCGTTCTATTCTGGATTCTAACATGGTATCACGAGCCTAGGTTGCTACCTAGGACCGCTTTCTACTATGGGCCCACTATTCCGCTAGAAGCGCCCTCGTGCGCATTTCTCTGCTAGTGCGCCTTCGTGCGCCCTCGTGCGCCCTCGTGCGCCCTCGTGCGCCTTTCTCTGCTAGTGCGCCTTCGTGCGCCTTCGTGCGCCCTCGTGCGCCCTCGTGCGCCTTCGTGCGCCCTCGTGCGCCCTCGTGCGCCCTCGTGCGCCCTCGTGCGCCCTCGTGCGCCCTCGAGCGCCCTCGTGCGCTTTCGAGCCGCCCCTGCAGGTCCATCAGGCCCCCGAGCCGCCTCTGCAGACCCGTCAGGCCCCCCTCGAGCCGCCTCTGCAGGCCCGTCAGGCCCGAGAGCCGCCCCTGCAGACTCGTCAGGCCCGCGCGCAGCCTCTGCCCGACCGCGCGCCGCCCCTGCAGGCTCTCGCCGCCCGCCGCGTCGCCCTGCCCGCGGCGTCGCCGCCTGCCCGCGGCGTCGTCACCTGCCCGCGACGTGGCCCCTGCCCGCGGCGTCGTCGCCTGCCCGCGGCGTCATCGCCCTGCCCGCGGCGTCGTCGCCTGCCTGCGGCGTCGTCGCCTGCCCGCGACGTAGCCCCTGCCCGCGACGTCGTCGCCTGCCCGCGGCGTCGTCGCCTGCCCGCGGCGTCGTCGCCTGCCCGTGGCGTCGTCATCTGCTCGCCGCGTCGCCCTGCCCGCGGCGTCGCCACCTGCTCGCGGCGTCGCCCTGCTCGCGGCGTCGTCACCTGCTCGCCGCGTCGCCCTGCCCGCCGCGTCGCCCTGCTCGCGGCGTCGTCACCTGCTCGCCGCGTCGCCCTGCCCGCGGCGTCGTCACCTTCCCGCCACGTCGCCCTGCCCGCGGCGTCGCCACCTGCCCGCCGCGTCGCCCTGCTCGCCGCGTCGCCCTGACCTAATCCGCGCCTGGCCTCTGGAGCAGCCGCCCCTGCAGCAACCGCCCCTGGCCACTGGAGCAGCCGCCACTGCAGGAGCCGCCCCTCGCCCCTGGAGCAGCCGCCCCTGCAGCAGCCGCCCCTGGCCCCTGGAGCAACCACCGCTGCAGCAGCCGCCCCTGGCCCCTGGAGCAGCCGCCACTGCAGCAGCCGCCCCTGGCACCTGGAGCAGCTGCCGTCGCGGCCCGGCCTCGCCGTGCAGCAGCTGCCGCGGAGCTCCCTGCTGCGGCCCGGCCCCGCCCTGCAGTTGTAGCGGCCCCGCTGTCGCCACCGTCTTGCGCCTGCCGCGCCGACCACTGGTGAGCATTGCCCTGCCAGCACTGCTACCGCTGCTACTGCCTTCTCTACGCCCACTGCTACTGCTCCTGCTGCTACTGTTGTTACTGCCGCTACTGCTCCTACTGCTGCTTTTGGCGTGGCCAGATGCAGCTCCAGGGCCGTGCGCGTGAGTCCCTTACGCCCCAGCAACTTCGTGAGTGGTACGCTAGTTGGGGCTGTCGGGGTGGCCGTAGTGGTAGTCGCTCTGGAGTGGGTCGGTCGGGAGCTTCTGGTAGTGGACAGGTGCAGCTGCCGTGTCCTCTTTCGCCCCAGCAGCTTCGTGCGTGGTACGCTAGTTGGGGCTGTCGGGGTGGCCGTAGTGGTAGTCGCTCTGGAGTGGGTCGGTCGGGAGCTTCTGGTAGTGGACAGGTGCAGCTGCCGTGTCCTCTTTCGCCCCAGCAGCTTCGTGAGTGGTACGCCAGTTGGGGCTGTCGGGGTGGCCGTAGTGCTAGTCGCTCTGAAGTGCGTCGTTCGGGAGCTTCTGGTAGTGGACAGGTGCAGCTGCCGTGTCCTGTGAGTGAGGCTGCCGCTCTAGGTGCTAGTGCGTCTGTTGCCCTAGGTGCTGGTGAGGCTACCACTCCCGGTACTCGCGTGTCTGCTACCCCAGGTGCTGGTGAGGCTGCTGCTCTAGGTGCTAGTGAGTCTGCGCCCCCTGGTACTGAGTCGACTGAGGCACTGCACACCTTCACTCTGGACTCAAGTGCTTCTCGCTGTTTCTTTCGTGACCGCGCTGCCCTTGAGCCGCTTGCTCGGCCAGTTGCTGTCTCCCTCGCTGACCCCTCTGGGGGTCCGGTCATTGCGACCTCCTCCACTGTCCTTCCTTGTCCTGCGGTGCCGTCGGGCACACTGTCAGGTCTCCACCTCCCCTCGTTCTCTACGAACTTGGTGGCGGGTTGTGCGCTCCAGGACGGGGGTGTTCACCAGTTCACCCCTGCCTACGAGCGCGTGACACACTGCACGTGTGCTCGGACGGGCCGTCACCTGGCTACCTTCACTCGGCAGCCGGGGTCGGACCTGTACACACTGACCACTGAGTCCCCTCAGGTAGCTGCGTCTGCGTCAGGTCAGCTGTCGGCCCCCTGCTCGTGTCGCTCTCTGGCGCACGAGACCGTCCTCTGGCACCACCGACTTGGTCACCCGTCCGTGCAGCGCCTTCGTGCCATGCACAAACGGTACCTTGTCTCTGGTCTTCCCAGGGTTCTCCCTCCCCTCCCACCCTCGCCTGCTCCTCCCTGTCTTCCCTGTGTCGAGGGGCGGCAGCGCGCCGCTCCTCACTCCTCCTCGTTTCCCCCGACGACTGCTCCCTTGCAGACGCTCCACATGGACGTGTGGGGCCCAGCCCGCGTCCGTGGTCAGGGTCAGGAGAGGTACTTCCTGATAGTTGTTGACGACTACTCGCGCTACACCACGGTCTTCCCCTTGCGCACCAAGGGTGAGGTCCCTGATGTTTTGATCCCTTGGATCAGCGCTTCTCGTCTCCAGCTCAGCGAGCGTTTCCACTCGGACTTTCCTGTCCTGCGCTTGCACTCTGACAGAGGTGGTGAGTTCTCCTCCGACCTCTTGGCAGCCTACTGTGCGGAGCACGGCATCCGCCAGTCATTCACGCTTCCGGCCTCTCCACAGCAGAATGGGGTTGCTGAGCGCCGCATTGGCTTGGTCATGGAGGTCGCTCGTACCTCCTTGATCCATGCGGCTGCCCCCCACTTTCTGTGGCCGTTTGCAGTCCGATACGCTGCGCATCAGCTCAACCTCTGGCCCCGTGTCTCCGTTCCAGAGACTTCGCCGACACTGCGTTGGACAGGAGAGGTTGGCGATGCGTCACGCTTTCGGGTCTGGGGATCTCGAGCCTTTGTTCGCGATACGTCCGCGGACAAGCTCTCCTCCCGCGCTGTTCCTTGTGTCTTCCTTGGCTTTGTCCCGGATGCGTCTGGTTGGCAGTTTTACCACCCCACCTCGCGCCGTGTCCTGCCTTCTCAGGACGTCACTTTCGACGAGTCCGTCCCCTACTACCGCCTCTTCCCCTACCGCACTGCCCCGCTTCCCCCCCCGCCTCTCTTCCTCGCGCCAGGTGCTGCTGTGGTAGACCCCCTCCCCCCTCAGGGTGCCGCTCCCTCAGGTGTGTCCCAGGTAGACCCGGTTGAGCCTGTCGAGGTAGCTGTCGACTCTCGTCCTGCTAGGGGTGCTGAGCCTGAGGGTGCTGAGCCTGAGCGTGCGGAGCCTGGGGGTGCGGAGTCTGGGGGTGCGGAGCCTGGGGTTGCGGAGTCTGGGGGTGCTGAGCCTGGGGGTGCGGAGCCTGCGGGTGCTGAGTCTGGGGGTGCTGAGTCTGGAGGTACTGAGCCTGGGAGTGCTACACCTGGAGGAGCTCTCTCCTCACAGCAGCTGCGTGAGTGGTACTTACAGTACTGCAGCCTCAGGAGAGGTGCTTCTGGAGCCAGGAGTACTGCAGGAGCTGGTGCTAGTGCTTCCCCTCCTAGGCGGGAGCTGCCCTCTCCCCAGCGGCTCCGAGAGTGGTACGCACGGCGCTGCAGTCTTCGTAGTGGCGCTCCTAGTGTCGCGGACCCAGCTGCTGGAGGTTCTGCTGCTGGCGGTGCTTCTGGCGCTGCTGGAGGTGCTGCTGGTGCTGGAGCTGCTGGTGCTGCTGACGCTGCTGGAGGTGGTGCTGGTGCTGGTGGTACTGCTGGTGCTGCTGGAGCTGCTGGAGGTGCTGCTGGTGCTGGGGCTGCTGGAGCTGCTGGAGGTGCTGCTTCTTCTGGAGGTGCTGCTGGTGCTGCGGACTCTGGCGTTGGAGCTGCTGCTGGTGCTGCGGACCCGGGCGTTGGAGTTGCTGCTGGTGCTGCGGACCCTGGAGTCGGAGCTGCTGCTGGTGCTGAGGACCCTGGAGGTGGAGCTGCTGCTGGTGCTGAGGACCTTGGCGCTGGTGTCTCTGCTGGTTCTGGAGACGCTGCGCGGCCGCGGCCGTACTTCGTTCCGCTCCTTCAGCAGGTTCTTGGTCAGCCTCCTCCTCCTTGTCCTCCTCCCTCCTTAGAGTGTCCTCCGTCTGTCCAGTCGCAGTCACAGTTACCGTCTGACTGGAGGTCTTACGGAGCGTCGTGAGCCTGAGTCTCGTCCTGCGTCGCCTGAGTCTCGTCGAGCGTCGCCTGTTCGTGCTGCTCACACTGGTCGTCGCGTCCCGCGTCAGCGTCCTCCTGCTGTCCCAGGCACTCACCAGATGGCGCTTCGTCCTTCCACTGCTCCCCAGCGTGTCCCTCTCCCGGCTCCTCCTGCGTCCTCTCTTCCTGCTCTTGCTGACCCTGAGTCTGACTCTCTTCGTGCTGCCAGTCCTACTGTCACGCGTCTCCTGGCTACTGTTGTCACTGACCCTTTCCTTGAGTCCACTGCTGCGTCTGCCTTAGTTGCCGAGCTTGTCGACTTTGCTGCCACTTGTCGTCTAGACTACGCCGCTAGCCTAGTTGCTGAGTCTGAGTCTGTCTGTCCTCCGTCCGTCGGGGGTGAGTGTGCTCTTGGCACGGACGTCCTTGAGGACAGGCAGGAGGAGTTTGAGTGCTTTGCCGCTGCTTTACCTCATCTCGTGTCCATGCTAGTTGCCCCTGAGGGAGACCCGGATGCACCAGACATCCCGACTCCGCGCTCTTACGCAGAGGCGATAGAGGGTCCCTACTCCTCTCAGTGGCAGACAGCCATGGACGCAGAGATGGCTTTCTGGAAGTCCACAGGCACCTACGTCGACGAGGTTCCCCCACCTGGGGCGAACATCGTCAGTGGCATGTGGATTTTCAGGGTGAAGCGGCCGCCGGGTTCTCCGCCTGTCTTCAAGGCGCGTTACGTTGCACGAGGCTTCAGTCAGCGAGAGGGAGTTGACTTCTTCCAGACCTTCTCCCCGACCCCGAAGATGACCACTCTTCGGGTTCTGCTGCACGTCGCCGCTCAGCGTGACTACGAGCTCCACTCTCTTGACTTCAGCACTGCTTTCCTACAGGGCAGCCTGCACGAGGAGATCTGGCTGCGCCGCCCACCTGGCTTCACTGGGTCGTTCCCTCCTGGTACCCAGTGGAGCCTCCGGCGGCCTGTCTACGGTCTCCGACAGGCGCCACGTGAGTGGCACGACACACTGAGGACTACACTTGCGGCTCTTGGGTTCGCTCCTTCTACTGCTGACCCGTCGCTGTTTCTACGCACCGACACCTCGCTGCCGCCGTTCTACATCCTCGTGTACGTCGACGACTTGGTCTTTGCCACTGCAGACACTGCGGCACTCGCCCACGTGAAGTCGGAGCTGTAGAAGAGACACACGTGCACAGACCTGGGTGAACTGACAAGCTATCTTGGCTTGCGGATCACCCGGGACAGAGCACGGCGCACCATCACCTTGACTCAGTCACACATGGTGCAGCAGGTCCTTCAGCACTTCCGCTTCACGTACTCCTCGCCTCAGCCCACTCCTCTGCCTACGGGTCACTCGCTCTCAGCTCTGCCTTCGGATGAGTCCGTAGAGCCGAGTGGCCCATATCCAGAGCTTGTGGGCTGCCTCATGTACCTGATGACCTGCACTCGACCTGACTTTGCATACCCTCTTAGCATCCTTGCACGCTATGTCGCTCCTGGCCGTCACCGGAAGGAGCACATGGATGCCGCTAAGAGGCTGTTGCGCTACTTGTGCAGTACGTTGGGCATGGGGCTAGTGCTTGGAGGACGAGACCGAGTTGTACTCACTGGGCACTCAGACGCGTCTTGGGCTGACGACCAGGCTACTCAGCGGTCGTCTCAGGGTTACACCTTCAGCCTTGGCTCTGGTTCAGTTTCTTGGCGTTCTACACGCTCGTCTTCTGTTCTCAGCTCCAGTTGTGAGGCTGAGATCTACGCCACAGCCATGGCTGCACAGGAGTTACGCTGGCTCACCTACCTGCTGACCGACTTGGGAGAGCGGCCTCGTTCTGTAGTGCTGTACGTCGACAACAAGGCTGCCATTGCCTTGTGTGAGGAGCACAGACTGGAGCACAGAACGAAGCATATCGCTCTGCGCTACTTCCTTGCTCGAGAGCTGCAGCAGCGCGGTCAGCTTCGTCTGCGTTACGTGGCCACTCGGGCCAACACTGCTGATGTGTTCACCAAGGCGCTTCAGCCTTGTGACCATCAGCGCTTCTGTACTGTTCTAGGCCTCGTGCCTACTGGGCCTCACTTGCTTACTTCTTGACTCTGCTTGTACTGTGATCTCTATATATATACCTGCTTGTTTACTCTTGCTAGGTTGTGATCACTGTATCTCTTGTTATACTATCAACCTGCATGTGAACTGGTCTTGTGACCACTTGCTTGTGCTTAGAATTTGTGTGGTTTCCTTGAGATCCACCCTGAGCTTGCTTTGCTTTGCTTTGACTGGTCTTGTGACCATCTGGTTGTCTCCCACTTAGCCTATGGGGGTGTGTCAAACATTATATGTTCATATTGTGTAGGCTATAGTGGGTTTAGCCTTAGGGGGTACAGCTTTGTTAGGGTTTCCTACTTGTATCCCCCTCCTACCTAGTTTCATTCATTCTCGTTCTATTCTGGATTCTAACAACCAGCACTCAGCAGGCCACTCCGTCGTCGCCGACCTTGAAGTACAGAGCCTCGTCGACCTGGCTCTTTTTCCACCCGGCGCCGACCAGCACATCGTTGAGCGCCAAGTACCACAGCAGCGGCGACTGCTTCAGCCCGTACAGGCTCTTCAGGAGCTTGCACACTCGGCCGGTTCAATCGTTGAAGTAGTCCGGCTGGGACATGTAGAGCACCTGGTCGAGCTTGCTCTGCAGGAAGGCGTTCTTCATGTCGAGCTGCATCAGGTTGAGGTTGAGGACGGCGACGATGCTGAGGAAGATCCTCAGCGTGTCGTAGCTGCCCACCGGCGCAAACGTCTCGTCGTAGTCAGCGCCGTACACCTCCATGAAGCTCTTCACGACCAGCCTCCCCTTCTCGCGCTCGACGGTGTCGTCGATGTGGTACTTCGTCGTCAGCACCCACCGGTTCTTCATGATGTTCACTCCTGGCGGACGTTCGACCAGCTCCCACGTTCCCATGTTGATGAGGCTGCGGATCTCCTCTTCCATGGCGGCCTTCACCGCCGGGCCCTTCCAGCTTGCTAACGCCTCCTTTACCGTCATCGTTGAGATGTCCCAACGGTGCTCGGGGTCGGCTAGCATGTCGGGGTCGAGCTCCGGAAACTCCTCATCCTCCCCGGCGTCGTCGTACAGCAGTTCATCGTTGTCCACGTTGTACACCGTGGTGAAGGCAGCGGGGACGAAGAAGTCGGGCGGCCTCCGGAGTCGGCCTGGACGCCGTGGTCCCAGCTGGGCCTCCTCGGCGTTCCCTCCGTCGTCGCCTTTGTCGCTGTCCTCGGCGTCCTACTGCACCTCCTCGGCGTCCTGCTGCACCTCAGTCGGCGTCCCAGCCGACTGCTCCCCTGCGGTCGGCTCCTCTGCCGACAGCCCGGTCGCCGACTGCTCCTTGGTTGGCGTCGCTGCTGCCTGCTCCCCTGTCGGCTGCTGTTCTGCGGGAGCCTCCTTCGCCGGCTTCACCACAGATGGCTGTCTCCCGTTTGGCGTCAGCTTCGCCGCCACGCCGACTTCCTCAGCACCACGTCGGCCACCGGCGATGTGTGGGGCCAGCACCACAGGCAGACGTCGAGGTCAGCCCATGCAAGTCGGCAACAAGGGGAGGGGCAGGTGGAGGGCAGGGAGCGGGGATGTCCTCGGCGTCCTCACCAACAAGCTCACCGACCTCGGTGAGCAGAGGCAGCGTCGCCGTCGAGGTATCCGTTGGCGGGTGAACCGGCATTCGCCCTGACGCCGGTCCGTGCGCGTACTTCCACACTTCCAGCGACATGCTTTCGTAGAACACCACGTCCGACGTGGTGATCACCCGGTTGTCGGCGATGTCGAGGAGCTCCCAGCCCTTGCTCTCCTTTCGGTTGCAGCTTTCCACCACGCTGCTGCTCTGGGACCAAGAACTGCGCCATGCAGCCCCACACCCGTGCCAGCGACAAGTCGGGCTTTTTCCCGGTGAGCAGCTGGTACGGCGTTGTCCCCGACGGCAGCGCCGACCTCTCAAGGCAGTTGCGGACCCAGACGGCCTGCCGCAGAGCTAGGTGCCACCAGTGGTGCTGCACGCCCATGTGCAGCAGCATCGTGCGCACCGACTCCACCACCGTCCTCATCTCCCGCTCGGCCATGCCGTTCTGCTGCGGGGTGTACGGGCAAATGGTCGTGGACGATCCCCTTGCCGTTCACGAAGTCGGTGAAATGCTTCCCAAGGAACTCCCCTCCCCGGTCAGAGCGCAGCATCAACACCGACCTATTCGTCTGCCTCTCAGACACCGCCAGCCACTGCACGAATTCCCGCAATGCATCCGCCTTCTTGGCGACCGGCCTCACCCACACGTAGCGGGTCTTGCGGTCCTTCAGCAGCAAGAAGTACAGGCTGCCATCCTTGGGAGCCACACGAAACGGCCCGCACAGGTCAATGTGCTCGACGGCCAGCACTTCGTCGGCGTCGGAGTCTTTGTCGGGGAAAGTGTGTCGCGCCAGCTTCCCGCCGACGCACGAAACACACGGTGAGTCGGCGCCAGACGCCGACTTGAGGTCCAGCCCGGTGGCGACCTCGTGCTTCGCCGAGCTCCGGATGGTGTCCATGCCGACGTGCGCAAGCCTCGCGTGCATCCTGTCCGGCGTTGCCTTCGACGTCGAGACGATCGCCCGCAGAGCCACTACCTCCATGGTGGGCGTCGTCTATTTGGCCGAGCAGGGGCGCAGGTCGGTGCAGAGAACACGCCCGGTGTACGTTGCCCGACCGAGCACCTCTCCCGCCGCTGAGACAAGCAGCATCCCTTCGCCGTCCTCCTTCAGGTTCACGCCATGCTCCTTCAGCTGGCCGGCTGAAAGCTGGTTTGCTCGCACGCCTGGGACGTAGAGCACGTCGGGGATGAGCACCTGCGTCCCGGCCTCCCCTTGCAGAGCGACAGTGCCGCGTCCTTGAATGTCCTGCAGCGCCCCATTGAAGCCACGCACGTGCTTCACGGTGCCGCTCGGCCCCAGGTTGACGAAGGCCTCCTTCGTACCCATCAGGTGGCTGCTAGACCTCCCGCGGCCTCCCTTGGCGTCGTCGTCGTCGTGGTCACTGCGGTCGGGGCACTCGAAGGAGAGGTGGTCGGGGTTGTGGCAGATCCAGCACTCCCGACGCCGACTTTCTCCTCCTCGACCGCCACTCGTGGCCGACATCTGCTTGTCGGCGGCCTTGCTCGGCTTCCAGCCACTGCTACTGCTGCCGCCTGGCTGCCCACGCTGCCCCGGTCGGCCTCCTTGCTTCATCGGGGCAACGAAGTTCGCCTGCACCAAGAGCTCCTGAGACCGCTCTGCCTCCTACATCGCCTCGTCCTGCAGGATGTACGAGGTCAAGTTGTCCTTGTTGAGCGTCGTCCTCGTGCTCGGCGCCATTGACAGCCGCTTCAGCAGGTTGTAGCTACTCGAAAGTCCTTGCATCACGTGGGTGACGTACGACGCCATCGAGTACTGCGCGCCGGCCATCCTAATGGTGGCGAGAATTCGCCGAGCTCGGTTGCAGTAGTCCGTCGCCGTCTCCTCGTCGCTCATACGCAGGTGTGTCAGCTGCCCCTCCAGCTGGGCGATGAAGAAGTCATCGGTGACCTGGTACGTCGACTCAATGAAGTGCCATGCCCGGTGGCCGGCGTCGAGGTACTCCCGGCACCACTTCAAGGCGATCTGCACGCCGGGCGAGCAGCACCGCGAGATGATCGTGAAGGTCAACAGCTGCACGGCGCAAAACTCCGCTCGTAAGTCGGCGTGGTGCTCCGCCGGCGTCGCCACGGTCCCTCGAGCGAAGCCGATCAGCCCGGCCATCTCCAGCTGGGGCTCGATGGCTTCCTTCCAGGTGAGTATGTCCTGTCGACCAACGAGCGGCGGGGTGACCAAGATCCTGTCCAGCGTAAACTTGAAGTAGCCGTAGCTCGGTGCAATCCCGCCCGCCGTCACCTGGGTCGCCAACATCGGCGACATTCCGCTTCGACGCCCACCGGCGTCGCCCTACGAGGAGCCTGCAGCCGCCGACGACTGCATCCCTCGCGCCTGAACGCCGCCGGCTTCACCGGCGTGTATCACACCTCGTTGCCTCGACGTGCCTCCCGCACCGGCGTTGACGCCCACGTCGACGCCGTCGTCGTTGTTCACCGGTCGAGGAGAGGCTGGCCGAGAAGGGGGGTGCTCCGCTGCCCACACGGAGCGGAGTCCTGCCTCGACGACTGCCCAGGGTATTGCCCCGTACTCCTGGGCCTCATGGCGTCTCCTCGCATCCTCCAGCTGTGCCTCCAGGGTTTCCATCACCTCGGCGTCACCTACGCGCACGCTAGTGAATGCACGGCTGCCGGCCTACGAACACGATCGGGAAGTGCAAAGTCGGCTAGACTGAACTACGTCGCGGCATCCACGCTCACCGCACCATGCGGAGACAACTGCTGCAATGGGAGCTAGGCTACGGGCTAGGCACGTGTGCTCGTATGATCTCTGTGTTCGTTCACTTAGTCGTTTCCTTGTGTTCACGCTGCTTGCTAGTTCACGGGGAGAATTGGCAAGAGTTTCACTAGGAAAACATGACAACAATGATAGCAACAACATTGGCATCGCAGACTACATCAGAGCTAGCTAGGCTGCTGGTCGACCTCCAGCGCAGCATGGTCGACCGCGCTCTAGCGCAGCAGCGCTCGCACCGCTCCAGCGTTGCAGAGTAGCGGCGCGCCAACGTTGCATGTCCACGGTGTGCCAACGCTGCAGCAAGTCGGCTGCACAGCGTTGCACCCGCAGGACAACGGTGCACCTGCTTCGCATGTGCGCGCAGCTGGTTGGCGCTCCACACCTTGTCATGAGCACAGCGCAGACGTCTGACAGACTCGACGCCAGCGACTGCCCCCACCAGCCACGTCGACCTCGGGATACCACCCCCGAGATCGGCCTCGCAGACTCCACCCCGGCGACACTCGCGCACGTCACCCGGGTATCCCGGTCGACCGGGCAACCACGCCTGGTCGACCAGCGCAGTCCGCACCAATGCCCGGCGTCCCCAATCCGGCGTCCAGGCGCCCAGGACACCATCCGAACTCCCAGGTCGGCGTCCAGGCGCCCAGGACGCCGTGCAGACCTCCAGAGCGGCGTCCAGCCTCCCAGGACGCCGACCAGACGCCCAGGTCGGCGTCCGGACCCCCAGGACGCCCAGGTCGGCGTCCGGGCCCCCAGGACGCCGTGCAGACGCCCAGGGCGGCGTCCCAGGCTCCTAGGACGCCGTACAGACCCCTAGGTCGGCGTCTAGCCTTCCAGGACGCCGTGCAGGAGCCCACGACGTCGACCAGGCGCCCGGGTAGTCGTGGCGACGCCCAGGTCGGCGTCCAGCTTCCTAGGACGCCATCCAGGCGTCCGGGACGCCAACCAGGCGTCCAGGACGGCGTCCTCCTGCTCGGCTCCCTCTAGCCAGGCGCCCTCCAGCTCGACGCCCTTGTAGTGGCCCCCGTGCCCACTGCTGCAGGTCGGCTGCAACCCCCACACATCCGACCACGAGGTCGGCTCCGCCCAAGCGAGGACGGGGCCACACAACACTCCCGTTGACAGCTGCTGCTCTGAAGGTGGAATAGAAGGCGAGCTGGGCACCATGTAACGAGGAGAACCAGTGGCGCTACGAACGAGAAAAGCGGAAGTTGACCGAGCGGATTGACGCAAAGGATGAAATTCGACGCAACAGCTGGCCACCAGGGGCTCTAAAGGACGCGGGGCGGCGAAGCCGAGCGGCGAAAAAGAGCTGCACGCAGGCGTACATGGTAATCGAGGTCCCGCAAGAGACGGGCGAGACAGAGGAAGCTCGAGAGGAGAAGGCGGAGGAAGCCGGTGTGGACTGTGGGGGACGGGCTCTCGGAAGCCGAGAAAGAGGCTCTGAAGAAGGTGTTGAAAGCGCACCGAGGAGCATTCGCATACACGTTGAAGGAGCTGGGAAAAAGCAAGGTGGGAGAACTGAAGATTGACCTGGTGAGCGACGTCCCTACCTTTTAAAGGAGGAGGAGAATGTCCCTGGCGAACGAGGAGGTGTGCAAGGAGAATTGCCGCGAGTTGCTGGAGGCGGGCCAGATCGACCTCGGAGTATGCGGCCGCAACAGTGGTAGCCGCCAGGAAGGACGCAACGGGCGAAGTGCTGTCTCGACGCATGTGCGGGGACTACCGGGATCTGAACAAAATCACGAAAGCAGACAAGTACACCATGCCTACCCCGGAGGAGGTATTCGACAAGCTGGTGGGGGCAGTGATCTTCAGCACGCTGGATCTCAGGCAAGGGTTCAACCAGATACGGGTGCGGCCGGAGGACATGCACAAGACGGCATTCCATGGGGCGGGCGGGCAGTACGAGTGGAAGTTCATGCCATTCGGCATGAAGAACTCCTCTGCTATCTTTCAGCAGACCATGGACACGGTCCTGAGGGGAATCGACTGTGCTGCCTGCTACATCGACGACGTCATCATCTTCAGCAAGGACGCCGCCTCGCACGTCAAGGATGTGGAAAGGGTGCTGGGGGCAATTCAGGCCGCGGGTCTGACCTGCCACCCGGGCAAGTGTCGCTTTGGGGAGAAGACGGTGAAGTACCTCGGCTTTGAAGTGTCCGAAGGGACCTTGAGCGTGCAGGAGGCGAAGGTGGCGGTGCTGGGCAAGGTGAAGGAGCCCAGCGACAGGAGCGGATTGAGGGCGATCCTGGGCTTCCTCAACTACTACCGGAAATTTGTCCCGAATTTCAGCAAGCGGGCAGCGCCCCTCAACCACCTGCTCAAGGAGAGCAAGGCGTGGAGCTGGGGGCAGGAAGAGCAGAAGGCTATGAAGGACTTGCTGCAGGCAGTCACGTAAGGCAGAGCGACAAGGGCACTGAGAGCGAGAGGTGCGTGGGGCTCAATGCAACACAGAGATGGAGGTGCGTTTTGAGTCGACTCGCAAGTCACGTGAGGCAGAGCGACAAGGGCACAGAGAGTGAGAGATGCGCGGGGCTCAATACAACACAGAGATGGAGGTGCGTTTTGAGTCGACTCGCAAGTCACGTGAGGCAGAGCGACAAGGGCACTGAGAGCGAGAGGTGCGCGGGGATCAATCCAACACAGAGATGGAGGTGCGTTTTGAGTCGACTCGCAAGTCACGTGAGGCAGAGGGACAAGGGCACTGAGAGTGAGAGGTGCGTGGGGCTTAATCCAACACAGAGATGGAGGTGCGTTTTGAGTCGACTCGCAAGTCACGTGAGGCGGAGCGACAAGGGCACTGAGATGGAGAGGTGCGCGGGGCTCAATACAACATAGAGATGGAGGTGCGTTTTGAGTCGACTCGCAAGTCACGTGAGGCGGAGCGACAAGGGCACTGAGATGGAGAGGTGCGTGGGGCTCAATGGAACACAGAGATGGAGGTGCGTTTTGAGTCGACTCGCAAGTCACGTGAGGCGGAGCGACAAGGGCACCGAGATGGAGAGGTGCGTGGAGCTCAATACAACACAGAGATGGAGGTGCGTTTTGAGTCGACTCGCAAGTCACGTGAGGCGGAGCGACAAGGGCACTGAGAGTGTGAGGTGCGCAGGGCTCAATGCAACACAGAGATGGAGGTGCGTTTTGAGTCGACTCGCAAGTCACGTGAGGCAGAGCAACAAGGGCACTGAGAGTGAGAGGTGCGCGGGGCTCAATACAACACAGTTGTTTCAACCCCGCGTAGTTTCAACCCCGCGTAGCTTCAATCCCGCCTTGTTTTCAACCCTGCGTAGTTTTAGCAACTACCTGAAGAGGAGAGGAGTGGTTGGGCTGGGCTTAGAAGGGTGTAATTGGGAATTTGGAGGAGAGGAGAGGGGGCTCTCTTTCCCAGCAGCCGCATCGAGTACGACTCCCACACGATTAGGAGGGGTGGGGTGTGGAGGAGCGTTTTGATTGGCTACGTTCGCACGAACAAGGCGCATATAAGCGAGCGGATAGGAAAATGTTATGGGAAAACTGTACAATCGACAAACGAACAAGCAAGAGACGGTGATTTGGTCCGAGTCACACGAGTCAAGAATCACGGACGACTCGACGGCGACGCGACGTGAATCGACGTGACGCGACGCGACGCGACAGTCCGGTACGTGAATGTACGCAATGCAAGGGCAAATGAAGTCAAGAATCAACAAGAACATGTACAGCTCATTCTGTGTGGCAACAAGAATCTACACAGCAGTCTATGCCGCAAGCAGTTTATATATACATGTATAGAAGCGAGGTAGCCTATGTCGACTACACTGTGCGGACGAAGATGTTCAGAACACTACTTGGTACTCAACAACCACGACACAGTTGACCTTGTTGATGAGCGCACAGAGAATTTTGCTAAGGTATAAGACAAATAGCACATTTTGAATGTGTAGGTGGACATAGAGCTTCAGAATTCAGAACGGAGGGGCGGGAAGCAAGAAAAAAGCAGAGGGGAAACGCGTTGAAGCGGAAATGGAAGAAATGTTCACAATGGAAGAAATATCCCAGCTGTTGTTCATAACAGAAGAAATATCTCACTGCTGCCAGTGGCAGTCAAAGTTCGGGACGCGAAAATAGCTGACGCAATTGCCCATTGCTGCACAGATTGACGCTAGTTGAACGCGCAAGCAGCCTCAGGCTAAAATTCCGAACGCCAATATTTAAACAGGGACTAAGGCTGAGACTATGCTTCACTGGCGACAACGCTTGTCGCACAGTGTCTCTCGTCAAGAGACTTCTCGCGCCTTGGTGGCTTCTGAAGTAGCAAGAAGCTGCCGCCAGCTGCTACTGAGCTACTGTCGGTGCGTTATTTTGAAACTCAAACAACGATTTGAGCTTCAGAGGGAAGTGATAAATTGTATGGGCTGGGCTGACAAGATTGGACTGGGCTGGGCTGGGCTGGTGGGAGGGCGAGGAATCGGGTCGGGACTCGGGATTTGGGCGTGTTGAAAGTGTACGACCGCATGCGGTTGGGTACGTTTCGGAACAAACTAAAGCTATTTATCTAGTTGCGAGTACATGCTTTTCGGACCCGCCCTTAGGGGGGGAGGGGGAAGGGCTTCCAGTAGATTGAGTCGGACTCGCGCGCGGATTTGCGGAATAGGAAGGACGGGGTGTGACGAGCCTTTTGATTGGTTACGCGCTAGCGAGCGAATCAGGGAAGGGAGAGATTTGTTTTTCCGTGGTGCATGAAATTGATGGTGCTGGTGAGAGGGACGAGGAAAAAGAGGGATGTTGAAGGGTGAACACCAGGCCTGTCGAAGTCCCTGGGGCCAACACTTTGAGGCCTGAGCTGCTCGAAGTTTGGCCCTGAGTTTCGCGAAGGTGACCAATTTGTAGCCCATAACGATCACGGGCGCAGGTTAAATTCAAAACTTGAAATCCGGGCTTCCTTAAGAAATGTACGTGAGCCCTCGTCCCTCGCAGGGTTACTTGTACTCCTGATCCAGGAAAACAGGCAAAGGCCTCAGACCAGCCCCTAACGGATCCGGGTTGATACCCCAATTTCTCAAAATCAGCCCGTAAGAAAAACGGGTTCCCTTGACACCAGCCCTTTGAAACGCAGAAGCTAGCCGGGAGTTCGCCCGGAATGTTCAGGGCATTAAGGGCAAATGCCCTTGAATCGACAGCCTTGGTGAACACTGAATGGCAGTGATTCCAAAGGGGAAATTGTCTGACGATTCGGGGCACTTCGTTGCTACAACTGTCGGGCAAGACCTGAGTGAATTGACAATGCACGCACCAAACCACACGAAAACGTACCAAACCACATTGAAACGCAGTTTCTTAACCTGCGCGGAATTGGATCAGGCAAATTCCCCCTCTTCCACCACTCCCGCCACTTGCACCCCAAACGAATTTGTGGCCAGGAGTCCATCCCTCCCTCTTTTCCTCCACTTGCACCACACCACACACTCTTCCCTTCCCACCACGGAAACATGTACCGTGCCGTGCACGATGATTCTCATTCCACACCCTAGTTCGCTCTCGCATGCGACTTGTTTGAGCATAGCCAATCAAAAGGCTCCCTCACACCCCCAACCAAATCCGCGTGCGGCTCGGCATCGAAGCAACTGCAAGGAAGAGCCCTTCGCCGCCATCCTCTCCCCTTCCCCTTCCCCTCCCCCTCTCCCCCCCACCCCAAAAATTCCGATTCCTCCCCTGTCGGCCCAGCCCAACCCAACCCTCTCAGGCAAAACAGATTCCCCTTCGCCTCTCACACTCACGCAAGCTACTTTCCTGACTCAAGTGCCGACTTATCGCTGTTAGAAGAAGTGGCAGCTGGCGGCAGCTCCTCGCTGCTTCAGGCGCTGCCTGGTCGCGACAAGTCGCTTGAGCTGTCGCCGGCGAATCAGAGCATGCTTGCGCTTTCAACTCGCTAAATTCACTACATTCAGACTCGCGTTAAACTCGCTTCCTTTACTGAATTCATCTGTTTAAACGCTTAAAAGACCGCTGTCGCCAGCGAATTAAACCTCAGTCGCAAGCAAGCTGTCAGCGCCGCGTTCAAATCTCCTACGTTCATGCCGCCATAGGCAATTTCTTCAGCTGCTTTCGCGGCAAAGGAAAGGCGCGGCCTGTGAAAGGTGAGCCAGAGGCTAATCTGACAGAACGTTCTGTCGAGGTGACCCGCGGCGACGGAAAGGCGTGGCCTGTGATTCCCAGCGTCCACAGGTTAATTTGACGTTATGGGTTCTAACGAGGTGATTCGCGGCGACGGAAAGGCGCGGCCTGTGAAAAGTGAGCCAGAGGTTAACTTGACGTAAAAAATGATGACGAGAGGCGACGGAGGTGAGGAGGTGATTCGCGGTGACGGAGAGTCGCGGCCTGCGAAAGTGACGGATGATAGCGAGTCGTATGTAATCAATGCATCGCGGAAGTAACGAGTTCAACTACCAGTGGTTGACTCGTCCGTATCGCGGAAACGGACTTCAATCGTCTGACCGACTGCCATTCGTATCCTTGAACGTCCGAAGCTCATAATTGCTTCGTGCTTAGATCTTCATCCGAACTGCGCCTCATATTTCTTCCATTTCCGCATTTCACAATCTCCAATTAATTTGTCCGCTCGTTTCCTCTGCTGTTTTCCTATTCCGCGCCGTTCTCTGTTTTCCATTTCCGCCTCGCACAATCTCCCCTGAATGTGTCCGCCACTATAACTCGTTACCACTCTGCCGTTTTTTCCACCTTCGTTCCCCATACCATCTTTGCTCCGCACAAGCGCCGCTTTCGCTCAACGGGCCGAAACCGCCGGCGCGCCTCTCATCCCGGCGTATACGCCATCCTCCGTTGCGGAACACCGCGCATACCAATCCGCGCCGCTCCTCCGCCCGCCGCGCGGCATCATGCAGCCTTCCGAAGTTGTTCATCGCGGAAATGTTATAGTCACAATAGCCTTGAATGTGCCTAAAACGAAAGATAGAGTGCACAGACGGATTTCTGCACAGCGGCTTCAAACGTTGATAGCGTTCTGCTCACAGCTGCAAATGACTTGATTCAAATTGGATCTGGAGCGTCTTCACGTCGTCTACAATTAGCAATTTAGATTGCACGATTTGATAAAGAATTGACGACACAGCGTCGGTTTGAACGAACGGTACTATGGCAGCCACTATAGTCTTAGAACACAAGATAGGAAGAGTTACGAGTTGGGAATGACTCCCAGCTCCTACAAACCCCAAGAGCCGAGGTACAGTGATGTGGAACAGTGCCACACTGTCCCCAACCACGAAGGGTCTCGAAACTACCCTCCACAAGGGCCTACACGAAGAGAAATGTTACACTACACAAAGTAATGCAACTATTCTCACTATCTTAAAGTTTACCCTTTTGGAGAGCTTCGAAATAACTTGAATCTTGAAACCAAGGCTCTGGTTCTTCAAGGTAAATTCTTCCTTGAGTTCTTGGAAGTCTGTTGCGCACACCTGCGACACGCCGAACGTTCCACACACGACAAAATAGAAAACCGCACACGACACGCAAACGACGACGTGACACGCGACTAGCGATAACTCGCTATTGACTCGACGCACACATTCAAAATCATGCTTCATCATACACACACTATTGTAAACATGAAATATATATTATTTCATGCCCTCATACCATTCCATGCACACACGCATGCACGCACACGGACAACAAGCCGAATGCAAACCGTAGGGTTGCACCAACAGGAAAAGGGAGGTGCTCATTTTTCAGGTGCGTGGGTTTTTCTACGAAAATACATACAAAAATTCCCAGGCAGTACACAAAACATCCCAAAACACAGGTGACGCAAATGTCACAAAACGGCCCAACCCCTCCGGGCGAGAACGCTCCCGTGAAATCGCGCCGCACATTTTGTCTCGCGAGACGCACCTCGCCTCGAATCACACATTTTGCGTTCGCGCGTCAATGTACACTGCGAATGCAGCGCCGTCATTGGCGCTCTACACCAAATGCCCTCCCTTAATACATTTACTGTTGCGTCTACACCCGTTGGACACTACTGCTACTGTTATTTGGGCTGCAACATCATGCAAAAAAATATACACCTCTGGAAATCTCACACCATTTACGGGGTAAATCATCATGTGTCAACTGAATTAGTGTCAATTGCGCCCAGATCAGTGCACATGACCACAGAGGACCCGCATGTCACAGCAATAATAACCCACCCCCCTCACTCCGTCAGCAGGAACTTGTTCAGGAGCATGACATGCTTGTTCACATAGGACTTGCACACGTGCCTCTGGATGCACTCCACCTCCACCACTGCATATCTTGTTCTCACACGGCCGGGTGTCAGCTGCAAGCATGTCGTCATCGGGCACGTGCCCTCTGCCTCGTAGTACTTCACGTAAACGTGCCGCCCCATGGCGCCGTCCGCCCCCTTTGCGCGGAAGATGCAGAGGCACCTTGCGTACCACTCCTCTTCGTCAGGGTTGAGCACTGCGATGTCAGAAAACCACCTCTCAGAAGGGCTGGCCTTCACAAATGCCTTGGGCACAAGCTCACCCCCTCGCGTTCGGGGGATCGCCACGGCTGTGTGCACCTGCATACGCTGGTCAACAGAGACGGAGGACAGTGGATGCGGTGTGGACTCTTTACAGAGCTTAGGCCCTACCATGACACAGGCAATCCCCGCGTTGCATCAACCATCACCCAGCCATCAAATGACCAACGTCATGCCCCACCTCAATTATCGTGGTGGGGATGCCTGCCGCTCTCATGCACCCGGCGAGTGCGTCCATGTCGGACCCATGAGCCTCACGATACGCCCACATCACCACGTCCAGGTCTTCGTCCACGTGCGCCCTCCGTGACTTCTTCGTCAGCACGGGCTTCAGTGTTCGCACGGCCTGTGTGCATACAAAGACATGCACACATCCAGTGAGGACCCGTTGTCCGATGACACGCTCTCTTCATCAGCACATTGTATTCCTGATCCACACCCCTCACCCTCACCTCGCGCAGCGCCGTCACATACTGCCTGTTTCCGCCAACGTCCGCCGACACCTCCCGTGCAGTCTCGCGCTGCACCTCCTCCTCAACAATACGGCGGGAGATGTCATGCCAGTTGCTGCCACGGACCGGCACCTTCACGGTGCCCCTTGTGTGTGTGCTCCCAAAGGTTGGTGGATGTCTCGTGCGGCATACCACGCAGTGGTATGCCGTCAATCAGGTGCACGATCTGGTGCACCTTTGGGATGTTCTAGTCCGACGTCTGGTCAGGGAATGCGGCCTTGATGGCGTCCACCATCCTGCATGTGCACATGGGAATCATGCTCAGGCCGGAAAGACCAATTATGTCCAACATCACTACCATGCCCCAATACAATGCCGTGTATGGCCTTCAGGCCACGATCGACGCAGCAATAATGGGGAGGGTACGTACTACACTGCCATCTCTCGGACGTCGTCCAGTGACTCGTCAATATGCTTAATCACGCACACCAGCGCCTTGTAGAAGCTGGCGTACGCCACAAACGCCGCGACCTCCCGTTCCCGTTTCTGCTTCGCCGGCGGCTTGCTCTTCTCCATGTTGTCTGCGATCAGCAGGGGCATCACCTGCATCATCCCCCTGTGCTCGAAAGCGGCGTAGTTCGCCCCTGTGCTGAACCAAGTGGTCCCCCTCGGGATGCGCACCACACTTGCGCGCGTGTCCTTCTTTTGCTCGGCGCCTGCCATTCAAGGAAAAGAGGGTCAGCAAAGCCGCATAACGACCACGACCGTGTCGTCATTCTAATCCATACCCACCTCTTGAACTCACGCCGCTCCGGCTTGCTCTTCCCAACCATGAAGCACTCGCCCATGCGTGGCAGCATTCCCCCGTCCAGGACGTGGAGAAGGTCCGTCGCGCATGCGAGGAACACGTTTCCCCACGTGGTCTCGGCGAAGTTCCACCTCTCCAAATAGCACTGCCACACACAACAACAGCACGAATATGAACTGACGTTGCGTCACCGCCAAGTGCAAAACTTCAGATCCCGGGGGCATACCGGCACTGAAACTCCTCACCTGCACAGGGTGTGTGGACCATCGTTTCTTGATTTTCTCCGCCGCCTTGGTGTCATCAGCCGACTGAATTGCCGCCACCACCCGTCTCTGCAGCTCCACTGTGCGCACCACCGCCTTCTGTGCCAGGTCTGCCAGATGTGTCTCCTTGATGTAGCATGAAGAACACGGCCGATGTGAGCCTTGCTGCATCGTCGCTGTGGACCACGACGACTCTGGGAAGTCACCTAGCTGTCCGAAAAGGCAGGGAAAGGCCTTCACCACCTTGCCTGACGCGTCCGTCACATAAAACCACCGCAACTCGGCTCTGCACATGGCGACATAGCAAGTGGTAGGCATGTATGCCAGGGAAGACCGCATGTGCTGCACGCCCCCACCCACTCACCCTCTGTGCGCCCGAAGTAGGGGCTCAAAGATCACCTCCATGCACTCTTGGATAATTTGTGTCTTCTCCGTCGACGACGCCCACTCTGGTGGGATCGGCAGCACACCCGCCATAACGTGCCCCAGCTCCTGCCAGCATAGCGCTTCAGGTATGTTGAACAAACTGATCAAGACCGACCATGCCGCCAGTCTGCCATTCCTTGAGGCGTGCGTGCTGTCGCTGTACACTATCACACCGAGCACAAGGCAGTCCTCGTCTCCAATCAGCGCCTGCGTACATGGTGCACCCAACCGTTAGTGAAGGAACGCACGAGGGTTTCTTCGCAATCCATGCAACTTAACATAGTACATACCGGCGCTTCTTTCAGCCACTTCCCCGTGTCGGGAGTGCTGTAATGCCGTACTGTGTCAGTGTCCTCCGTGTCCGCACGAGGCTTGGTGACAAAGCCCGCAATGTGCTGGAATGCGCGGAGAAATTTCTTCACCAGCTGCCACACGCATGCCAACACGGGGTTAATGGTCTGCGCTATTTCTCTACCCGCAAAGTGCCCCTCCATTGGCCCTATTTCCGGGCAGGTAAACATCCACCCACCATCTCCGTATCCCGGTAGTGCAGAAGCAGCGTGCACATCCTGCCTCTTGGACCATAGCACTTGATGTTCTTTGTCTTCCAGGGGACCTGATCACTTGGTGCCTGTCGCGTCCAAAACATCTCACGTCCACAAAATTCAGCCACCTCCTCACGTCCCTCAACGAGAAATTAGGGTTATGAAATATGTTCACCTCCCTTCTCGACAAATCGGCCTCTCGGAAGAAAATGTACAGCTCCACCAGAGTATTAAAGCCGTCGTCTGTCGCGGACATGACACTCTCCTCCTCGTCGATATCCTCCTCAGTGCCTTCTGGAGGGTCGGGTTGATCGATAACTGCAACAGGGTCCACTGCGGCCCCTGAAGCCGAGTCGCCTTCATAGCTGCGTCGAGAACGCACGGGTGAACGAGGCCTTGCTCCCCGCCTGGCGCGCAGCGCGTCCCGATACGCCTCCACCAGCCACTGGGCACGGGAGTGTTGTATCTTCCTCCTGCACTTGACATTGTTAGACACATGCGGCTGGAGCGTGTTGTCGTCAACGTGCTCCACGCCGCAGGCCTCGCATGCGTTACCCAGCATCGCAAGAGGTGGCGCAAACCCTAATTGCAAGTTACCGATGAACTGTGCCTCTCGGACACACACCAAAATGTACCAGCATCTCCCCCGGTGCTGGTATGACCTTCCAAATCGGTGCTGGCGACCTTGTTAACGGCGAGGAACGGCACGTGTTCCCGTTTTTTGTTACATTACATGTGGTCGGTGAAGCCGAAGCAAGTACCTCGATTTGTCTCGGTTGATTATGCTCGTCCAACAGTTTGCTCCTACACGTGAGCTCGGTGGACCGTGCAGTGCAAACGGTACACCACAACCCCTCAACCATGTACAATCCCGAATGACACCTCTGATGAACTGCCTTGTGTGCAAGACCCCGGCTTCCAACTGGTCACTGTACAATGGCTCCATCCAGGCCACTCATCTCACCTGCTTTCGTCGCTGTGCAAATTGTTGGTGGCGCACAGGGTCCGAATGACATTACTACATGTGTCCACATCACGAACGTAGGTGTACAAGAGTGGTTATGGATGTGATTACGTGGCGGATAATGTCCGCGTGTACATTGGCACTGTCAGTCCTCAGTGCCTCTTTCTAGAGTAAGCTAATTGCGCTTATATCCACTGCACTGGAGCTGGTAGTGCACTCTATCCCACAACCATGGCTGAAATGGCCCTCCTTCTCGATGTGATAGAGGCTCATCCTGACGACGTGTACTGTTTCGTGGAGGAGCCTTTCTTGCCCACCAGGCTCCCCTTCCGTGACTCGGAGGATGGACGCGATGACCCGCGGCCCGGCTGGCACCTCAATGTCGGCTTCCTGTTCAATGCAACAGGCTCAATCATGTGTCCGCCTCTCCTAATGTTTCGCGCGGACGACGCGATTGCTCAGGGCCTTGAAACACCCCCCGGTTATCCTGTGTTAGTGCGCCATAGCTTGGACGGGTCCGTCACGCCCGAGGTGGGAGATCTCATGCCCAAACCCCGTACATCCAGCGAGATGCATTAACCTCCGTGTGAAATCCCTGTTACTGACCATTTTGTCTAAATCTTCGCGTTTACTGCTTGGCAGATATTCACCGAGTACCTCGAAGCATTGAACGGGAAGTCGTACTCGACAGACGATCATGTCATCGTCCTCGTGACGCATGACGCCAACTCGTCAACGGATCCATCTGCTCTGGAAACGACGGAGCACGGTTTCCGCGTACAGAACTTGAGCAACCTCCGAATCATTCACATGCAGGGTCCGGCGCCGAGGTGCATCCGTCCCGGGATGTGTGGGATTGTAGAGTTGTGGAAGACACTATACCGTGGCTCATACCTTCGCCATTTGATGCCGACTTTAGAGTGGCGCGCCGGGACTGTGTTCCTTCTCCCTCCCCTCCCACTCATAATTCTATGGATGGGGTCAACGTGGAGGGACATTACTCCGGTTTCGGTCCAACTCAGCTGGTGGCGTGCGGGCTGTGTGCCGGCATCATGGCGAGCCGCCGTGGGGGAGTTCAAAAACCCCATTCTTAGTGTCCTGTTCGAACCTCGTGTTCTGGAACTGGGACAGCTGTAGTACATCATAGACGAGTTCGCACGGCGCGGCGACACTCTCATGCATGCTACGGATTATGCGCACTGCGAGCAAACCCTGCTCCCGCCACGCGCTCAGCGCACCAACAATGACACCCTCGCCGCCGAGGACGGGCACGAGATAACCCTGCACACGCAGTCTGGACCGCTACTGAATGACAGTCGTTGTCGCAGGCGTGTGGCGCGAGTCGTCACCAAATATCTTGTCCGTCAGGCCCTCACGCTTGGCATACATGTGCGAGATGCGCCAAAGCGGCGTCAAACGCATTGGTCGTCAGTCGTCTGCGTCGGACTCCTACTAAGCGTCCCCGTCCTACGTCTGTGACCGTAATGTGAGGACTACGACCCTAGCATGAGGCTAGTTGAGTCGCGGGAATGGTGTGGGGGGCCGGGGAGTTTGGTTTAAAATGGTGTTCACTACCTCGTGAGAACATTGCTAGGGTGTGTCGTGCTGTGTTATGTTTTATGCTACGTGCAAAGATCAGCATGTTCGTGAGGTGTTTAGCCATGTTACGCGACTGTGTTAAATGAGTTTGTGTGGATAGGGTTTGAATGTCACATTGGATTGGCGAAACATATGTTCGCTTCGTTGTGGTAGTCAATGTTTGCAATGTTTTGGACATGAATGTGAAAGTTATAATCTTAACAACACACATTTTGCATGTTTGATCATCCACAAACAATAGCGAGTATGGCCCATCGCACCCTCGTGATTGCAACCTTGCTTCCACATCCAAGCTCATCCCGTAGTCCTCAACGAGAACATGAGGCATGCTACGAAATCATGACACGTGTGCCCACCATGCATATCCAAGGTTCCGCGCCAATTTCCCAGCTGGATCTGGCGTGCACTGGGAATCTCTGTTTGCCTTGTCCATTCTGTAGGTTTCGGAACACCCACAGACTCCGCAGAGCGTGAACGTCAACTGCCAAATATAGTCGCCCGTTGGGCTGCCATTACAACAGACTAGGTTTCGTACTATCAACTCCCTGTCTATCTCTCGTGTCTACCAAATTAATACGCGTCTGGGTCGTCTAAGTGCACACGATGAACATACACCGTATGCTGGTGCAGCGAGACAACTCTTCATGCGCGGCCAGTGCCCTGACATCGCAGGCGACGGAGCAGGATCGCCGACAGCGCAAGGTGAAGCAGGAGCCGCCTCACCCTCGTACCGTAACATCGGCGGCCAGCTCCGTGAGGGCCGCAGGAGAGGAGCCACCGCCGCCAACTGACGATGTCGTGGCCCGTCTTGCCCGCCCCAACTATCAACGGGATTTTCAGACGCTGGTGCTCTACGGTCCCCATGGTGTGGGGTGTCAGCTGCCAGCCCAGGACGTTCTGACCCTCGCAGACGGCCAGTGTTTGGCCGACACCGTTGTGGACTTCCATAACGTGTAAGCGGCCAGCTCCGAATTCCCTTAGACATGTTACGCAAATTTTTTTCGTAACCATGCTGACGAGCCTTTTTGCGCCTCTGCGTTGTGTATCAGCCTTTTGAACATACGACATCCGAAGCTGGAGGGTGGCAAGACATGGTTCACTCTGGACACGAAGGCGTTTGTGTTCGCGACCTCCCTGAACAAGGCTTGGGCCCCTTGGCCGTGCACCGTGTATTTTCGCCCAGGATTACCTCGCCATCCCCGTGTACTACAAGTAAGACATTTTCCTCGTACTGTCATGCTATTGATGGAAGTCGGTTTCCCGTGCACGTGGTGTCACATGCGCGCGTCCTAAAATACACGTTGTGTACATGTGTCAGAGGCCACTACTCAGTGGGAAGCTATCCGAGACTGCAGGGGGCAGCGTGGAGCTAGTGCATTACGATAGTTTACAGTTGCACACCAAGAAGCCGGAGGTGATGGAGGGCATCAAGAAGTGGGTGGTGCATCTTATACATTTTTCCTATTGCATCTATCATAATTTCCCAGCTGCATCACTAACTATAAGGATAACCTGATTGGCAGGATGTTGCTCATGCTACACAAGGCACAGCTGCCCACCGCGGACCGGAAGCAGGCTGCGGACCACTTGAAGTATGCCAATGTCACCATCATGCATGTAAGTGCATTTCATGACGCTGTAACGACGCGGGCCCAGTCTGGTTTGTCCCTCACTGACGAGTACGTTCTCATGTTGTGTGTCTGCTGGCAGCCTGAAGACATCCCGACACAGTCGAACGATGTCGACTGTGGGATCTATGTTTGCATGTATCTTCACGCACTGGTTTCATGCGGCTTTTCAATCCTCAAGGGGTGGATGACGTTCTACGGCGCGAAGTCTCATGCCTACCGACGCCAGCTCCTCGAGGGGGTATCACTCCACTCCAGAGGTGACCTTATTGTCAAGCTCTTTGGGGAGGGTGTGGAGGTTCCCTTGCAGCCTCTCCCACAGTTGGGTGAACATGGTGCCCTTGTCTTTCCCAAGGAGGACGAAGTTCGTACCGACCTGGCGAAGCAGTCAGGCATGATAACCCGGATGGAGCTCGGGGGTTACGTTGTGTGTGCGGCGGTCATGGGTCTGGCACGGTCGCTTGGCATTTCAGAGGATCAACTGTTAAGTGGAGCGGCCCACGAGCTACAGATACATGGGACGCCTCTGCTGGCGCTGTCCACGTCAAAGAACCACGTGGATCACGCTGCATCGATGCGGACGCTCGGCATCACCATCCATCCGATCCCCTGCCCGCTTCCGGTGCCATCGTACGCTCCTGCGCATATCGATGGGGCATCTACCTTTCATAGGGACCCGTCACCAACAGAGGACCAGCCCATGAAGGAGGAGCCGGATCATCCAACAGCTCCTGTGACTCCGGCAGCATCAGGGAGCCTCTCGCGCACTCCCAGGTATAGCACGCGTCTGGGGTCGAGGGCTGCAGCGCGGCCAGTGCGTCAGACCAGCATGCTTTCCGCATACGGCAATCGGCCTGCATCGAGTCGCTGGACGGGGGAGAGTTGGTGCCTAAGGGGCCGAAAATGGGGGGTGTAGATGGTGTGCGGACCTGGCACTGGTCAGCAGATCAGGCTGGGAGCGTATACCATGGAGGACGATGCGGCGTATGCGTATGCAGCGGCAACATATGTGATCAGGCGCAAGGACCACATCCCGCACACGAAGGAGCTGTCTGACGTGGAGAAGGCATTCCTTCTCGGGTGTGTTCGCGACGACGTGAGGCATCTTGTCAAGGCATGGATGTGGTGGAGGTGGCGTCAGTGGAGGACAGCAATGGCAGAGCTGGGCATTGCTCCTGGTACTCCCTTCCCCCTCGATAACACTGGCGCTCGCTCGCGCGACAACATCAGTGGTGATGACGACGGGGACGACAGGATGGTACATGAGGTGGAGGCTGAGGACGAGGAGATGCCATAGACCGGGATAGGGTATCCGGAGTGCCTACCCACACATGAGCTGTGCAGGGGGGGACGCTGGAAGTGGCAGATTACACCATAGATGGCAGTCACTATCTGCGTGGTCGTGTATAGGAATCATTATACTATGTCTGAACACGGTGTGTGGTAAGAGGACGTACCTTTTTCATGTGTAATAGAAAAGGCAATGTATGGCTGACGCCCTGTGGAATCATTTGATTCACGCTTAATGATTCGCCTAAAAAATATGGTAATTTATGCATGACGGGGAGGACATGTACTCGTGTTGCCGATGTAGGGCAGTTGTTGTTGTAATGCAGAAATCTGGAAGATTAACTGTCTCGACTCTGTAACGAGTGCTGTGGATAACGTTGCGTCCCCGGTGTGCCATGCGGGCAAAACCCGCCAGATGACGAACGCAGTCTGGCCGACAAGAGAGTGCCACGTGGAAAGGGGGGCACAGCACAGCCGTGCCAAGGGTGGGTCACTGAATGCGTAAGTAGTGAACACTGTGTCCGATGGACTCATTCTTGCCCACAAGTTTGGTCTTGATGGACAGTTTCAAAGTGTCGTCCCGTGAGGGCAGGAGTCAGGGCGTGTCAGTGCCACCTGCCTACCTGCGCAACTCTTACCTTCTGCCTGGCAATGTTAGGCGTCAGGTGACGAAGAAGCCTCGTCTGGCTATTCCGGAAAGTGCCAACCAGCAGGCCCGAGGTCCACCCTCGTCGCCACGTGAGTGGCTCTGCGTTTCGCTTTGTTAATGTCTTTGGTCGTTCGTCTTTGAGATGCGGGTCGCTGTGACAATTTTACACGGTGTGCTTAGTTGTGATTTGCTCTCGTTGTTCTCTGTGTTTTGGCTTACCGCATGTGAGATGCAGCTGTGAAACCCTCCCATGGGACTCGCGGAGACTCGCATATGTCGCATGGGAGCACGTCCGAGAGTAGCTCCTCGTCGGTCCAGTCCAGCCGGCAGGTTGACGAGGAGCATGCAACCGGTGGGACGGGCCGCAGGCGTAAACGTCACGTTCAAGATGCCATCGAGGGTTCTGCACGTGTGAAGGGGGAACCTGACGCACCTCCGGCGCCATCATCGGACGACGATCCCAATGAGGCTCTCCCTAGGCGTAACCCAGTGCACACCGAGAACGAGGATGATGCGGAAGCAGACAACGAGGCTGAGGCCGACGCAGAACGTGCTTCGAATGACAGACCGGTCACGCGGGAGGAGCTGCAGAGCATGCAGGAGCTCCATGAAGCCACGGCACGTGCGATTGCAAGGCTGGAGACTGCGTTCCTTGCGAAACCCAAGGATGACGTCAAAAATAAGAGGAAGATGTTGGGTGCAAATATTTATTTTTGCACGTCAACCAGCCGCCTACGTCGCATTTTGCATATTTGTGTGTGTGCGCATTTTTCATTTTCATTTTGTGAACGTTCTGTGCGCATTTGTTCTTGCGTTTTGTGTGTTTCGTTTTTATTCATAAGTGCATTTTGTGTCTTTGCATTTTCAGTTTCGTTTTCACTGTTCTCATGAAGCTCCCATGAAGTGCTCAAATGAGGACCTCATGACGCGCTCAAATGAGACTCATGCGAAGCTCTCAAATGAGACTCATGCGAAGTCCTAAAATGAGGCTCAAACGAAGACCTTATGGAGCTCAAACGAAGCTTGCATGGGACTTAAATGCTTCATGCGAGGCTCATGCGAGCGAGCATGAAAGTCCCATGAGTCTCGAATTTTCATGCGAGACTTATTGGAGCCTCATGTGAGCGGGTGGTGTACCGAGGGGTGCTCGGTTCTTTGACTGGTCAAGGGGTGCCTTGACTTTTCTCGCGCTGGTCAAAAGCGCGAAAGTCAAGACCCGATCGTGGGTCAAGGTACGCGCATGTGGGACCACAGGGCACGCGCGTGGGCCGCGCACTGTTGTGAGCGTGCTGTACAGCACGATCGCAACAAGACAGGGCCAATTTCGGCCCTGTCCAGTACTGTACACGCGCATGATTTCGATCATGGCGCGCTGTAAAGCACGACCGAGAAAAAATCTCGGTCGTGCGTGTGGCACGAGGGGTGCTCGGAATTTACAGTTGAAAAACTGTTTTCCGAGTTGACTCACGGGACGGGAAATTTCTCGCGAAAGTCATTTCGCTTTGCGGAATCATTTCGACACAGGTGCAAATCGGTTACTCCGTTTTTCAAACGGTAAAAACCGTTATACAACTGTGAGCTCGCATGAAGACATTTGAGCTACATTGGAGCAACATGCGAGTCTCATGAGTGTACACATTTGAGTCAGCAGGGGCGATTGTTGCAAGTGCAATTTGAAGACAGTTTTTAACAACAGGAGGATATAGCCAAATGCTCAAGGAGTTGTGCAACTGTTTTCAAGATACAGCGTGGCGAAATCCTGCGAGCCAGTTAAACAACTGTTTTCTAGTTGCTCCTGCCTGTGCGTAGAATCTATATAAATGTGTACTTGTACCTGTCGAAATTAATCCAATGCATTCGCGTTTTTCAAGCTCGCATTCTACTACTTCGTATTGACGAGAGTAGAAATATTACCTTGGTGCTGCCGAAATTCTTCTCGACCAGTTTGCTCGTCCTACAAGCTCAGCAAGGCATAACTACTCACTTGCTATTTTCTATGCATTTGGCTAGGAGGTGACAAGCTGTCACACTCGAAGGGCTGCAAGTGATGTTAAGTGTTGCCAAGCAAAGTTTGTAGTTCAAGCTTTAGTCGCTTCCGCATAACGTTATAGCTGTTAACAGAAGAGGCGTCGGAAGCGCGGATCCGGCAAGGGAAAGCGCCGCAAGGCGCGGCGTTCACGCTCCACGTCCGAGACGGCGTCTGAGGAAGAGGGGGAGTTCGAAGAAGGGGATGATGGCCACATTCGACACTCCACCTCTACCATTCTGCAGGAGGCGCTCGGGCTCCTCCGGACCGACAAGGGGTGGAAGGTACGAATCAAGTGTTGGCGTGTCGCATACTATGGAGGACGTGTTGTACGCACTGCGGAACATGTCTGCCAGTTGTTGACGTAATGCGTAGTTTGACATTGCAGGAAATATGCGAGCAGGCTCGCATCGAGCTGTTCATCCGGCGCTCCAACTCGCAGTTGACGTTCTACCCCAGCAGCACAGCCAAGACCTGGGGCATCTGCGCAGTCGTGGTTAAACTGACCCCCAACTAAGCAAGCCTTGCACTCGCGGCGTGCAAGGCACGTCGGGTCGACCTGAACAGATTGTTCAGCGACTGGAAGACTGGTGCGGCAGGGAGAGTCTGGGACATATCGCTGCCTAGGATTGGGCTATTTCGCCGAAAACGAGACATGAAAAGCCCCTGGGCGACACGTTCGAGGCGCACCTTGTCCCGAATCCAAGATAGGGTCGGCCTTGGAGACGTGGCAACGGGTAAGGAAGTGCTGCCACAACCGGTGCGTCCGAGAGTTCATTGTACCTCTTTGGCTCACCGTTAATCATTGTGCACGCGGTGTGTGCTTTACGTGGCAGATAAGTTGGCCCTGTCTCAATGGAGTTGCGACCGTGACGGGATGCCGTTCCCCTCTGGTGCGTTTACTGCATGCGCGCGGGCGGCGTTCAAGCCACGGATGGTGATCGAGGGCGTGACACTGAAGCTCTACCACGTGGCATGGCTGGAGCACGTGGTACGTTAACATTCCGCCACATCACAACGTTAAGGATAATAGGGAGAATGTACTTATCTGCGATCGTATATGGTTTGCCGTGCGCAGGTCACAGACGCTATCAAGCACTGGGAGGAGCGCCAAGGTCGCTTCTCCAACTCCGCGGGCTCCAACGCGCAGATCGTGGACGGACTGCACGTCCTTGTCAAGAGTGCTGTTACTCGGGCCATCGAGGAGTTCCGGCTCGAGTATCACGCGGCGTCCCAAACATGGGCATGGGGCCGCCATGGTCTTCGCATCTCGGCGGACGGCATAGCGGCTGCCGCAGCGGTGAGCGCCGAGGCTAGCACCAGCCGCGGGACTCCGCAGGCATGATCGGATGAGAAACGCACGGCATTGTTTGCCAGCGTCGCGGCCCCTAGAAGTGGAGGAGCACCGTATGTCTAATGCTTATGGTGTGGTGTTGTCTGTCAACGGTCGTGTGCCGGTTGAGAAGGGACTGATTAAGGGTATTGGCCAGGCTATGATGCGTGTAAGAGGGATTAATGGCAAGTGCTTTTAAAATCGAGGGAACAATTAGTGTAGGTGAAATGAGTTATGGTCATGAGCAGGGATATAGATAACCCGTCAACCATTCCGCGTAACGTATGATGATGCGGACAAATGCGGCTAGTAGCGTAGGTTTACCAACATCAAATGCGGATTCGGATGAGTGCCATTGGATGCAGTTACATTGAGACCGCGATTCGGGTTGTGACGGTCCAAACCATCTCATCGTGTGGTTGTGCGTGGCGAACCCTAAACCAACTGGAGCCCTGGATGCACGTACATGGGAGCGAGTAGGGCCGTTGACTAATGGTCTCATGGACGCTCGGGGGCATGACAAGTGGGCCGGCATCGGTGGCTCCATGCAATGTGTAGGCCGTCCACGTGGGTGTCTATCCACGGACAAACGCGACTACACGTCGACACTGCTGGAATCCGGTTCGCAATGTCGCCAGCGAGGAATCGTCGATAAGTGGTTACGTGGACGGTCGGATGTAGAGGACGCTGACCTGTGTAGTCATCATGTACATTGTTGCAGCCGTACACCTTGGCATATTTCAACGGCATCCGTGGTGTACACGTAGTTTAGAGTCAAGGAAATGGATAGAGATTCGACCAATGGGAGGCAGGAGTGGTCGAGAGACGGCACATGAGCATTGGGTGCGAAGTCCGCAAACGAAGGGTGTGGATACAACTCCGGGGGGATCCTGGTCGTCCACATGAAGGCAGTTGGTTGGATGGGACTGTGGCCCGAAGCGCCGTGAATAGTACTGTGTTGTAACTTACGGGTTGTAATGATGACGTCATGCGTGCCACATGGCGGGTTGCTATAAGATTGTGTCTAATTGTGTCATTTGACGGTCGTTCAGAGGTGATAACCCCCGTGTGACGTGTACGTGACCGGCCGGTGACCGTGTCGTCACTTTGGATGTGACGTTATTGGAGCTTTTCTGGGACATTTCCGTGACATTCCCGTCACTTCTGAAGTGACATTGGGCTCGGTACTTCCAACCATCACCTTTGTACCCCAGAAAACCGTATACGGGGATGTGACGGAAAAGTCACTTTTTCGTCACTCTGGCCCTTGTCTTTTCCGCGATGTTCCCCTTAATCCTCCCCCCCCCACCTGCTCAATCCCCAGCGGAAAACCCAACGGCGCGCGCCCCACCCGCTCCCTCCATAGAGTCTTCATGCACTCGCTCCCCTGCCAATCGAGACAATGCCCTCCCCGCCGTCGGCGCAAGGGCAGGCGCCGCGCGCGACTTCGTTGCGCCCAGCCGGGCGCCCGCCGCCTCCCCTACGTTCCGCGAGTTCAGCTACGCGGAGCTGCACGCGGCGACGGGGGGATTTGCGCGCGTCATAGGTGAGGGGGGGGTCGGAACGGTGTACCGCGGGCGGATGATGCTGCCTGCGGGTGACGGCGCGATGAGGGAGCGTGAGGTGGCAGTGAAAGAGATGAAAGAACACCAATTCATTGCTCAAGAGCTCAAGACGTTCAAGGTGAGTGCTGTAGCGCGTACGAAGTGTTTATTTTTGTGGTCGGACTAGAGAAGGAAAAGGAGAAGTTTTAGCTTGAATTTAAGTCACAGAACGAACGAAACAGAAGCCATGTAGCGAGTTCTGTTCCTACGCGCCTCGCCTGTCCAGCTCAATCATGCCTCTGATATATTTCCATGTTTTCAGGCTGAGGTGGCAGCCATGTCAGCACTGAACCATTACAACATTCTGAAGTTGGAAGGTGTGGCGTTTGACGCGGAACAGAGGCCGCTTCTTGTGTATGAGTACATCCCGGGAGGCGACATTACAAATCTTCTCCAACAAGGTGAGCAACTTCCTCCCTCACGTAGTTACAGTGGTTTGGAGTTGGTAGTGGTGGGAAGGAAAACCCGCTTTGCTTGCCCCTTTTTCCGCTCCCCCCACCCTCACTCCCCTCTTCCTCCCGCTTTCCTGTTTTCTCCCCCACGCCCTTCCTCACATATGTCACTCACTCCTCTCGCTGATACAGCTGTCTTTCTTAATAGGACGTAATGACATCCCATAATCTCTCTCACGTTGACTGTTATCTGCATTTTCTTTCTCCTATGTTGTCTCGGTGTGTTAGGTCCCACTTTTTTGCTCCCGTTCTCTTCAAAACCCACCTTCCTTACCTACTGACCCCCGCCCCCCTATCCCGCGCCTGCACTGCTCTCCCTGCCCCTACTCCAGTCTGCAGGAACTAATTACGATTCATGCCTCCACTTTTTCTTCTATCCCCATTCTCCCCCTCGCCTTCCCCCCTCCAGTCCGCAGGAACGAAGATCAGTTTCCGTGGAAGGAGCGTGTGATGGTTGCGCTGGGGTGTGCTGAGGCGCTAGCTTACAGTCATAAAAAGGGGATCATTCACCGCGATTTCAAGTCGTCGAATGTGCTTCTGCGAAAGGTACTGCGGGATTGGTCCAGAGTGCGTGTGTGTATTTCTTCTCTTTGCTTTGCGTGTGTGTTTATAATACTTCTATTCCCAAGCATGACATATAAACCGCTTTTCAACTAGATTGCATTCGCTCCAAGACATGCTAAAAGTGTATCAGCAGCATTAGGTGATATTTCAGCCCGTCCCATTTGGGTTTAATTGGCGTATGATTCCCATTTCCCCCTTTTTCTTACCGTATGTTACCGTAACCTGTAACTCACAGTATCGCACCCCAATCGTGGCCGACTTTGATTTGGCTCGAGGACTCGAGAACACACGTGTCAACAAGGGTGGCAGGCACGTGGGTCTACATGGACCCGAACTATTCTCAGACGGGCAAATTATACCCGAAATCTGACACATATTCGTTTGGTGTGTTTCTTCTGGAGCTAGTTTTTGGCTACCCTCCTCATGGAAAAGAGTATATAGATCTGAAGAATGTAGTCAGCAAAAAGGATTTCAAGAATCCATTGTTGGCTGTCGACTATACTATGGAGGGGCAGTGGGAAAGGGAGCATGTTCTTAAAATAATTAATATGGCCCGCTCGGCCACATCCCCCGCGTTGGATGCACGCCATGAAATGAGGGCTTTAGTAGGGGAACTTCGGAGAATTTGGAGCAAAATCCAAGGTGACTACTATGGCTGACTTTTGTTAGGATGGGTAAACAAAACTCTGTTGGAGTTTATATGTTTTCTTGATGCCGCATGTATTAGCACCTTGGTTATTATTTTATGTCATTTTATGCCACAATCCCTCATACGGAGCCCCCCGCTGAAAAGAGTGTCCCATGGGTCTTGTACCATGGTATTAAATTTGTCTGGATGACACCGTCTTTTACGATATGTGTATTGTGTTAGAGTTTCGGCCGCAGACTTCCCAACCTCACCACCTTGTAATCTGCTACTATTGGAAACAATAAATTAACGCTTCTGATGTGTGTAACATCGAACTGTAAACGAGGCAACACTACTGCGCAGCCCGGGCGAGTCAACCGAGGAGGTTGACAAAAAGTAACATCCGGAGGTTACGCGAAGGTCAAAGGTCAGCGACCTTTGACTCGACAAATACAGCGCGACAGCAAGGACAAAAAACTGACTCGGTATGAGCAGTTGCCCGAGTCGTCACTGTATCGAACCGCAACAGCAACGGTAAAATAGTTTTATTGCATCCTTTCATATTCCTTTTATAAAAGCTTTGTATTAGTTTTCTATAATCAATCTATCTTGCTCTCACACACCAGTGCAAGGTGGTTCAACTACTTCAATTAGAACGCTTCCGCAAATACAATATTCCTACCAGAGTCTTAAGCCTTGAAAAGATCCTAAGGGCTTTTCTCAGCCCAACATGGTATGAGAGCAGACAAGGCAAGATTCAACTTCGTTAACCTCCGAAGCCATCAAAGGACATGGCAACACAGAAGGAGAGAAGCTCCTCTAACTGCTCTCCCGGCACTGCTCCTACTCCACCTCCAGCCTCTGGCCTACAGACAGAGGGAGGCACGACGACAAGACCAGCTGCTGAGTCTACTGAAACTCCCACGAACCAGCCAACCGGCTTCGACCCAAGCATGATGGAGAAATTCTTCTCCTTCATGCCTTCTACGAGCAGCACCAGCAAGCAGCACCTGCGCAATCAAGCAACAGCGACACCAATGTTGTCAACCCATGAGTCTTGACGGCTCATCCTATGCGCGCGGAAACCAGCAGCAACCTACCTTTGCTCCGTACGACCCTCAACGCGGCTCCATCAGCTTCATGCCACACCAGCAGCCCCAACCTGGACAAGAGAAGACACTGGACGCGCTTCAGGTTCAATCGCAGTTCGCACACGTACTGAAACTGCAGACATCAACACCCTTTGACGGAAAGGATTTTTACATCTGGTCATTCGAGTTTGAGCTCGTGATGGAAGGCGTGCAGATTCTCGGATTCTTCGACGGATCCCTGCGATACCCAACACACGGGACGCAGTACGACAAACAACAATACACATATCAATCGCTGATGGCGTACACAATTCTTCTACGAAACATCACACCGAACGAACAGCAGAACATCCGGTCTTATCGTGGATACAACAACTCCGCCGAGCTCGCGTACAACCACCTGAAGAACCTGTATCAAGCAACAGACAGCGTCAATCAGAGTCGTCTCATGGCACAGCTGACAACAGTGGAAATGAAACCTGGCGAAAAGGGAATGGCGTATATCAGCCGTTGTCGCGGACTGCGCGACAGACTCCTTCGATGCGGAGGATCGATATTTGAAGAAGCCTTCGTCACAGTCATTATCACTGGCCTCAGTCCCCATTGGCGCTCCACTCGAGCCATTCTTCGAGCTCATGGGAAGATCTCCGAAGCGGCACTTTGCGCCGAAATTCACGCTGAACAACAGGACATGGACCTGCACGAAGAACGTCACAAGAGAAAGACGTCAGTACCTGAGTTCGCGTTCCACACTCAACGGTAATACAACAACCACAACAACCGACAGAACGACACGTACCACCGTTCTGCCATATCTGCAACACGTCAGGACACCCTCGCACTCGTTGCCCAAATATGCAGCAGTCAACACCGCAGCAACGTCAACTTCGACCTTCGAGCAGCCAAGTGGCCTCCATACAGGCGCATCCTGCCAATCAAACGCAGTCCTCAACGACATCGACGACGCAACCTGCGCAAGGAACAAGAAACATCGTGAGTTGCATGGCGAGAATAACGGACTCCTGCATCACCGAATCACCACCACACTACTCACCAGAAGAACTGCTCGACGAAAGTACTCTTTGCCGAGAGTCATTGGAGCTGTACCCGACGTACGCAGCCATCGCCCAGAGCGAGCCGTCCGGGAAAGAAACTTGGTTCTTGGACAGCTGCTGCGGACAACACATGTGCTCTTTGGGTCGTTTCGTTCAACGAGAACACCAATTGCAACGCGAAGTCGTAATCACTATCGCCAACAAACAGAACCTGCGCACACGACGACAAGGGATAGTCCAACTTCAGTCACGGGAAACCAACGCTATTCTACAATGTCGAAGGTTTTAATCGTAGAAGGACTTGGCTACAACTTACTCAGCGTCAGTCAACTGATGGCGAAAGGAATTCATATCGAAGCAAACAGCACCAGTCAGGAGTTCAAATTGTACCACGGGAGGGGTGGACTCTACATCGGCAAGGCAGTCCTGAAGAATAATGTATTCGTTCTTGACTTCGTTCCAGACCAAGGCACCGCCGACAGCGACGCCATCGTCAATTTCACCTCTTGGACACACCCGCCAGATCTCGACCCCGACCTAGTCCTGGAGGATTCTGGTACTCGCACACCATACCTGAAACAGAACGAACGAGAGCGTTAGCAACAAATCAGTCGGCAGCAGCAGAGACAACATTGGAAGCAACAGAGACAACATCGGCAGCAGCAGAGACAACATCAACAGCAGCAGAGACAACATCGGCAGCAGCATCGGCAGTAGCAGAGACAACACCGGCAGCAGCAGAGACAACACCAATCGCTGGTCCTTCAACAGCACCAGTCTTCATCGACGACACACCACCGACCCCTGCACAACAGTTGACTCCTACTCCACGAGATGTTCACAAGAGCGCTAACTTCACTGCCGGTTTCTACTCCAACTCCGACCTGTACAGGCGTTCACCAGGTCACCGCGCCAGCGAATCAATCTAGCACGCAAGAATGGGACATCTGAGCAACACAACGTTAAACAACACGATCAGGGCAGGAGTACGCGACGGCAGAGAGCTTCAACAAGTTCGTGGAACATGCTTTACCTGCCCTGAAGCCAACTTACCACATCAGCCGTTCGTCTCTCACCACAACCCGAGCGCCCCTGCATACGTACCACTGGAAAAGGTGTACAGCGATATACTGTACAATCACGAACCCGGACAAGGAGCGTATAACTACGTCATCACGTTCATCGACGCCGCTACATGATACGCCTGACACTTCAACATTCCGAGCCGCGACATGGCCTTCGAAGCTTTCGTCGACTGGCTTCCAGCAGCAGAACGGGAATCAAGAGTGAAGCTGATAAGCTTCCAGTCCGACGGGGGAGGAGAATATCAGTCACAAAGGTTCAAGCAGTACCTGGCAGAGAAAGGCATCAAACGACTCATCTCCCTTCCTTACGCCCACCAACAGCAAGGTGTGGCAGAAAGGATGAACAAGATCCTTCAGAACACCATGCGCAAATTACTGCGTGGCATGCGACTACCCAACCACCAGTGGCCCGAAGCAATGGACCATGCTGTAATGCTGCACAACTTGCTCTCGTCATCATCGCTCCCAAACAGTGCATCACCGCACCTGCTGTGGACAGGAAAATTGGGCAGCACAACAATGTTACGAGTTTTCGGGTGCATGGTACAGTACCGGCCTCCAACTGCACGAGCCGGCCGATTCTCCCAACGCGCACAGTGGGGACTACACCTGGGCATCGAAAAGAACTACAACGCGCAGAAGATTTTTTACGTCCACTCGAAGGAAACAGTAGCAGCACGTGACGTGATTTTTTTACGAACGACTCACCCTTCCAACATACCTTGCCAACTTGGAAGAAGAGCGAGACCCCACAGGTGGATTTCATGGTGACTGCGCCTTCGCTTCGGCAGCAGACAAAGCTGACTGGGACGAACAGAACGTGGATGGAGCTTCGGAGGAAGCCGGACCTCTTCCCTACTGTTCGGTCGACGTACCAATGGACGACGAAAACCCTCGCGAAAGCATCAACGCCGAAGCTTACTATCACTTCGCCGACAATGGTTACGTTACACCCGGAAGGGTCAACACCGACGAAGCAGATCGCATAGGACCCAATTTCACACCTGACCCAGAAGCGGGAGACAAAGCTGTCTATCCCGGGGACACAACTCTCCCTCGCTACACAGAGAGCGGACTGCAGATACACCTCACTGGGTCGTACGCGGCTTCGACCAAGAACACGGACGAGACTTCACCGAAACATTCGCGCCGGTCAGCCGACACACCTCACTGTGGATTCTCCTCGCGATAGCTACCATGAAGCGGAAGAAGCTCCGTCAAATCGACGTCGCCAACGCTTTTCTTTACGCTCGCGTCGATGCTGAGATCTTCGTCGAGCAACCGCACGGCTCCAACACAAACCCTAACCAAGTCTGTCAGCTGCTGAAGTCCTTATATGGCATCAAGCAAGCTCCGAGGCTGTGGCAGCAGTACCTACACGCTCGGCTAAACTGCATCGGATTCCGCCAACTACCGCACGACCAAGGCATGTACCGACTCACGAAACCCACCGACTACATCCTGCTCATCGTCTACGTGGACGATCTACTTTACATCGGCTCAACTGATGGCATTACAACCTGGTTTGAAGGGGAGCTGCAGCAGGATCTCACACGCACTGTCTCCTTCACCATAACAAAATACCTCAGGCTCAACATACAAGAAGGGGAGAACGCGATCTACCTCAGCGCTGCAAAATACGACGACACCATCGCTAAGCGCTTCGGACTAACTCCAACTACTATCACTACGCCATATCGCTACACCGACGGAAACTGCAAGGAAACCTCCGTTCCACTCAAACCCGCCGGCATACGCGACTACCAGCGAAAGTTAGGATGCCTACTCTTCGCAGCCATCACCTGCCGACCGGACCTGTCGTACTCAGCGAGCCAACTCGCCACTTACCTCAAGAAGCCAGAAGCAGAACATATGGCGGAGCTCGACCGCACACTCCACTATCTCGTCAGCACCCCGACAATCGGCCTGACTTATCACAAAACCGGAAGTACAACATCCAAGCTAATCGGCTACGTAGATGCTGACCACGCCAGCGACTCCGACAACATGCATTCGCCCACCGGCTACATCTACCGGCTCGAGCCTATCGGGCCTATCTTGTGGCAGTCGAGCAAACAAGAACTAATCGCCCTCTCCTCAGCTGAAGAGAGTATATTGCACTCTGCTCAGCCACCAAGGAAGGACTGTACCTTCGCGAACTGCTGGAAGAAGCTAAGCTGGCTCAGTTACCCAGCTTCTCTCTGTTCTGCGACAACCAATCGGCAATTCGTATAGCGAACAAGAACGGCTTCGCAAACCGAACAAAGCATATCGCCTTGCGCTATTTCTTCGTGAAAGACGAAATCAAGAAGGGGAGACTCGAGCTATTCTACGGCCCCACATCCGAGATGGTAGCAGATTACTCGACCAAGAAGCTTGGAAAACAGAAGTTCGAGTACTGCATGTTGCTGACTGGACAAGGCCACGTCACCAGCAACGACACTCCAGAAGCGAAGGGTGTGGAGAGTCACTCTACAACGGTAGTGAACTAGACTACGGGGGTTGGCACGAACTACTAGGAGTGATCGTAGCTTTGCTTCATTCCTTAGTGCTTGCACATTCACGGGAGAAATTGGCAAGAGTTCCACTAGCAAAGTTGAAATTTCAGAATGATTGAACAAGCAATGATAGAATGACTACATCAGGCACCTAGCAACTCTGCAGCTAGGCTGGTCGACCGCCAGCACAGCTTGGTCGACTGCTTGCCAGCGTTGCGTAGAGGAGCCGCGCCAGCACTGCAGAAGAGCGACCTGCCAACACTGCAGGTCGACGGCGTGCCAACGCTGCAGCAAAGCGGCTCTCCAACGTTGCCCCGTAGAGGACAGCAGTGCGCACGCTCGGAGGTGCGCGCAGACGATTGGCCCGACTTGCATTGCTATGCCTCCGTCGGCTGTTGTCTGCGCCTGACGAGCCATATCGACTTCGGGATACCATCCCGAAGTCGCCTTCGCCATCGCGACTTTGACGACGTTCGCGTGCCTCCGCAGAATTCGTCGAGCAGGTTACCCGGTCGACGTGGTCGACCCCCAGGTGCCTCCGGTCGACCACTGGGTCCCTCTGGTCGACCACCAGGTGCCTCTGGTCGGCCACAGCTCCCTTCGAGCTAGCCCCTGGTCGACGGACCCCTTCCGTCGACCAGAACTGCTTCGTCGACCTCCCGGTCGAACTGCAGGTCGACAGGATGCTCCGTAGACCTCCCGGTCGAGCTGCAGGTCGACCGGGTGCTCCGTAGCCCTCCCGGACAAGCTGCAGGTCGACGGGAGGCTCCGTAGCCCTCCCGGTCGAACTGCCCCTCCTGGTCGACGGCCCACCCGTCGCCCAGCTTAGTCAGTTGCAGCTGTCGAGCTCCCTGGTCGACAGCAACACCACAGCGGTCCCCGGCAGCTCGACAAAACCTGTCAAGCAGCTCTCCCATTGTGAACGGTCGGCTGCTACTCCCGTACATCCGACCAAGTCGTCGGCGTTGCCCAAGCGAGGGCGGGGCCAACACTCCATTCCCGTTAACAAAGGGGAGTGTTGGAAACAATTAGGGTACATTCCTGTGTCGACATTTGTGTCTCAATCGCTTTGTGACACCCAAAAACATCATAAACTGTAGCGTGTCCCAAATGCGAGTCGCCTTTCAGCGACCATCACTGAATTTTTTATTGGCCAGCGTGAAATGCGCTGAGGTCGTTGACGAATTGCAAATGGACCCATCATTATTTAAAATCCGCACGCGGTTCGCAATGTCAATTTCGCGCGGGAAACAATCTCGCGCGTCGAAACCTCGCCCCGGCCAATCGGTTGAGAAAATGGGTGTACAGTCATTCGTGTCACCCAATCAAATGCGCAGAACTTTATATTTTGCCTGGTCGCGTAGTGCGATATATTCTTTTTTTGTGACGCGAGATTGCCCAAATGTTAAGACGCGACTCGGGAAAAGGGGCATTGAGACACAAATGTGGACACAGGAATGTACCCTTAACTAACGCTTCTGATGTGTCGTAATTGTTAGAACAAGTAGCAAGGAATGATGTGAACTATCGAGAGAGTTGGGTAAAAATCTGAAAACCCTAAAGGTGTTGTACCCCACATTGGCTACCCCACTACAGCCTACAGATAATTATAAATCATATACAGTTTGACACACCCCCGTAGGCAAAGTGGGGGAGAACAAGGAGTCACAAGACCAGTCAAGAAAAGCAAGGCAAGCTCAGGGTGGATCACAAAGTCACCACACACTCCGAGCACAAGCAAAGGGCCACACGGCCAGTTCACAAGCAGAGGTATATATGCAGCAACAACAGTACTAGCGAGTGTGTGAGAATACTAGCGAGGAATGAAATGACTAGGAAACAAGTGGGTACAAGTAGGAAACCTAGAAGTGTTGTACCCTATAGTATCTACCCCACTACAGCCTAGATAGACTATATCATATAAGTTTGACACACCCCCATAGGCAAAGTGGGGGAGAACAAGAGGTCACAAGACCAGTCAAGCAAAGCAAGACAAGCTCAGGGTGGATCACAACGTCACCACGCATTACGAGCACAAGCACAAGGCCACAAGGCCAGTTCACATGAAGAGCTATATATAAAAGGTGAACAAGCAAGGCAGTGATCTCCACCTAGCAAGGGTAAGCATGCAGGTGCAGGTATATATAGATCACAGTACAAGCAAAGTCAAGAAGTGAGCAAGTGAGGCCAAGTAGGCACAAGACCTAGCATAGTACAAAAGCGCTGATGATCACAAGGCTGGAGTGCCTTGGTAACGATATCAGCAGTGTTGGCCCGAGTGGCCACGTAAGCAAGACGAAGCTGACCACGCTGCTGCAACTCTCGAGCAAGGAAGTAGCGCAGAGCAATGTGCTTCGTTCTGTGCTCCAGTCTGTGCTCCTGACACAAGGCAAGCATGGCCTTGTTGTCGACGTACAGAACTAGAGGAGAACGAGGCGCCTCTCCCAAGTCGGCCAGCAGGTAGGTGAGCCAGCGTAACTCCTATGCAGCCATGGCCCCAGCGTAGATCTCAGCCTCACAACTGGAGCTGAGAACAGAAGACGAGCGGGTAGACCGCCACGAAACAGAACCGGAACCAAGGCTGAAGGTGTAACCCTGTGACGACCGCTGCGTAGCCAAGTTGTCAACCCAAGAAGCGTCTGCGTGACCAGTGAGGACAACTCGAGCCCGTCCTCCAAGCACGAGCCCCATGCTCGACGTACTGCACAGGTAGCGCAACACCCTCTTAGCTGCATCCATGTGCTCTGGTCGGTGTCTCCCAGGAGCAACATAGCGCGCCAAGATGCTAAGAGCGTATGCCAGGTCAGGACGAGTGCAGGTCATCAGGTACATGAGGCAGCCAACAAGCTATGGGTACGGGCCACTCGGCTCTACGGACTCATCCGAACGCAGAGCTAAGAGCGAGTGGCGAGTAGGCAGAGGAGTGGCCTGAGGCGAGGAGTACGTAAAGTTGAAGCGCTGAAGGACCTGCTGCACCATGTGTGACTGAGTCAAGGTAATGGTGCGCCGTGCTCTGTCCCGGGTGATCTGCAAGCCAAGATAGCTGCGCAGCTTACCCAGGTCTGTGCACGTGTGTCTCTTCTGCAGCTCCGACTTCACGTAGGCCAGTCCAGCAGTGTCAGCAGTAGCAAAGACCAAGTCGTCGACGTACACGAGGATGTAGAACGGCGGCAGAGTAGTGTCGGTGCGCAGAAACAGCGACGGGTCAGCAGTGGAAGGAGCAAACCCAAGAGCCGCAAGCGTAGTCCTTAGTGTCTCGTGCCACTCACGGGGTGCCTGGCGGAGACCGTAGACTGGCCGCCGGAGGCTCCACTGGGTACCAGGAGGAAACGACCCAGTGAAGCCAGGTGGGCGGCGCAGCCAGATCTCCTCGTGCAGGCTGCCCTGGAGGAAAGGTGTGCTGAAGTCAAGAGAGTGAAGCTCGTAGTCATGCTGAGCGGCGACGTGCAGCAGCACCCGAAGAGTGGTCATCTTCAGGGTGGGAAAGAAGGTCTGAACGTAGTCAACTCCCTGCCGCTGACTGAAGCCTCGAGCCACGTAACGCGTCTTGAAGACAGGGGGATAACCCGGCGGCCGCTTCACCCTGAAAATCCACATGCCATCGACAATGTTCGCCCCAGGTGGGGTAACCTCGTCGACGTAGGTGCCTGTGGACTTCCAGGAAGCCATCTCTGCATCCATGGCTGTTTGCCACTGAGAGGAGTAGGGACCCTTTATCGCCTCTGCGTAAGAGCGCGGGGTCGGGATGTCTGGTGCATCCGGGTCTCCCTTAGGGGCAAGCAGCTTGGACACGAGATGAGGTAAAGCAGCAGCAAAACACTGGAACTCCTCCTGCCTGTCCTCAAGGACGTCCGTGCTAAGAGCACACTCACCCCCGACGGACGGAGGACAGACAGACTCAGACTCAGCAACAAGACTCGCGGCGTAGTCGAGACGACAGTGAGCAGCAAAGTCGACAAGCTCAGTAATTAAGGCAGACGCAGCAGTGGACTCAAAGGAAGGGTCAGTGACAACAGTGGCCAAGAGACGCGTGACAGTAGGACTAGCAGCACGAAGAGAGTCAGACTCAGGGTCCGGACCATCACCAAGGGAGGACGCAGGAGGAGACGGTAGAGGGACACGCTGTGGAGCAGTGGACGGACGAAGTGCCATCTGGTGCGTGCCAGGGACACGAGGAGGACGCTGACGCGGAACTCGACGACTAGCACGAGCAGTGCGAACGGGCGACGCTGGACGAGACGCAGGCGCACGACGCTCAGCAAGACCTCCGGTCGGACCAGTGTAAGGAGAGGGAGCAGGTAGTGGGGAGGCGGGCTACTGCAACTGCGACGGGACAGGCGGCGGACACTCTAAGTGAGGAGCAGGACCAGTAGAAGGCGGGAGACCAAGAACCTGCTGAAGGAGCGGAACGAAGTACGGCCGCGGCCGCGCAGCGCCTCCAGAACCAGCATGGACAGCACCAGCACCCCCACCGTCAGCTCCAACTCCAGCAGTACCACCAGCGCCAGCAGGACCTCCAGCTCCAGCACCCCCAGCAGCTCCAGCTCCAGCAAGTCCACCAGGAACCCCAGCAGCACCAGTAGCGCCAGGGCCAGCACCTCCAGCAGCACCTGCACATGCAGCACTAGCTCTAGTAGCACCGCCAGCTCCAGTAGCCCCAGCAGCACCAGCTCCAGCAGCACCGCCAGCTCCAGTAGTCCCAGTAGCTACAGCTCCAGCAGCACCACCAGGCCCAGCAGCTCCACTACCTCCAGGACGAGCACCTCCGGGACCAGCGGCTCCAGACCCCCCAGTAGCTCCAGCAACAGCAGGACCTCCAGCGCCCGCAGCACCACCAGCTCCAGCAGCACGGCTCCAGCGCCGAGCAAACCACTCGCGTAGCTGCTGCGGGGAGAGCGGCTCCCGACAGGTCGCAGCACCTCCAGACTCCACAGGAGCTGGCTCAGCACCCTCAGGCTCCGCACCCCCAGACTCAGCAACCCCAGGCTCAGCACCCCCAGTCTCAGCACCCCCAGGCTCAGCACCCCCAGGCTCAGCACCCCCAGGCTCAGCACCCCCAGACTCAGCACCCCCAGTCTCCGCACACACAGGCTCAGCACCCCCAGACCCGGCACCCGCAGGCTCAGCACATCTAGCAGCACCAGAGTCAACAGCCACCTCGACAGGCTCGACTGCGTCAACCTGGGACACACTTGAGGGGGCAGGACCCTGAGGGGGGAGGGGGTACCGGGGGAGGACCTGGCGCGAGGAAGAGCAGCGAGGGGGGAAGGGGAGCAGTGCGGTAGGGGAAGAGACGGTAGTAGGGAACCAACTCGTCAAACGTGACGTCCTGAGAGGACAGAACACGGCGCGAGGTGGGGTGGTAAAACTGCCAACCAGGCGCGTCAGGGGGGGAAGCCAAGGAAGATGCAGGGAACAGCTCGGGAGGACAGCTTGTCCGCAGACAAGTCGCGGACGAAAGCTTGAGATCCCCAGACACGGAACGCAGACGCATCGCCAACCTTCCCCGTCCACCGCAGAGTAGGTGTGGTCTCCGGCATGGAGACTCGGGGGTGGACGTTGATCTGATGCGCAACGTACTGAACCGCGAACGGTCACAGAAAATGGGGAGCAGCCGCATGGATCATGGACGTACGGGCGACGTCCATGATCATGCCAATGCGGCGCTCAGCAATCCCATTTTGCTGTGGAGAGGTCGGAAGCGTGAACGTCTGGCGGATGCCCTCCGCAGGACAGAAAGCTCGCAGGAGGTCGGAGGAAAACTCTCCACCTCTGTCAGTGAGCAGACGCAAAACAGGAAAGTCCGAGTCGAAACTCTCTCTGAGCTGGAGACGGGCAGCGCGGATCCAGTCGATCAACACCTCAGTGACCTCACCCTTGCGGCGCAAGGGGAAGACTATGGTGTAACGCGAGTAGTCGTCAACAAACAGCAGGAAGTAACGCTCGTGACCCTGTCCACGGACGCGGGCTAGGCCCCACACGTCCATGTGGAGAGTCTGCAGCGGAGCCTCTGTCGGAGGAAACTCGGAGGAGTGAGGAGCGGCGCGCTGCCGCCCTTCGACGCAAGGAACGCAGGTAGGGGCAGGCCCCGGGAGAAAACCAGCGACAAGGACACGGGAGGCCATACCTCGGAGACGAGGCAGGGAGGGGTGACCAAGGCGGTGGTGCCAGAGAAGGGTCCGGTGCGACAGGAGGCGACACGAGCAGGGGGCAGACTCAGGACCAGACCGAGACGTGGCAGCAAGCACCTGACCAGACGCAGCTACCTGAGCAGACGCAGCAACCGGAGGAGACTCGGTGGTCAGTGTGTACAGGCTCGACCCCGGCTGACGGGTAAACGTGGCCAAGTGTCGGCCCGTCCGAGCACACGTGCAGTGGGTCACTCGCTGACTCGCAGGAGTGAACTGGTCAACCCCCCCATCCTGTAGGTCAGCACCACTCACCTAGTTCGTAGAGAACGAGGGGAGGTAAAGACCTGACAGGGAGCCAGACGGGGCCGCCGGACACGGTAGGACAGTGGAGTAGTGGGCAAGGACGGGACCCCCAGAGGGGTGTCATGTGATGCTATCATCTGAATTCACGTCTGTCTGCCTCCCATCATATGTTCGTGCGTTGCATGCGTGGTGTGAGCGTGTGCAAGAATTTGTGTTTGATGTGGTTTGGTTTTTCTGACTGTGTGTGAATGTTATTTGGCTTGAGCAGATATCTGAAGTGACTCCTCTGCTCAAGAGCTTTCCGACGAACCAAGAATCGCTTCAATCGGAGCACGAACAAGAAAGTTACGAACGTTGGAAGTTCGTATGCTTTTGATATTTGGTTGTGGTGACTATGGGAAGTTGTGGGGTTGACTCCATAAGGGGTATAGACTTTTGGGGGTTTGGAAATTCGTCAACATCACTTTAGATGCTGCCAAGTGGTTGGGAGGAGCCAAACCAGGTTGGCAAGTGTGGCCAAGTTGGGCAAGGTGGATGGCATGGGTTGGAAAGTGACAAAAGTAAAAGTGGGGTTCCTATTGGGAAGGAATTTGGTGTGCTTATGGGGTTTTATTGGTTGGGGACTCTCTTGGGACCTTCCCTCTCGTCCTCCTCTTCCCTCCTACTTGGTTTATTGGTACTCCAACTTTCTTGTGTGAAATTATGAGACTCTTGTGATTGAGTTAAGATTCTAAGGCAGCATACCCCCCTGTGCGCCGAAATTGATAAGTCAATAAATACTTCACCTTATCGTACGATTCAAATTGGGAATTGTAGCCACGGACTAGGGCTACAACATGTCTGAGTTTAGTGAATTTTTGACAGTGAACGTTTTGTCGACGACGGTTCTTGTGAACTCGACTTTTCTGTCCAGAAATTGAGACCAACGATTTTTTGAATTTTAGGCACCTAATCTTCTTAGACCTCGTCCTAAGTCTCTATGGTATCAGAGCTGATTAAGGACCTTGTGGGGAGTCTACTGAAGTGTGAAGACCCTCCTAGACCCACCATGGCCTGTGGGCGTGCCTATGTGGAGTTCTGGAGGTTGGATGTGACTTCCGCTAAGGGGAAACTCTGCCGAAATTTCGTTGGCGCCGACACTTGTGGAAATTGTGTGGGACTTCGGTGTGGACAGCAAAGGGGGAGCTGGAACCTGTGATTGGGAGCAGAGGAGATGAGTCAAGGGAGTGGAGAAGCAGCTGAGAAGAGGAGTGAGTCGCCACCATCCAAGATTGAGGCGTTGGATGGCTCCAACTTCGAGGAATGGAGCGGGCGGATGCGGAGCGCCTTGTGATGGGAGAAGAAGATGCCGGAGGAAGGAGATGCCCGCAATCGATGGATTGAGAAAAGCGCGGTGCTGTACGACTTGATTCTGCAGTCGGTCAACAACGACATGTTCCAGCACATCAAGGATTTGGTGGAGCTCGATGACTCGGGACCAAAGGCGTGGAAGCTGCTACGCGACGTGGTTCAGCCCAACACGCTGCCCATGGTGATCGTATTGGAGAAGGAGCTGGCTGCCCTCTCCATGCGGCCGGGAGACGATGTGAAGCCGGTGCTTGACAAGGTCAAGGACACCTATGCGAGGATGGCAGCGGCGGGCAGCAAGGTGTCGGAGATGCAGTAGTGCACCAAGATCATCTCGGTGCTCGACAACTCGTGGGACAACCTTATCCCCACCCTTAACGTTCAGCAGGACAAGTGGACGCCTGAGTGGCTACGGCAGCAGATCCTGCAGGAGGCAGCAGCGGAAGAGGGGGTGGGAGAGGCCGAGGCCGTGGGAAAGGTTTTGGCAGAGGGAGAGGTCGAGGTGACTACAATGAAGGGCATGGGAGCTCTGGAGGCAGGGGGAGCACCCGAATGGAGGGTGCGTGCTGGTACTGCAAGAAGGCTGGACACCCGTGGTTCAAGTGTTTCAGCCGGCCTGAGGGATGGGCGCCTCCAGGCATGAAGCCGCCAAGTGGTGAACGTGCACGAGGTGGCGCTGTGCAAGGTTCAGGTGCACAAGGTGATGGTGCTCAAGGTAAAGCCGACCCTGGGATGTTCCTCATGGTTGAGGATGTGCAAGGGAGTGGGGGTGATGTGGGTTCGGTTGGGAAGGTTGTGATGCACCCCCTCACCCACTGGGTGATAGATTCAGGTTGCACAAGTCACATGACCCCACGGGCAGATTTGCTTGACGAGGTAAAACCCCCTGGGAAGATCAAGTTTGTGGCTGCCGCTTCAGGTGCTTTGCTCCCTGTGATTGGTGTTGGGAATGCCAAGGTCATGGGAGCCAATGGGGGGCTTATGGGGCTGGGGAATGTGCTGTTGGTTGAAGGTTTGTCCGCTAACCTTCTTTCTGTGCGCCGGCTGCAGAAAAGCAAGGCCAAAGTGACCTTCGGCCCAACCAGCTGCCATGCGAAGCTTGGGAAGCTGTTGTTGTGGGATTAGGAGGAGAAGAGCAGCTGCATCAAGGACCTATGGCAGCTGCCCATCATCCCTTGGAATGGGAAACCACCAGCAACGGCAGCGGCTGCAGCAACGGCTAATTCAACTACGGGGGGAGAGGAGACTGCACCAACTGCTGGGGCCCTGGATGCAGTCAAGAAGGTGCAGCAGCCACAGCAGCCACATGGTGAGGTGCTTGCTGGTGTGGATGCGACAGCTGCATGGGCAAAGGCTTCATCTGGGAGTGGTGAGGCCGATTGGGAGACGTGGCACGAGAGGCTGTGTCATGTGAACGTTCCTATGCTGCAGAAGTTGGTTAAGGATGGGAGCTTGAAGGGGTTGGAGGTGAAGGGGGCAGCAAAGGAGATTGGGAGCTGCCCTACATGCCTTGAGACCAAGTTCACGAAATTTCCCTTCAGTAGCAGCACAGGACCAGCCAAGGCTCCACTTGCGCTTGTGCACATGGACGTGGTGGGCCCCACAAGGGCCCCTTCGCTCTCGGGCAGCCGCTACTTCTTGACCATTGTAGACGACCACACGCGTGCGGTATGGGTCTACCCTCTTAAGACTAAGGGGGAGGTGGCAACGGCTGTTCTTAGGGAGTGGATGCCGAGAGCTCAAAGGGAGAGCGGACATAAGGTGAAGGTGTTCCGCACCGACAACGGAGGAGAGTTCATTGGCAATGAGTTTGAGGCGGTGCTGAAGAAGAAGGGCTTTCAGCATCAGCTCACAGTGCCCTACAACCCTCAGCAGAACGGCGTGGCTGAGCGGTTCAGACGGACCCTGCAGGAAGGTGCCCGCACTCTCCTTGGGCGTGCAGGGCTGCCGGATCTGTTTTGGGTGACTGCACTGCGGCAGGTCACCCTTGTGAAGAAGAGGGTGCTGGCGACTGTGGGGGACAAGCAGTGGGTCCCCTACACCAAGTGGTATGGCAGTGCACCAGCAGTCAACATGCTGAGAGCCTACGGCTGCATGGTGGTGTTTCATGTGCCTAAGGAGAAGAGGGGAAAACTGGAAGCGTCTGGGAGATGGGGTGTGCACTTGGGACTTGCTAAGGATCACAAGGGCTGGCTGATTTGGGACTTGACCAGCCAGCAGCTGACTGTGTCGAAGGACGTGAAGTTCCTCGAGTCCTTGTACTACAAGGAGTGGAAGCAGCAGCAGCTGAAGCTTCCTACTACACCGCTGATCATTGAGGCTGATGAGGTGCAGCAGCCTTCGAGGCAAGTGCAGGTCACTGTCTCAGAGGAGGAGATTTTTGGGGTGACTGAGGATGGGGGAGAACCTGAGGTGGAGGAGCAGCAGCAGCAGCAGCAAGGTGCTCCACAAGGTGCCGCACGTTCGGCTGATCGTCCTAGGAGGGATGTGCGCCCTCCTAACCGGCTGACCTATCCGAGCTTTGGCAAGCCAAAGGTGGTACGGGCTGGGAGTGTGGCTGAGCAGTGTGATGAGGATGAGATGGCACACTGCTACTGGGCAGCCGTCCCTGAGCCCAAGACACTAGCCGAGGCGTTGAGCGGGCCAGATGCTGAGAAGTGGAAGCAGAGTGTGAAGGAGGAGTATGATTCTCTGCTGGAGAACGAGACGTGGGAAGAAGGCCATTTCTTCCAAGCTGATTTTCAGGCACAAGTACGGACCTGATGGGGCGCTAACCCGCTACAAGTCAAGGCTTGTGGCTAAGGGGTTTCAGCAGACAAAGGGAAAGGATTTTGACGAGATCTTTGCTCCTGAGGGGAAAGGCACAACACTGCGGGTGTCATTGGCAATGGCTGCAAACCGTGGATGGCGGGTGAAGCAGATGGACATAACCACCGCCTTCCTCAATGGGATCATTCTTGAGGAGCTGTACATGCTACAGCCTGAGGTATTGGATGATGGGAGTGGCAGGGTGTGCAGGCTGAAGAAGGCCATCTATGGCCTAAAGCAGGCTCCTCGCGCATGGTACCACAAGCTTAAGGAGACACTGCTGGCTGGGGGGTTCAAGAAGAGCGAGTGTGATCACAGCTTGTTCCTGATGCAAGAGAAGGAGCAGTTTCTCATGCTCCTGGTGTATGTGAACGACATCCTGCTCTTCTCTGAGTCGTCTGCAATGATTGAGCGTGTGGAGGAGATGCTGGAGATGCAGTTTAAGTGCTCCAAGATGGGAGAGGTGAAGTACTATCTGGGGATGCATGTGGAGAGGGACCTTGACAAGGGAGAGTTGAGGTTGCACTAGAGGAAGTATTGTGAGGGGCTGGCTGAGAAGTATGGGCTGCAAGATGGAGGAAAGCCAGCCACCCCACTGCCTTCGGGGTTCACTGTGGAGCCCTGTGCTGATGAGGAGGTGGTGGGTGAGAGTGATAGGAAGCTTTTTCATTCCATGGTTGGGGCACTCAACTATGCGGCTAACCACACGCGGCCTGACATTGCCTTTGCAACATCCAGGCTTGCCAGTGTGGTTTCACACCCCAGTCATGAGCAGCTGGAAGCGGCCAAGAGGTTGGTCCGCTATGTGAGTGCAACGGCATCAGTGGGTTTGGAGTACAGTGCTGTGAGGCAGAGGCTGCAGAGGGGTGCAGCTGATTTGAGCAAGGGGGAGATGCTCTTGACCTGCTACACTGACGCTAGCTTCAACTCTGTGAAGGCGGATGGCACCAGCATTGGAGGCTATGTGTGCCTGTTTGGAGGTGGTGCAGTGAGCTGGCGCAGCAAGAAGCAGAACGAGGTGGGGCAGTCCTCGTGTGAGACAGAGTACATGGCCCTGCACATGGGGCAAAGGAGGTAGTGTGGCTGAGGCGTCTGTTGGAGGAGATCGGAATGTGCCAGAAGGAGCCAACTGTGATTTTCTGTGACAACGAGTCGGCTGTGAAGCTTGCAAAGAACGCTTGCCTTCATGGGCTGACGAAGCACATCAGGCCTAAGTGGCACTGGGTGAGGAGGCTCCTGGACAAGGAGGTGCGACTGGAGATTGTAAAGACCCATCAGCAGGCGGCTGACATTCTCACCAAGCGCCTAGCTGAATCTGAGCATTGGAAGGGCATGAAGCTTGCTGGGATGAGTGTGCATTGAGTGTGCATGCTTGAGCTATGGCATGTGGGATGATGGTAGGCAGCCAGAGGGGGAGTTTGTTATGTGATGCTATCATCTGCATTCACGTCTGTCTGCCTCCCATCATATGTTCGTGCGTTGCATGCGTGGTGTGAGCGTGTGCAAGAATTTGTATTTTATGTGGTTTGGTTTTTCTGAGTGTGTGTGAATGTTATTTGGCTTGAGCAAATATCTGAAGTGACTCCTCTGCTCAAGAGCTTTTCGACGAACCAAGTATCGCTTCAATCGGAGCACGAACAAGAAAGTTACGAACGTTGGAAGTTCGTATGCTTTTGATATTTGGTTGTGGTGACTATGGGAAGTTGTGGGGTTGACTCCATAAGGGGTATAGACTTTTGGGGGCTGGGAAATTCGTCAACATCACTGTAGATGCTGCCAAGTGGTTGGGAGGAGCCAAACCAGGTTGGCAAGTGTGGCCAAGTTGGGCAAGGTGGATGGCATGGGTTGGAAAGTGACAAAAGTAAAAGTGGGGTTCCTATAGGGAAGGGATTTGGTGTGATTATGGGGTTTCCTTGGTTGGGGACTCTCTTGGGACCTTCCCTCTCGTCCTCCTCTTCCCTCCTACTTGGTTTATTGGTACTCCAACTTTCTTGTGTGAAATTATGAGACTCTTGTGATTGAGTTAAGATTCTAAGGCAGCATACCCCCCTGTGCGCCGAAATTGATAAGTCAATAAATACTTCACCTTATTGTACAATTCAAATTGGGAATTATAGCCACGGACTAGGGCTAGAACATATCTGAGTTTGGTGAAGTTTTGACGGTGAACTTTTCGTCGACGGCGGTTCTTGTGAACTCGACTTTTCTGTCCAGAAATTGAGACCAACGATTTTTAAAATTTTAGGCACCTAATCTTCGTAGACCTCGTCCTAAGTCTCTAACAAAAGGTCTGCCAGGGAGACTGCAACTGGCCGACTAAGCGGCGTGAGTGTGGTGCAGTCTCGAAAGAAGGAGCGGGAAGCACCCGAGTCAAGGGTGAAGGTGTGCAAAACCTGAGCCGACTCGGTACCTGAGAGAGCAGACTCACCAGCACCTGGAGCAGCAGACTCACTAGCACCTAGAGCAGCAGCCTCAATGCCCGGGTCGGGCGGAACACACAGGTAACAGTCACCCTCAGCACTAATAGTCACAGCATACATAGCAGCAAGGATAGCATCAAAGTCACGATCAAAGATAGCAACACCAGACTTAAGCAGATCGCCCCAGCGAGGGAGCTCAGTGGCGTCAGGAAACTGTGCACGCCAGGCGTCAGTCAGGCGGCCAAAACAGCGCTGTATGGCGTGCGGGCCTCCGCACGTCTCCCCAGTGCGGTCGCCGGTGCGAAGAACGTAAGCGCAGGGACCAGTGCCCCCAGACCTCCCACGTCCAGCGTACCACTCACGAAGCTGCTGGGGGGACAGGGGCGCACGAGAGCGCTGCTGCTGCTGGCCGCGGCCACCACCAAAGCCTCCACGCTGCACAGCGCCACCCCGACCAGCACCACCGCCGCCGCCACCCCCACCGCCGCCGCCGCCACTCCCACCGCCGCCGCCGCCACCGCCACCCCCAATGCCGCTGCCTCCGCCTCCCCCGCCTCCACCACCGCCACCGAAGCCCCCACTCCCGCCACCTCCCCCACCGCCACCCCCACCCCCTCCGCCGCCTCCACCACCACCACCACCGCCCCCGCCGTCTCCTCCAGCACCCTTGCCCCCCTTGCTCCTGCCGCTGCGGCGCCTCCCGCTAGGAGCAGACGCAGCGCCGACCGACTGAAAGCCAACAAGGTCGACAGCAGCAGCAGAGGCAACAGAGGGCAGAAGGGGGACAGGGGAGCACCCCTCAAAGAAAGGGGCACGAGGGTCACCACGAGAGGCTCCTACAGCGACTATACTCTTCTCAGCTGCAAGGAGGCGCTCCTCGAGGAGATCATCGGTGAGTGTGGTGGGGCAAAGGGAGAGGAAGTGGTCCCTGACCGAACGAAGGGAGTCAGGAAGCCGGGTGACCAGGTAGTAGAGGGTGATGTACATAGGGGGGGGGTTCTTGGCGCAGAACTTAGCAGGAAGCGCAGCGCGGTAGCGAGTGTCACTAGTACGGAGGTGCGTAATGAGGTCAGCGACTGTGGCAAAAGCGGCTAGGTCAGGGAACAGGTACGGCAGCATGAGGCGGCTAAGGGCAGCAGTGGCAGGGGAGGAGTAGCGTGCAACAACAGCATCGTACAGAGTCTTAGCGGTCTTGTACTGGCTAAAGTGCGCGCGCTCAGCAGACGGCAGGTGACTACGGACAGCAAGACGGGCAGCAACATCGCGCGTGGTCCACTGCGAGCAAACTGTACTATCAGCATTGGCAGCAGGTGCAACAGAGACGCCGGACGTGTGATCGAACAGCGAGACACCGTCCCTAGAATCGCACTGTAGGAAAAGCTGCAGATCATCGACCCAGACCTCGAAATCGACTGCTCGAACCTCAGCATCAAAGGTAAGAATATTGGGGGCAGCCATAACAGCAGGAGCAGCAGCAGTGGCCTAGCAGCAGCAGCAGCCGTAGTAGCGAGACTCGGCAGGGCGAAGCGGCTCAGCAGGGCGGCGCGGCTCGGCAGGGCGGCGCGGGTGCAGCAGCGTGCGGGAGCGGCGGTGCGCTTACCAGTGGCGAGAGCAGAGGGCCGACACTGGTGGGGCAGGGCCGGGGCGTGTCGGCAAGGAAGGGGGGGGGGGCGCCACACGGAGGGGCCGCGACAAGGCGGCAGGGAAGGTCCGGGACAGCAGGGGCCGCAGCGGCGACGACAGCCGCGGTCACACCGACGGCTGCAGGCCCAACGGCGGCAGAAGTGCCGCTAGTGCGGCAGCAGGGGCGACGACAGCTGCGGCAGGGCAGAGGGGTCGCAACAGCCGCTGCAAGAGAAGGGGCGGCGACGTGAGGCGGCAGGGCAGGGGCCGCGACGACGAGCAGGCGGGCCGCGACGACTGGGCGGGCCGCGACGAGCAGCAGGGCGGGCCGCAACGACGTGCAGGCGGGCCGCGACGAGCAGGGGCGGGCCGCGATGAGCAGCAGGGCGGCCGCACCGACTTGCAAGCGGGCCGCGACGACGGGGCAGGCCGGCCGCGAAGGGCCGCGAAGGCGGACAGGCCGCTAAGGGCCGCGACGACGGGCCGCTAAGGGCCGCGACGGCAGGCCGCTACGGGCCGCGACAGCAAGGCAGGCCGCCAAGGGCCGCATCGGGAGGGCGGGCCGCTAAGAGCGCGACGAGCCTAAGGGCAGAGCGCAAAGCGCGCTTCGGGCAGGGCAGGAAAATAAAAAAATTGATATGGTGCCATGTGAGAATACTAGCGAGGAATGAAATGAGTAGGAAACAAGTAGGTACAAGAAGGAAACCTAGAAGTGTTGTACCCTATAGTATCTACCCCACTACAGCCCAGATATATTATATCATATAAGTTTGACACCGTGATCACTACCTAGTAAGAACAAGCATGCAGGTACATATAGATCACAGGACAAGCAAACTCACGAAGTGAGCAAGTGAGACGAAACAGGCACAAGGCCTAACATAGTACAGAAGCGCTGATGATCACCAGACGGAAGTGCCTTGGTGAATATATCAGCAGTGTTGGCCCTAGTGGCCACGTGAGCAAGACGAAGCTGACCACGCTGCTGCAACTCTCGAACCAGAAAGTAACGAAGAGCGATGTGCTTCGTTCTGTGTTCAAGTCTGTGCTCCTGACACAAGGCAATGGCGGCCTTGTTGTCGACATACAGAGCTGGAGGAGAACGAGGCCGCTCTCCCAGGTCAGTCAACAGGTAGGTAAGCCAGCGTAACTCCTGTGCAGCCATGGCTGTGGCGTAGATCTCAGCCTCACAACTGGAGCTGAGAACAAAAGACGAGGGGGTAGACCGCCAAGAAACAGAGCCGCAACCAAGGCTGAAAGTATAACCCTGTGACGACCGCTGCGTAGCCAGGTCGTCAACCCAAGACGCGTCTGAGTGTCCAGTGAGGACAACCTCACCCCGACCTCCAAGCACAAGCCACATGCCCGATGTACTGCACAAGTAGCGCAACACCCTCTTAGCAGCCTCCTAGTGCTCTCGCCGATGTCTCCCAGGTGCAACGTAGCGAGCCAGGATGCTAAGAGGGTAAGCAAGGTCAGGTCGAGTGCAGGTCATTAGGTACATGAGGCAGCCCACAAGCTCTGGATATGGGCCACTCGGCTCTACGGACTCGTCCGAAGGTGGAGCCGAGAGCGAGTGACCGGTAGCCATATGAGTGGACTGTGGCGAGGACCAAGTGAAGCCGAAACGCTGAAGGACCTTCTGCACCATGTGTGACTGAGTCACGGTGATGGTGCTCTGTTCTGGGTGATCTGCAAGCCAAGGTAGCTACGCAGCTCACCCAGGTCTGTGCACGTGTGTCTCTTCTGCAGCTCCGACTTCACAAGGGCGAGTTCCTCAGTGTCAGCAGTAGCAAAGACCAAGTCGTCGACGTACACGAAGATGTAGAACGGCGGTAGTGAAGTGTCGGTGCACAGAAAAAGCGACGGGTCAGCTGTCGAAGGAGCAAACCCAAGAGCCGCAAGTGTCGTCCTCAGTGTGTCGTGCCACTCACGCGGCGCCTGGCGGAGACCGTAGACTGGCCGCCAGAGGCTCCACTGGGTACCAGGAGGAAACGACCCAGTGAAGCCAGGTGGGCGGCGCAGCCAGATCTCTTCGTGCAGGCTGCCTTGTAAGAAGGTTGTGCTGAAGTCAAGAGAGTGAAGCTCGTAGTCACGCTGAGCGGCAACATGCAGCAGCACCCGAAGAGTGGTCATCTTCAGGATGGGGGAGAAGGTCTGGAAGAAGTCAACTCCCTGTCGCTGACTGAAGCCTCGTGCAACGTAACGAGCCTTGAAGACACGCGGAGAACCCGGCGGCTGCTTCACCCTGAAAATCCACATGCCATAGACGATGTTCGCCCCAGGAGGGGGAACCTCATCGACGTAAGTGCCTGTGGACTTCCAGGATGCCATCTCTGCGTCCATGGCTGTCTGCCACTGAGAGGAGTAGGGACCCGCAATCGCCTCAGCGTAAGAGCGCGGGGTCCGGATGTCTGGTGCATCCGGGTCTCCCTCAGGGGCAAGCAGCATGGCCACGAGATGAGGCGCAGCGGCTGCAAGACACTCAAAGTCTCCTCCCTGTCCTCAAGGACGTCCGTGCCAAGAGCACACTCACCCCCGAAGGACGGAGGACAGACAGACTGAGACTCAGCAACAAGACTAGCAGCGAAGTCTAGACGGCAGGCAGCAGCAAAGTCAACAAGCTTAAAGACTAAGGCAGACGCAGCAGCAGACTCAAACGAAGGGTCAGTGACAACAGTGGCTAGCAGACGCGTGACATTAGGGTGAGCAACACGAACCAGGTCAGACTCAGGGTCCGGAACGTTGGAGACAGCAGGGGAACACACTGTGGAATAGAGGAAGGACGAAGTGCCATATCGTGCGTGCCAGGGACAGGAGGAGGACGCTCACGAGGAACACGATGACCAGTGCGAGGCAGGACAAGACGCTGGCTCACGACACTCTGTAAGCGAGTCTGTCTGCTCACTGTAAGGAGAAGGAGCAGGCAGTGGTGAGCCTGGCTGTAACGGAAGGCCAGTAGAAGACGGGAGGCTAAGAACCTGTCGAAGCACGTAGTCAGGCGGTGGCAGAGACGATGGTGACGGCGGAGTGAAAAACAGTCGCAGCTGTGCAGTGCCACCAGCACCAGTAGCTCCAGCACCTCCAGAAGCCCCAGAACCTCCAGCACCAGCGCCTCCAGCAGCTCTAGAACCTCCAGCTCCAGCGCTTCCAGCAGCGGCACCTCCAGCTCCAGCGCCACCAGCAGCAGCACCCCCAGAACCGGCACCTCCAGCCCAAGGGTCCCCAACTCCAGGGTCGACAGCACCAGCTCCAGGGCCTCCAGCTCCAGTGCCTCCAGCAGCAGCACCCCTAGAACCGGCACCTCCAGCTCCAGGGTCTCCAACTCCAGGGTCGACAGCACCAGCTCCAGGGCCTCCAGCGTACCTCCAGCAGCGGCACCCCCACAACCGGCACCTCCAGCTCCAGGGTCACCAGCCCCAGTACCTCCAGCAGCAGCACCCCCAGAACCAGCACCTCTAGCTCCAGGGTCTCCAGCACCAGTACCTCCAGCGGCAGCATCCCCAGAACCGACACCTCTAGCTCCAGGAGCAGCACTAGTCCCGGCAGCTCCAGTACCTCCGTACGAGCACCTCCAGAACCAGAGACACCAGCACTCCCAGCGCCTCCACGACAAGCAGCTCCAGCAGCACGACTCCTCAGGCGGGTACGCGATGCAAGCCACTCTCGTAGCTGCTGTGGTGAGAGAGGCCCTCGTCGTGAAACGATACCCGGAGGAACGCCAGCAGACGCAGCACCCCCCGACCTGGCACCCTCCAGCTCAGCACCCACAGGCTCCGCACTCGCAGGCTCAGCACCCCCAGGCTCCGCACCCCCCAGCACCTCACGCACAAGCTCAGCACCCCCAGACGCAGCATCCCCAGCAGCACCTCCCGTAGCAGCACCTGAGTCACTAGTGACCTCAACTGGCTCAGCCAAGGGGAGCGGGTCTACCTGAGACACACCTGAAGAAGCAGGACCCTGAGGGGGGAGGGGGTCTACCGGAGGGGGACCTGGAGCGAGGAAAAGCGGCGGGGGAGGGAGAGGGGCAGTGCGGTAGGGGAAGAGACGGTAGAAAGGAACCGACTTGTCAAAGGTGACGTCCTGAGAGGGGAAGACACGGTACGAGGTGGGGTGGTAAAACTGCCAGCCAGGCGCGTCAGGGACAAAGCCAAGGAAGACACAGTGAATGGTGCGGGAGGAGAGCTTGCCCGCGGACAAGGGCACGAGCACCCCAGACCCGGAAACGCGACGTATCGCCAACCTCCCGCGTCCAACGCAGTGTGGACGAGGTCTCCGGCAAGGAGACATGGGGCCAGAGGTTGAGCTGGTGCGCGGCGTACCGGACCGCAAACGGCCACAGAAAATGGGGAGCAGCCGCATGGATTAAGGAGGTACGTGCGATCTCCATGACCAAGCAGCTCAGCAACCCCATTTTGCTGCGGTGAGCCCGGAAGCGTGATCGACTGTAGGATGCCCTCCCCCTGACAGATGGCCCGCAAGAGGTCGGAGGAGAACTCACCACCTCTGTTAGAGTGCAGGCGCAGGACAAGAAGGTCCGTCCGGAACCTCCGGCGGAGCTGGAGACGAACTACTCGAATCTAAGGGATCAGGACAGCAGGGACCTCACCCTTGGTGCGCAAGGGGAAGACCGTGGTGTAACGCGAATAGTCGTCGACAACCAGCAGAAAGTACCGCTCGCCGCCCTGTCCATGAACGCGGGCTGGGCCCCACACGTCCATGTGGAGGGTCTGCAGGGGAGCCTCTGTCAGGGGAAACGAGGAGGAGTGAGGAGCGGCGCGCTGCCGCCCCTCGACACAAGGAAGGCAAGGCGGCGCAGGCGAGGCAGGGAGGGGAGGGAGAGACCTGGGAAGACCAAACACAAGGAGGCGACGGTGCATGCCACGTAGACGTGGCAAGGAGGGTTGACCCAGGCGGTGGTGCCAGAGAAGGGTCTGGTGCGACAGGGAGCGACACGAACAAGGGGAGGCTACCAGACCTGACGCAGACACCTGACCGACAGCAGCTACCTGAGGAGACACAGTCGTCCCTGTGTAAAGACTCGACCCTGGCCGACGGGTAAACGTGGACGGGTGGCGGCCGGTCCTGGAGCACGTGTAGATCACCACACGCTGTCCTCCAGGGGTAAAGGTGTCAACCCAATGATCCTGGATGACTGCGTTGCTCACCAGGTTCGTCGAGAATGAGGGGAGGTGAAGACGTGACAGGGAGCCAGACGGGACCGCCGGGCACGGAAGCACATTGGTGGACGTGCAAGAACTGGGCCCCCTGAGGGGTCCGCCAGAGAGACTGAAACATGTGTAGGGAGTGGTGTGAGTGCAGTACTATCACGAAAGAAATAGCGGGAAGCACTTGAGTCAAGCGTGAAGGTGTGCAAGGCCTCAGCAGGCGCAGCACCTGAGGGAGCAGACTCGCTAGCACCTAGGGCAGCAGCCTCTATACCGGGGTCAGGCGGCACACACAAGTAACAGTCACCGTCAGCACTAACCTCCAATGCATACATGGCAGCAATAATAGCATCATAGCCAAGAGCAAAAATGTCTACACCAGCCCTAAGCAGCTCATGCCAGCAAGGGCGCTCAGCATCCTCGCCCATCTCCTCACACCAGGCGTCGTCAAGGCGGGAGAAGCAGCGGTGTCGAACTTCCCGCATGTCTGGCCCTTGCGGTCACCCGTGCGAATGACATACGGGCAGCGACCCACACCCCCAGACCTCCCACGCTGAGCAAGCCACTCACGAAGCTGCTGGGGTGTCTGGGGACGCTGCTGCTACTGCTGTCTCTGGCCAGCGCCAGTGCCTCCACCCCGACCGCCACCTCCACCGCCACCGCCGCCCCGGCCGCCACCGCCGCCGCCGCCGCCGCCACCCCCTCTGCTGCCACCGCCTCCACTGCTGCTACCGATGCTACCACTCCCGGCAGCACTCCCGCCACCACTCCCTCCGCCACCTCCTCCTCCTCCACCGCCTCCACCACCACCCCCCCCGGTGCCACCTCCGCTACTCTTGGCTCCCTTGCCCTTGCCGTTGCGGCGCCTCCCACTAGGAGTAGAAGCAGCACCAACAGACTCAGCACCAAGGAAATCAACCGCAGCGGCAGTAGCGTAGGAGGGGGCGAGGGGAGAGGGAGAGCACCCCTCAAAGATGGGGGTGCGAGGAGCGCCACGAGCAGCACCTACAGCGACAATGCTCTTTTCTGCTGCAAGGAGGTGCTCCTCTAGATGGTCGATAGTGAGATCGGTGGGACAGCGAGTGAGAAAGTGGTCCCTGACCAAGCGAAGAGAGTCAGGGAGACAGGTGACTATGAAGTGGAGGGTCCAGTACATCGGAGGCGGGTTCTTAGCACAAAACTCTCTGGGGAGGGCGGCGCGAAGGCGAGTGTCACTAGTGCGAAGGTGGGTGATGAGGTCGGCAACTGTGGCAAAGGTGGACAGCTTGGGAAACATGTAGGGCAACATGAGGCGGCTAAGTTAAGCAGTGGCAGGAGAGGAGTATCGAGCAACTACAGCGTCATACAGGGCCTTAGCAGTTTTGTGTTCGCCAAAATGTGTGAGTTCGGCTAACGGCAGGTGGTTGCGAACGGCTAGGCGAGCAGCAGCGTTACGAGTCTGCCACTGGGAACGGGCGCTAAGCTCAGCTGTGGCAGGAGGAGCGACTGAGGCACCAGACGTGTGGTCAAAGTGCGAGACATTGTCCTTGCTATCGCTCATTAGGAACAGCTGCAGGTCATCGAGCCAGGTCTCGAACCGAATTGGGCGGCCCTCAGTGTCGAACGACAGAATGCGGAGGGTGGCCATAGCTGCTGACGTGGGACTAGCAGGGTAGAGCGACTGCAGGCAAGCAGCAGCAGTAGGGGCGGCGCGCTGGGCCTAGCGGGCAGCCGAAGCAGTGGCAGGCGGCACGCGGGGCAGCAGGCGGCTGAAGGGGCAGCAGGGCAGGCTGCGCGCCGAGCGTAGCGGGCGGCCGCGGCTATGGCAGGCGGCGCGCGGGGCTGCAGGCGGCCGGCAGGGCAGCAGGGCGGGCTGCGTGCAGGACGTAGCGGGCGGCCGCGGCAGCAGGGCGGTGCATGGGGCTGCGGGGCAGCGCGACGGGTGGCGCACAGGGCGTAGCAGGCAGCCGCGGCAGAGGCAGGCAGCGCGCGGGGCTACAGGCGGCCGGCGGGGCAGCAAGGTGGGCTGCTCGCAGGGCATCGCGGGCAGACGCGGCAGCAGGGCGGGCGGCGCACGGGCTGCGGGGCAGCGTGACGGGCGGCGCGCGGGGCGTAGCAAGCAGCTGCGGCAGCAGCAAGCGGCGCGCGGGGCTACAGGCAGCCGGCGGGGCAGCGCGCGGCCAGCAGGGGCAGCGCACGCTAGAGAAAACGCGCGTTGCAGCAGTGACGCGCGGCCAGCAGGGGCAGCGTGCAAGTGGCGTGCGCAAGGCAGCGCGACGCGGGGTAGGGCAGCGGGGTAACGCAGTAACCGCAGGCGGAATGGTGGGCCCGAAAAAAAAACCGGTCCTACGGACCTACTACTCCGAAACCATGTTAAGACTAGATGCTAGGATTTAATGAACTATGAGAGAGTTGAGGTACAAATAGAAACCCTAAAGGGGTTGTACCCCATAGTGGCTACCCCACTACAGCCTACACATTATAGTAAAGCAGATATAGTTTGACAGCTGCTCCTTTGCGAAAGGAGTGAGTGCCGAGCTGCTGTTCCTCTAATCCGATCTTCCCGAACGCTTCTTTGCACCAGTTTCGAATCGTCGGGTATGATGGCGGCCGTGCTTGGCCACCTTAGGGTGAACCGCGTCCAAATCTTCGAAAAAGTGGCCCCGCGGACTGTCGGCCATATCCCGCGAGTTTGATGAGTCGTCGGGTGCAGCGGACGGGGCAAAAGGGATCATGAGTTGCGTCGATGGGTATCCATGTGCCCCTTCCAGCTTGGTCCGTCTTGGGGTACGGAAGTAGGATCCACATGACCTCGTTCTTGAACTGGATGTCTTGCCACTCGATGACGATGAGGTCCGAATATCTTAAAAATCCGGTGTACATGAGGATGGGGATTAGCCCCTTTTGGAACTCCCCGGGGTTGTCGGATTGCAGGTAGGTGGCAGACATGTCGTGGACTTGTTGCAGCGAGACGGGCTCCTTCACTCGCGTGGGGCGAGGGCAGTGTCTTTTTGCGAAGTCGCGTACTTGAGTGGTGAATGGTCCGGACGTTGGGCATATGCTCCCGGTCATGCAGTGTGCAAAGCTCACGGCTGAGCATGTGAGTTGTACCATGGAAAGGGTGGCTTTGTGTTGGATAGCGTATTGCAGGTACAGCGCGAGGGTCATGTCCGCCTTGGGGAGGAATGGGAGGTTCACCTTTGCACAAAAGGCTCGAAACTTGATCCAGTATGGCTCGTATGTTCGGATCGTTGAATCGGCCCGAGACTGTGAGAACATCTTTAGCAGCTGGACTTAGAGCTTCGGCAACACGTCTGCGCTAAGGCGTATGGGGTGGGTTAGTTAAAAAGACCAATCGTAGTGCAATAATTGTGCTATGAGGCAGTCCTGTGCCTGAGAAGGCAGTGCGGTGCGTTCCTACTGCTAGGCATTGGCTGCTGTGCGTCAGGGGAATGTGCGCTCTTATGTGCGGGGCCCAGTTTGGTGGGGAGGGTTGCAGGAGTGGCCACCAGTTTGCCCCCGTCCAGTGTGGGGCAATTAGGAATGATGCCTGGGCGCGTTGTGCATGGTGGATGACTGTTGGGATCAGCTGGGGTGGTGGGAACACGAAGCCATTCTCGTTTCTCCATGAGCATGAGAATGCATCAACCGCAGTAGCCTTTGGGTGGGGGATCTTTGAGCAGAATCGTGGCAGATGCGAGTTTCGATAGTTCGTGAAGAGATCGATTGAGTGGGGTCCCCAACGGCGATCAAGGATTCGGAACCATTGTTGCTTCAATGAGTAATCGTCACGGTCGATTAGTTTCGACAGCTCGTCAGCATAGGAGTTAAGCTCGCGCGGGATCCATTCGACAATGAGTCGAGTGCCGAGCTCCATGCAGGTGTGAATGATGTCCTTGCAAGCGGTGGCCAGGTCGGGGGTGCGGGAACCGCCTTTGCGAAGGATGAAGAAGACCCCTTGGCTGTCCACCCTCACGAGCACGTGTTTTCGTTGGACCTTGTTTGCGTACGTTCGGAGGGCCCAAAGGAGGCCTTCGATTTCCCGTCGGGTGCTGGACGTTGCGTGCAGTGGTTCTGGCATGGCTGCAGTGGCTTCTTCGAGTTTGCCAGGGAAGGTGAGCAGAGTGGCACCTCAACTGTGGGAACTGGCGTCCACGTTGATTACTGCGTTGTAACTATTCCGGACGTGGAATGGTGCGCCATTGAATTTGTCAAACTCCTCGAGCCAGAATTGCAGCTCCTCGGCCACCGGTGGGGAAATGCTCACACTGCTTCCCCAGGATGGCGCATCGCTGATCGCTTGTAGCATGGCGTGACAGAATGCGCGCGTTGTGGCACCTAGTGCGACAGCCATTGACGCAAGCGTGCCGGTGATTCTAGCCAGGTGGCGGACTGGAACCTGTCGACGTGCTTTGCTTGCGCTCAGTAGATTGAGAATGTGTGCATGAAGTGATGCTCGTCGATTGGTGCCAATGGAGAACTGTCCGGAGTTGGTATCCAGCTCGACGCCTAACAATCGCAGGTGTTCTGATGGTGACAGCTGCGACTTCTTCACGTTGATCCCCAGGCCCGCCATCTTGAGGTCCGAGATTATCATCTGGCACGTTGCATATGCATGTGCCTTGGACGTGCATAAAAAAAGGATGTCGTCCACATAGGGTAAAACTTGAATGCCTTGTTCGCGCCAGCGCCTGGCTAGTTGTTTGATGAGTGGTGTGAAGACAAATGGTGCTCTCGCGAGGCCGAAGGGCAATGAGCGAAAAGAGTACGTGCTCCCCTCAAATTCGAAGCCGAGGAATTTCCAGCATGAGTGGTGTATGTCGATATGATGGAATCCGGATTTGAGGTCGATGGAGAACATCCAGTCTCCTATGCGTGCCAGGTCGGCAACACGGCTCAGTCCTTCGTATTTGAATTTGGGGATGATCAGGTGTGCATTCACTTTCCGGAGGTCGAGAATAAGCCTCCATTTGTCACGTTGCTTGACCACGTTAAGTGGGCTTATGTATGTGAGTTCCGCTGCTGGGGTAGCTACCGCCGCTCCGGTCTCTGTCAGTTCGCGAATGGCAGTGCGTGTGAATGCCACGTGTGTGTGCGCGCCGAGATGGTTGCGCTCGTGAAACGGTTGTGGAGGGTTGTGGCTCCATGGTAGCCAGTAGCCGTTGGCGATGACCGAGAGGATGAGCTACTTTGGCAGCACGAGCTCCACCATGCAAGGGATGCGCTAAGCCGCCCGCGAATTTGCGTGACGGTCTTGTCTGTGACGGCGAATTTGTACGGATCGTCGTCGTCTAACACCTCATGGCGTATTGCCTCTGCATTTTGCGGTGTGACAATGAAGCAAGAATGCGAAATGAGGTTCTCATGGATATAATCTCCAGCCTTCGTGCGTGAAATGTCTGTGCATGCGATGAGTGCGTGCTTATTGACCCATTCGAATGACCATTTGTCGCTCATTTGTCGGCGTTGAAGTGGCGCCTGGCTGCAGTGTCCGCCAAGAGTTTGAAGAAGATTGGCACTTCTGCACAGGGGCAGCCGTAGGTATCCACCGCGAGAGGGAAAAAGTTCACAGTCTCTGGCCGGGCAGCGTAGTGTTTGATCTTTTTGTCGGCCTGCTCCCTTGCCGCCCAGCCCCTGCCCTTCAGTGCCTCCGGGTCTCTAGTACTAATGGGGTCAGTAATTGTGACGTCACACACATAGACAGCCCCGCTGCTCCTGTCCGTCATCGTAAAATCAGCGGTCTGCTCCTCGATGGGGCAGTAAGCTGTCGTCTCGCTGTGGACGATGAACCCCGCGTCTTGGGCCATGCTAATGCAAGCATCTTGCAGCTCGTCATGGGTGGTGATATGGTGCTTGCCCGTGCCGCAGCAAAGAAGGTGGTTAGGGAGGCGGGGGTCCGTGATAGCGGTATGGTCTGAGCAGTCGCAGTTTTTGGGCGTGGAGAAAGGGAGGGCCAGCCGGAAGCGCACGGCATTAGAGAAGTGAATGGGCCCTATCCTCCTGTTTGCCGCAATGGGGATAGACATCAGCCAGTCCCCGGTCCCGTAACCGGTCAGCGAAAACATCCGCTGCGTGTGGCCGTACAAAGGGTTCAGCGTCATCTGCCGTGTCTCCTGAACCTGCACGGCGTATCTGCTCCCGTGTACCTTCAATGCTAGTGCGTGTTGGAGTCTGACGTCTGACCGCTCCAGCCGCTCCTTCTCCAGGATTTCCCGTGCATCTAGGGGCAACGCGGCATCGCACTCAGTGAGCCACGCGTGAAGGGGAGTGGTGACATCTGTAGGCAGCAACATGTGCTCCCGGGCCTGCGTCAGCGCGCCACGAGGGGCACACTCTAGTGATGCCAGAAAAAGCGCGGCCTGTGTGAAGCTTGCCGTGTATCCGTACACTCCTTTGATTAAGGGGTCTGTAATGCCTATTCCCCTTAGAGAAGACGGCAGTGAAGCTTGCGCCCAAACGCGAGCTTGCTCAGAGCGGCAGGATGGGCATGCAGTCAGTAGCGTCGTAAGCAAATCCATCCCCCACTGGCTCTAGGTATCGCGAGGGAGTAAGCGGAGCGGTGTCGTCCTAGTGAGATGTGCTACCCGCCTCAAGATACAGCGGGTGAGCAGCAGCGACGCGACCTGGGGGTCGGCTTAATCCAGGAGTGGTAACGGCTTTGCCATCTCCTTCAACTGTCCCGACAGGAACTGCGCCGCCCCGCGTTCTGGGCCCACGAAACTTCCCAGCAGCTGCACGCCGTCCTGGGAAAAAGGCACTCCCAGCGGGAGCTGAACATTCACTGCTGCGGCTCTGCTCCAGGCTGGCGGGTTGTGTGACAGCCCCAATTGTGACAAGCTGGCGGTGAAATGGTTGAGTGCTGCTACAGTGTCAGCCACGTTCCCAAGGAACGTGACATCGTCTGCGTAGGCCAGACAAAGCACGTCTGGGTGCGTGTGTGCGGTTTCACGAAGTGTGGCATGAATCCCTGCCGCAAACAGTAGCGGGTCAATGGGTCTCCCTGGCGAACTCCGCATTCAATCCGCAGGGGTTCGAAATTGAAGTTGACATCCAGGTGCAGCTGCGACGGGTTACAGTAAGTTAATTTCACGAACGGCAGATGTGGCGAGAGAGCGGGGGCTTATATCTCTCTCTCCCTCTCAAGCGGTCCTTCATTAATATGTGTTACGATGCGATCTTAACTGGTAACCGGATTTAAGGAGGGCCTAGGCTTAGTAGCCTAGGCCAAGCTATTGTCGAGGTCAAGGCCAAGGGAGTGTCGATAGAAATTGACCAAACAAGTTTTTGGCTTCACTAAAGCAAAGCATACAAGATATAGTCGAGAAACACAAGCAAGAGGTGCACCACCAACAGCAAAGAACAATAACTACAGTAACTACAGCAAGCAGGATATATCTTAAATATAACTTTGACACACCCCCTTAGCCTGCTTGCAGTAGGAACTAGAGTAGTCAACACCCCCTGAACGGGTATAGCTGGCGCAGTGGGAGACGGCAGAGGGGTACGTGAGGGGAGGCGGCGAGAGGGAGAGAGGAGAGGAGAGGAGATGAGAACACAGGAGGAGGTGAGTGAGGGATGAGGAGAGGAGGTGGGGGGGTGGCCGCGGCGTCCCCTCTTACTAACCCCCTTTTACGAAAGGGGGGTTGAGTGGGGGATGAGGAGAGGAGGTGGGGGGGTGGCCGCAGCGTCCCCTCTTACTAACCCCCACATCCCCACCCCCAATCAACCACCCTCCTTCAACCCCACCCCTTATTTCAGCCACCCCCTAGAACCGCACCCCCTCCCTCCCTTCCTTCCTCCACACCCCTGCCCAACCCACAGTTGTCTCTGCCCTGTCCTTCACACTGCAGCCAGCCCTCCCACCCCCCCGCTCCCGCCACCTACCCCCCACAGTAGCAGCCGCGGGAGGGGAGAGGCAGGGCAGAGGGTGGTGCTCTGCTGGCGGGGTTCTCTGCTGGCGGGGTTCTCTGCTGGCGGGGTTCTCTGCTGGTGGGGTTCTCTGCTGGCGGGGTTCTCTGCTGGCGGGGTTCTCTGCTGGTGGGGTTCTCTGCTGGCGGGGTTCTCTGCTGGCGGGGTCTCGTGCTGGCGGCTGGCCCTGGAGCTGGTGCTGGTGCTGGCGGCTGGCCCTGGAGCTGGTGTTGGTGCTGGCGGCTGGCCCTGGTGCTGGTGCTGGTGCTGGCGGCTGGCCCTGGAGCTGGTGCTGGTGCTGGCGGCTGGCCCTGGTGCTGGTGCTGGTGCTGGCGGCTGGCCCTGGAGCTGGTGCTGGTGCTGGCGGCTGGCCCTGGAGCTGGTGCTGGTGCTGGTGCTGGCGGCTGGCCCTGGAGCTGGTGCTGGTGCTGGCGGCTGGCCCTGGAGCTGGTGCTGGCGGCTGGCCCTGGAGCTGGTGCTGGTGCTGGCGACTGGCCCTGGTGCTGGTGCTGGTGCTGGCGGCTGGCCCTGGTGCTGGTGCTGGTGCTGGCGGCTGGCCCTGGAGCTGTTGCTGGTGTTGGCGGCTGGCCCTGGAGCTGGTGCTGGTGCTGGCGGCTGGCCCTGGTGCTGGTGCTGGTGCTGGCGGCTGGCCCTGGAGCTGGTGCTGGTGCTGGCGGCTGGCCCTGGAGCTGGTGCTGGTGCTGGCGGCTGGCCCTGGAGCTGGTGCTGGTGCTGGCGGCTGGTCCTGGAGCTGGTGCTGGTGCTGGCGGCTGGCCCTGGTGCTGGTGCTGGTGCTGGCGGCTGGCCCTGGTGCTGGTGCTGGTGCTGGCGGCTGGCCCTGGTGCCTGGTGCCTGGTGCTGATGGGGCGCGACGGGTGGGACGAGCTGGAGAAGGGCTACAGGCTGGGCGGGATCTGACGGTAGGAGGCGCGCAAGCGCTGGTGCGATCGCCGGTGCTCTGGCGGTGATCGCTGGTTTTCCGCCGCCACTCCCTTCCCCCTTTTCCTCTCTCCCCCACAGCATTCCGCCGCCACTCCCTTCCCCCTTTCCCTCTCCCCCCCACAGCGTTCCGCTGCCACTCCCTTCCCCTTTTCCCTCTCCCCCCCACAGCGACCGCCGCTGCACACGCGAACAGCCGCGACTGGGGGGGTGACGGGCATGGGGCGCGGGTAATGCGACGGGCAGAGTGGCAGCGGGCTACGGTGCTCCGGGGCGACGGGAAGCAGGGCGGGGTTCGAGTGGCGTACGGGCGACGGGTGGGGTGCGGGTGGCGTACAGGCGACGGGCAGGGTGCGGGTTGCGGCGAGCGGAATGGGGGGACGTAACGGGTGGCGCGACGCGACGGCGGGGCCCGCGCGGGTCCGGATCAACGAGAACGAGGGCCCGCGGGGGTCCTTAACTAGCGCAAGAACGGGGCCCGCAGGGGGCCCTTAACTAGCACAAGATCGGGGCCCGCGCGGGCCCTTAACTAGCGCGAGAACGGGGCCCGCGCGGGCCCTTAACTAGCGCGAGAACGGGGCCCGCGCGGGCCCTTAGCTAGCGCGAGAACGGGGCCCGCGGGGGGTCCTTAGGCTAGCGCGAGAATGGGGCCCGTGGGGAGCCGCGTTACGATACGAATGGGGCGACGGAGCACGGGGCGACGGGCTAACGGAGCGCGGGGCGGTGGGCCCATGTGAGAATCGACTGGCTCTATACCATGTTACGATGCGATCTTAACTGGTAACCGGATTTAAGGAGGGCCTAGGCTTAGTAGCCCAGGCCAAGCTATTGTCGAGGTCAAGGCCAAGGGAGTGTCGATAGAAATTGACCAAACAAGTTTTTGGCTTCACTAAAGCAAAGCATACAAGATATAGTCGAGAAACACAAGCAAGAGGTGCACCACCAACAGCAAAGAACAATAACTACAGTAACTACAGCAAGCAGGATATATCTTAAATATAACTTTGACAATATGTATACAGGGTACAAGCAAGGCATGTGCAAGATTTTAGCAAGCAAACCCTAGGCATGCAAGAGATATTATCTTGGTATTAAGCAAACAGTCTAGGTATTTGGCCGGCTAGCCTGCAACCATGCGACCCCAACTATGATCAGGCCAAGCCAACACCCTCCTGTAAGGTCTGCCCAATGGCTGGCCAGCGCAACCGAGGGGCCTACCCAGTGCCCCGAACCCCTTTACCGCGGCCTGGAGCCTCCTCTCGCTCCAGCCCCTCCTTCTCCCTCTCTCAAGCAGTCCTTCATTGATAGGTTCATAGGGGTACAGGCATGGCAGGAACAGAGCTAGACAGGCCTAGGCATTGGGGCTACTAATCATGCATGGCAGGAGCGTGAAACAAGCAGGACATCTGCACACAGACAAGCCGGTCAGGTGAGGCAGGAGGCGCCGACAAGGCAAACCAGCAAACCAGCAAAGCAAGGCACTGTAAGGCAAGGCCAAGCACGGCCAGCAGTCTAGGCAGGCTGGCCATTCAGGCCAAACATGCGGCAAATGAGCCATGGCTACATCACTGGCCTACACCTACTCCTACCTACTGAGCCATCACAACCTCCAGCTCATCCTCCAGCACTTGCCAGAGGTCCCCCAGACTAGGTTCCCAAGGGTCCCTAGCAGCCTGGGGGAACGCTGCCTCATCAGAGAGGTTTGACTTGTTCAGATAGGACGTCGCCTGGGAGCGCTGCAGCATCACAGACCAGCGCTGCCGGTAGTGTGCGGTGAGCCGTGCAGTTGTCGTTGTCAACTTCCCCTGGCGGTACTTCTTCTTGGCTGCTGAGGTGGCCAGTAACCGTAGGAACTCCTGTGTGTTCGAGGACAGAGCCCCATACGTCTCAACTGCGAGGCCAAAGAAGCCGACGTAGTCTGGCCGATCCTCATATTCCCTGTGCTTCCTAGCCGAGGCCTCCTCAGCCGCCCATCCTGGTGGTTTCCGTGCCCTGGTGTCGCGCTGCTGGAGCACAGGGTCAGTCACTGTCACGTCTGTAACCCAGGTCTCGTTTGACTCCCTGTCTCGAATCGCAAGGTCTCCCCTCTTCCTGAGGATCGGTAGGGAAAAAGCTGATGTCTCGTGGAAGCACGTGAAGTCCGCTTCCCTTGCCATCCTGAGGGCTGCAAACACTAGCGCGTTGTGCGTTCTAACGACGTCGCCCCCGTACCCGCACCTAAGGAGATGGTTCGGCAGACTCGTATCGTTGATGTCTGAATACTCTCTCTTGCAGGGACACTTCTCAGTGACCGGCAGGGACATGCCCATGCGGAACCCCAGCGCCAAGGAGAACTGACCAAGGGCAAATGTAAGGTCAGCTCTCGAAGGCACGGCATGTAGCCAGTCCCCTGCCCCCACCCCCTGCAGGCTGATGAGGCGGATGGCGTGCCCGCGGTGTGTGCCTGGGCGGTCTGTGATCGTGTCAGCCAGCAGTTCCGCTGCCCGTCTCTCGTGGATGTGGCGGGAGAGTAGTAGCTGAAGGTTGCCCTGTCCTGCCTGCTGCTCCCTGAACGACTGTAGTGCGGTTCGCGCTGTTGCCGGCAGGGCTGCCTCCAGTGGGGCTAGCTGGTTGACTCCAGGTGGGGCAGGGCTCCACGCATGGTCGAGCCGTGTGACCGCCCTCCTCAGCAGGTACGCCTCTGGCAGGTTCATCTGCCGCAGTAGGGTGTGGGCTGCCGTTACTGACGCGATGTAGGCTGCCGGTGCCTCCGAGGTAGGGTCAATGATGCCTAGCCCCCCAAGCCTGACGGGAAGGGTTCCTTGCCGCCACAGCAGGCTCTGTTCCAGCTCACTCGCTGGGACCCGTAGCTTTGCTGCTGCCAAGGCTGTCGCCATCAGAGTCTCGCTCCACGACCTCCACTCCTCCCTCTCCAGCACTGCAGCCGGGGTGGTCCGCAGCAGGTACGAAATCCAGAAAGAAATGCTCCGCAAGAGTATTAACATAGCATGTTGCGGGTGAAGCTGAGCAATCAGGGGCAGCGGTGCGGCCGCTTCTGTGAGGCTTGTCCGTGCCTGGCCTGTGCAGAAATCAGCTGTGCCGATCGGGCTTCCCAAAACTCCGATGCCGTTGGTGTTTCATGGGCAGGCCCTGTGGTGGTGGGATCTCACTCCTCCCTTCCGTATCCGGTCCCCACCCCGAGGACTTGGCGATGTTACAGCGGAGGCCAACCGATCGGAGCTCCCTTGTGATGGTGACAAAAGCCTCATAGGCCGCGTCCCGAGGGCCCACAATGGTGATGTCGTCGGCGTAGGCGACAATCGCCACCTCGGGGAGGAGCGTTGCCGTGCTCAGAAGTGTCGGTTGGATTGCCGTTGCGAAGAGGAGCGGACCGAGCGGATCACCCTGACGAACTTCTCGGTTGCTCATGATCTGATCGACACCAAGCTTGTGGTCCACTAGGAGCCGAGACGGGCCGTCATAAAGCGTGCGTACGAGGGGTAGGAGTGATAACAGGCTCGATTGCGAGAGCGCCTGAAAGAATGCCGGCCGTTCGACACTGTTGAAGGCGTTCTCAATATCGAGCTGTAGCGCTACTCGGCTCTCGTCCTCCTTAAGCAGTGATCGGACTGAGTGGACGATGCACTCTGCGCCGCCAGTGACTGCCACCCCAAACTGTACGGGGAGGAAGTACTCGCGAATGGTTTGTGCTAGTTCCCTCAAAGCCGCCTTTGCCACTACGCGAAGCATTGCTTCTCCTATTGCGATGGGCCTAACGCCTCCTCCCGGTTTTTCCAGAGCGATGAGTCTCGAGGGCAGAAGCAAATCGCGGACCGCCTGGGTCTGGAAGGTGCTAAGGAGGTAGCTGATAATTTGTGCGAGGAGTATGAGCACCTCCTCACTCGCGAGCGCAGGGTCTTTGAGGTGTTCGAAGCAGGTACCTGATGGGCCTGCTCCCACTCCGTTCGGGCATCGCTTGAGTATTTCGCGAAGGTCATCTGGTGTTACCCGCAGCTCCGAATGGGTGTAGCCGGAAACGAACATTGCCGGGGGCGATGCAGCATCGGGGTGTTTCGCCTGCAGTGCAGCGAGTGTCGCCGGTGTGGCCTCGGCAAGTGAGGTTGCGCGTAACGCTGCAACTGCCTTCGAGATGTTACCCTTCTTCATAAGTCCTTCCGCCCTAGCGCAAAGTCCAGCGTCATCGGCTTGGTGGCGTGACGGGTTCTCCGTATCGGGGATGACCTTAGCCTCCTCGAAGAGTTCCGCCCAGCTGCCTTGCTAGAACCGGTGCAGCCTTCCCTCAATTCCGATCCAACGACTTCCCTCAACTGGTTCGGGAAGGGGCCGCAAGGTCAGCTTCGGGAGGAATTGCAGGATCACCCATGCACCTGGACAGTCGGGATATTTCTGCAGGCGTAGGAGTGGTGCCAGCACGCAGAGGGTGTAGCTTTCCAAAATTTTGGGTGGCATTCTCCGAACCAAGAAAGGTTGGTCCCCCCGCTGAAGTGGGGCAACTTCCCACGTGGCCGCCTGCTGCCAGATGGCCTCGTTTGCCGCCAGCTCGGCCGGTGACTGTACGTTGGGTTGCCCGGTTTCTCTCTGGCTCCCACTCGTCACTGCTCCGGTCTCTCCCCGTTCGTGGGGGTTTCTCTCCAGGGGGTTTCTCTCCCCGGGGTTTCTGTCCTGGGTGATTCTCCCAGTCTCTCTCCGTCCCCTCTCTCTTCCTATCGTGTCTCCCTCCGCCTCCAGCGAGATCTCTTCGGAGGTTTCGGGGGTCTCGGCTACATAACCCCCCCTGTCATCCCCATTCCCAGTGTCCCCCTCCTCCTGATTCGTCGGTGGTGTCTCCTGCTCCGGGCGGTCGTGGCGTTCCCGCCACGTTCCTGATCTCACAAGCGCCTCCCTTCCGCCAACGCTTGCGCCCCCGCCCCTTCTTCCACCTCTTGCCCCGCGTCCTCCGCCTCGGGCCCCACGGATCGGCGCTCCTTCCCCGGTCCGGCTCTCGTCATTCCGCCCCCCTCGCCCGGCCTGTGGCGCTCTTCCCGCCGGGATCCATGGTGATTGTGTCTGTCTCGCCAGTCCCAACCTCGGACGGCCCCAGGTGATTCCTTGTGAGCGGGTGGAACTCCGTGTTTCCCGCTGTGGGCCTTGTGTAGTCGTTGCCTCCGGGGTGATGTGTCCTGCCACGTGCCTGACGTCAGCATCCTCGTCGCCTTCCCCTCTTTCTTGTCCCACAGATGGAGGTTGACGCTCTGGCGATAGTGGCGACTGCTCTTGCTCACTCCAGCCCCGGAGGGGACCCGGGGCGCCAGGCCCCAGCCCTGCTCCGGGCCGCCTCGGCGCTGGCTGGGCACGGAGCTTCCTCCCGCCCTTTCCGCGAGCGGCGCGCTCAGGGGCGCCGGTCCCGTGACCCCGTCTTCCGCTCGCCGCCTGGTCGCACTCCTGCGTGTCTGCGCCCTCGGCAGCAGCAGATGTTCCGGCGCTCACAGCGGCCACCGATACCTCCCCCTCGACCGGGGCGTCGGCCAGGTTCCCTACCGCGGTCGCAGCAGTCACCGCCGCAGCCAACACCGCCGCCGGTACCGGCGCTGGTGACGCAGACAACGCCACCGCCTCGGACGGTTTCCGATCCACCGCCAGACCCAGCTCCAGCGTCCGCTGTTGTGCCCCCTGGTGGTTGGCAGAAGGTGAAGTTGAGCCGCCGCCAAAAGCGACGGCAGTTCCGCCAGCCCGCCCCAATGCCGTCACAGCCTCCGCCGGCACCTCCGCGGCAGCAGCCACTTCCCCCATCACCTCCACCGACGCACTCGCCGCTGCGACGCTTCCCCTTTCCACCGCAGCCGCCGCCGCCTCGCCCCTCGGCGTCTCCTGCACCTCAGTCCTCCTCATCAGCTGCTCCGTCACCGGCGCCGTTGGAATGCCCGCAGCTGTTTCTCGGCGGGAGGCGCATCCCAATCCCGTGGGAGGTGATGGGGTATCTGAGGGCGGAGGAGGCTCCGGGTGTGCAGTCGCCCCCTCCATCAACTCTGCCATCGTCTCCTCCTCCACCTGTCGGTCCTGATCCCTCTCCCCCACTGTCTCCGGAGAGGATTTCGCCGCCGGGCTCCCCACCGCGGAGCAGGGCCCACCGCGTCGCTCAGCTCGTTGGGCACGTGGGGACATGCCTGACGTTGTTGGCAATGGTCCTCGACCAGCTGCACCTTATCCAGCTGCGGCAGATACGTCCTGGGGAGGTGCCTCCGGTATTGTCGGCAACGGAGCAGGAGGAGGGTGTGGCTGCGGCGATGCAGATGCTGGAGATGCTGCCTCTGATTGGGCTGGTCCCGGACTCCCCTGGCGCCGCCTTGGGACCTGGTCCCGCTGCGCTGAGGCGGCTTGTTCTTGCCGCTCTGAAGGCCCCACGGGACGTGGTACCACCTGCCGCATCCGTGCTACGCTGGATGGACGGCCGGTTGAGTTGGATCCTGGCCGAGTAGCGGCCCTCTTCCCTGTGCCTGCCCGCTTGGTTACAGGCCTGGCCTTGGGCTTCCCCATGGCGGTATCTCCTCGCCTGGGGGTGATGTTGTTGTTGTGTATTGTCATTGGTGCATGTTGTAGCCTTCCATAATTATAGACTTGTCCCCCCTGGTCCTTGTCACACCTCACGCGCGGCCGAAGGCCGCGCTGGCGACCGTCGGCCGCCGAAGGCGGCCGGCGCGAGCCGCCGGATTTGGAGAGTGATCCTAGCTCACCAGTGAATAATGGGCTCATTAGCCTAGATCCAGGGCCTTTATACTAAGGAAACAGGCCTAGGAATGGCTAAGGACTGGATCCTAGAGAAGAGAGGCCTAGAAATGGCTAAGGACTAACACTATGCCATCTCTCTCTCTCTCTCTCTCTCTCTCTCTCTCTCTCTCTCTCTCTCTCTCTCTCTCTCTCTCTCTCTCTCTCTCTCTCTCTCTCTCTCTCTCTCTCGAGCGAGCCGCCAGATTTGGAGAGTGATCCTAACTCACCAGTGAATAATGAGCTCACTAGCCTAGATCCAGGGCCTTTATACTAAGGAAACAGGCCTAGGAATGGCTAAGGACTGGATCCTAGAGAAGAGAGGCCTAGAAATGGCTAAGGACTAAGACTATGCCATCTCTCTCTCTCTCTCTCTCGCTCTCTCTCGAGCGAGCCGCCGGATTTGGAGAGTGATCCTAACTCACCAGTGAATAATGAGCTCACTAGCCTAGATCCAGGGCCTTTATACTAAGGAAACAGGCCTAGGAATGGCTAAGGACTGGATCCTAGAGAAGAGAGGCCTAGAAATGGCTAAGGACTAAGACTATGCCATCTCTCTCTCTCTCTCTCTCTCTCTCGCTCTCTCTCGAGCGAGCCGCCGGATTTGGAGAGTGATCCTAACTCACCAGTGAATAATGAGCTCACTAGCCTAGATCCAGGGCCTTTATACTAAGGAAACAGGCCTAGGAATGGCTAAGGACTGGATCCTAGAGAAGAGAGGCCTAGAAATGGCTAAGGACTAACACTATGCCATCTCTCTCTCTCTCTCTCTCTCTCTCTCTCTCTCTCTCTCTCTCTCTCTCTCTCTCTCTCTCTCTCTCTCTCTCTCTCTCTCGAGCGAGCCGCCGGATTTGGAGAGTGATCCTAACTCACCAGTGAATAATGAGCTCACTAGCCTAGATCCAGGGCCTTTATACTAAGGAAACAGGCCTAGGAATGGCTAAGGACTGGACCCTAGAGAAGAGAGGCCTAGAAATGGCTAAGGACTAAGACTATGCCATCTCTCTCTCTCTCTCTCTCTCGAGCGAGCCGCCAGATTTGGAGAGTGATCCTAACTCACCAGTGAATAATGAGCTCACTAGCCTAGATCCAGGGCCTTTATACTAAGGAAACAGGCCTAGGAATGGCTAAGGACTGGATCCTAGAGAAGAGAGGCCTAGAAATGGCTAAGGACTAAGACTATGCCATCTCTCTCTCTCTCTCTCTCGCTCTCTCTCGAGCGAGCCGCCGGATTTGGAGAGTGATCCTAACTCACCAGTGAATAATGAGCTCACTAGCCTAGATCCAGGGCCTTTATACTAAGGAAACAGGCCTAGGAATGGCTAAGGACTGGATCCTAGAGAAGAGAGGCCTAGAAATGGCTAAGGACTAAGACTATGCCATCTCTCTCTCTCTCTCTCTCTCGCTCTCTCTCGAGCGAGCCGCCGGATTTGGAGAGTGATCCTAACTCACCAGTGAATAATGAGCTCACTAGCCTAGATCCAGGGCCTTTATACTAAGGAAACAGGCCTAGGAATGGCTAAGGACTGGATCCTAGAGAAGAGAGGCCTAGAAATGGCTAAGGACTAACACTATGCCATCTCTCTCTCTCTCTCTCTCTCTCTCTCTCTCTCTCTCTCTCTCTCTCTCTCTCTCTCTCTCTCTCTCTCTCTCTCTCTCTCTCTCTCGAGCGAGCCGCCGGATTTGGAGAGTGATCCTAACTCACCAGTGAATAATGAGCTCACTAGCCTAGATCCAGGGCCTTTATACTAAGGAAACAGGCCTAGGAATGGCTAAGGACTGGATCCTAGAGAAGAGAGGCCTAGAAATGGCTAAGGACTAACACTATGCCATCTCTCTCTCTCTCTCTCTCTCGAGCGAGCCGCCAGATTTGGAGAGTGATCCTAACTCACCAGTGAATAATGAGCTCACTAGCCTAGATCCAGGGCCTTTATACTAAGGAAACAGGCCTAGGAATGGCTAAGGACTGGATCCTAGAGAAGAGAGGCCTAGAAATGGCTAAGGACTAAGACTATGCCATCTCTCTCTCTCTCTCTCGCTCTCTCTCGAGCGAGCCGCCGGATTTGGAGAGTGATCCTAACTCACCAGTGAA